>LOEQ01000027.1:686127-701448 GCA_001685075.1 Bramus lutescens | reverse complement strand
GTGTGTGTGTGTGTGTGTGTGTGTGTGTGTGTGTGTGTGCGAGCATGAGCTTATGAAAGCCATAGGTCATTATTGGGGGATCTTCTGTTATCATGCCCCATCTTACTATTTTTATTATCTCTTACTATTTTGAGATTATAAATTCATCTTACTTTGACAGGGCTTCTCTGAACCTGGAACTCACCAACTAGAGTCAGACTTCCTGGCCAGTCCCAGGATCCTCCTGCATCTGTCTCCTGGTGCATGTATGTGCTGCAGTCTAACCTTTAAAATGAGCCCTAGGAAGATGACCTCAGGTCCTCACGATTGCCCAGGGAGTACTTTGCTGACTGAGCCATTTCCCCAGACCCCTGAAAGAGCATTTTTTGTTTTTTGAGACAGAATCCAACTACACAGCCCTGTCTATCCTGTAACTCACTGTGTAGACCAGGCTGGCCTTGAACTTACAGAGATCCACCTGCCTCTTTGTCCTGAATACTGGAATTAAAGACATGTGCCACTGTGCCCGCCCAGCCCTAAAACAATTCTAGTTGTTCAAGTGACAGGGAACTCACTCTGAAGCAGACCACTGATTGTCTGAGAAGTCTAACAATAATGACACTGTTTTGCTACCACAAGTCCAGCCCCACAACTCCCACCTTTGAGTTATGACTCTAATTTCTGACCCCACACCAAAGCAAGCTTTAGTGATTTCAAAGTCATCTCCCTTGCTCCCCTACAGGGGTGCTGCATTTCAAGATATACCCTGCTCCTTGGGTAACATATTTTCCATGTCATTCACCCAGCCAAACAGCTTCCAGCTTGCTATCCCTCGTAACCAATGGCACTGAACTGAACAGAGCATTCCAGGTGTGACCTAACCATCCAGGGTTCGGAGGAGCTATTTCCTGCAGGCTGCATCTCTTAATGCACCCCTGGATGACATGAATCATTTATTTGGTGACCACATCCCGCTGTTGACTCAGACTGAGCTTGCGGTCAATTAAGAACCACAGTCCCTGCTCACACAGCTCTTACCTTCGCTCCATCCTGTGCTGTGGCTGATGTGAGTGTGTGTGTGTGCGCCTGCATGTGCATGTGCCAGCTAGCCTAATTTTAGCCTAATACACTGATCTGTGGTTAAGTTTCATATCCTTGGTTTCAGTGTCTCCTTTTAGAACCCAGCATCTTTTGAACCTGTATTCATAATCAGCAAAAGAGCTGTTCTGACCAATTTGCAATATCCTCAAGTTTTTAGGCGGCAGCCCCTACTGTGTGTTCACATCAGTTATTGTTAGAAACATACTCTATCTAGAGAAGTCTGGATAAAGGTACCAAGGGACTTCTGAGACAGTTTTATCAGATAATAGGGATTCTGTGATGTTTAGCCTCCTCCAACCCCACCCCCACTCCACATTCTGAACAGCTCTGAACAGCCCTGAAAGGAAATGCTTGCACAAGAAACTTGAGAATGTTAGGTTAAATTAACTATGCCATTGTCAAAGGACAAATGCAGGCTTTTTCTGAATAGAGTTCTTTGTGGTCGAAAAAACAATCAGAGAGGTGGAGTAGGGGGATAGTTCAGTGAATAAAGTGTTTGCCATGCAAGAAAGTATGAAGACTTGAGTTCAAATCTCCGGAGCCCATTAAAGTTAGTGACAGTAGTTTGTATCTATAATCCTAGCACTGCTCCAGGGAGATAGAGGACACAAGAGACTCCCTGGAAGCTCATGGGCCAGTTAGCTTGGCGTCTATGAGAATCTCAAACAAGGTGGAAGGCAAGGGCCAGTACCTGAGGTTGTCCTCTGACCTCCACACGTGCACTGTGGCATGGGTGCACCCACACTCAGATGTGAATGTCCACACACACACACACACACACACACACACACACCAGAGGTCATAGGTTAAGAAAAGGAAGGTGGTGGTTACCAGGGCCTGGGAGATGACTGGATGCAGTTTCCGTTTGGAAAATGAGAATGTTCTGGAGATAGTGATGACGTTCATACAAGAGCATGCCTGTCTTCCTGCCACTGAAATGAACATTTAAAAATGGTAAAGACAGTAAATTTAATGTTTTATTTATTATGCCACAATAAAAAAGTAGATTCATTATGCAACAAAACAATTGAATTATGCAAGTTCTACACCACACTCCCGAGATTAATCCCCTCAGGACCAGGAGATAAGGTCAATTTCATGTGATTTACTTGGTGACCACATAATTGCTTCCCAATGACTCACAAAACAGTCATGGGCTTGCCAGTCTATTCTCTCTAGTTGGTCTAAGTTTTCCTTTGTTAAAAATCAAACATTAGCTTTTGTTTAAAAGGCAGGATTCATTATGTCTCCGAGGCTGGCCTTGAACTCACAGTCCTTCTGCTTCAGCTAGAATTACAGATGTGTGCAACAGGAGTTGCATCTCTTTCCGGTGACCCAGAGTCTCTCCCCATGTATATGGCAACCGCTAGGCTGGAAAGAGGAGTTCCCCACTCATCTCCCTCACCAGGTCAAATTGTAAACTAAATGAGGATGTGTGCACAGCTGGATGGTAGACTGGGTCCGAACCTGGGACAGGCAATGAACCCATGAAACGGCGTGGGCGATTGATTCAGTTGACAGTCATGTTGGTTTGGGTTTGGGAATTCCTCATCTCATAAATAAAAATTCCATCTCTCTCGTGTCTTTCTTACTCGTTGCGGTACTGCGGATGGAACTGAGGGCACTCTAGGAAGCAGCTCGTCTACTGAGCTACATTCCTGGCCCTTGGCTTTTGAAGACAGATTTGCTGTAGTTCAGATAGGCCTTGAACTTGTGATTCAACAACCTCAGTTCTGGCATGACAGGCAGGCACCACTGTGCCTGGAGCTCTCTTGCTCTTAGATTTTGTTTTGTAAAATTTCTTACTTCAGATCAGAAGGCCATTTTCTTTGTTGGAAGCAACTAACACCCAAGTTCTGCTTCCAATCTGTCATCTGTTGCCACAATCCTGTCATTTATCTTCTCCCTTCAAATGCGCCCCCAGATCAATTTTTCTTGTCTTTAACATTTTTGCAAACCTTAGCTCTTTTTTTTTTCTGAAACACAGCCTTCCTGAAACCACTCTTCGCCAGTGCTTACAACTCTGTGCCTTCACCTTTGTTTTATTCATCCTTCATTTTAGTGTGTTTGTGTGTCCATGTGTGTGTGTGTGTATGTGTGTGCATGCACACACACACATTTAGAGAATAGAGGTTGATATCAGATGTCTTCCTCAATGAACTCCACCTTGTTCTTTGAGACAGGGTCTCTCTGAGTCTAGAATTCACTGACTTGCTAGGATGGACCCGTGAGCTCCAGGGACTGCCCCTCCTACCTCCCCACCTCCCCAACTCCCTACCTCTCCATCTCCAGTGCTGGGGTTACAGTCAGCTCATCCATGCCCAGACCAGAATGCAGGTACTCAGGATTGGGCTGCAGGCACTTACTGACAGAGCCACCTTCCTAGGCTCCTTATTTCCATCTTTTGAATGATGATCATTTTGAGATCAAATTCATTTGTTTAAGATTCCTGCCTCCACCCCATTTTTCTATGATTATTATGTAAGGAACCATGAAGCATCTTTTTATTGAGTTTCACATATTCTGTTTTGCAGTTTTGTTTGTTTTGGTTTTGGTTTTTCAAGACAGGGTTTCTCTGTGTAGCTCTGGGGCCTGTCCTGGAACTCGTTCTGTAGACCAGAGTGGCCTCAATCTCACAGAGATCTGCCTGCCTCTGTCTCCCAAATGCAGAGATTTAAGGCATGCACCACCACTGCTCTGGTCTGTTTTGCATTTTTGGCATGGAGTCATGGTCTATGGAAATGTCAACACCTTTCTTTCTATAAGTGAAGTCATGGTGGGACAGCAGCTCACTTGATCATCATGAATAACCACTAACAAGGCAAGGTAGGTATTACTGTCCTCACCTCAAAATTAAATCAGATAGGTCTCAGTGAGGTCGTATGAGGTTATCACTCAAACTAAATTCCAGATCATTTGACTCCTAGTCACCAGCAACAATATTGATCTGGCATCTGCCACAGCTGAGCGTTGTTCTAGACTGTGGATACATTAGTGCACAAGATAAATACAATAGTCTCAGGGGAATCAGCATGCCAGCAAAGACAGACACCCAAACAAGGATATGGAAAGTACACCAGACAGGGATGAGGATGAGAAGGGCGTTGCTTACTATTGAACTGAAGGATGCCTTGCTGATCAGGTGATGTCTGAAGGACATGAAAGAAACTAGAGACTCATGTAGGTTTCTCCAAGTAGGGGAAGTGTTTCAGACGGAAGAAAGAGCCAGAGCAAGGCCCTGCCATGGGCATGTGACTAGAGTCCTTGAAGAACAATAGAAAGCCAGAACAAAGTGAATAAAGGAGACAGCAGAGAGAGGTGAGGTCAAAGAGAGTCCAAGGGCTTGATCAGATAGAACTTTAGTCTACTGGGGATCGCTTGACTTTACACTGATTTATATAGACGCCCATCAGATTTCTTGAATAGTTGCCTGTGCTGTTAGGAAAAAATGAGATTAAGTGAGAATGTTTGGTGCTTTGGGTTGGATGTGCCATTAGTCGTGAAAGGGGGCAGAAATTAGAGTCCAGTGTGGGGAAGTCATTAACTAGAATGAGGAAGAATAAGAGTCAGAGGGCTGGAAGGAGAGGACACTGGGATCTGGCACTTCTAGAAGGTTAAGGGAAGGGCATGAAAGATACAAAGGAATGGGAGGTGAGTTTCGGGTGCAGAAGAATGGAGCTGGGAACATAGATTACACATTTAGTCTTGCATTATGCTAGATAGTTTTATGTCAACTTGATATAAGCTAGAGTTATCTGTAAGGAAGGGCTCTCAGTTGAGAAAATGTCTGCATAAGATCTGGCTGTAAGACATTTTCTAGTTCCTGAAGGGGGAGGGCCCAGCCCATTGTAAGTGGAGCCATACCTGGGCTGGTGGCTCTGGGTTCTGTAAGAAAGCAGACAGAGCAGCAAGCCAGTAAGCAGCACCCCTCCATAGCCTCTGCATCAGCTCCTGCCTCTTTGTCTGAGTTTCTGTCTTGAATTCCTTCAGTGATGGACTACAGTATGGAAGTGAAGTCTAAGCCAAGGAAATCCACTCCTCCCCAACTTGCTTGTTGGTCATGGTGTTCCATCACAACAATAGAAACCCCCTAACCAAGGCAAGTCTATCCCACTAATGCCTTGGCTTTGGTTTTGGACGTTTCAGGCTCCCAGATGTAACAGGTACAAAACCAGCCCACTGACCGTCGGTATCTGTTCTTCCATTTCAGCAAGTTGAGTTACCATCTTCCCAGAAAACCAAACATGTTTCTGCGCCCTCCCCTTGCCTACCAGCCCCTAAGTTAGTTTATCAACAGCATCAGCAGCATTGTCCTCCTATAAAAGGGATTTCAAATCCTGTATTCTCCCCACTATCACTGCACCAGGCCAACCTCTTCTCACCTCTTACCTGGTATGGGCAAATCCTCCACACTCCTGTATCCATTCCTACTCTATAGTCTGTCCTTCACCCAGCAAGCTGTTAATATTTCCTCTATGTGTGACTGTGTATAATGTGTACTTGTATGATGGGTGTGCACAGGCCAGTGGTTGGCTTTGGATATCCTTCTTGATCACTCTTAACCTTGTTTCTTGAGACAAGGTCCTTCATTGACTCTGGAGCTCACTGGCTCAGCAGTACTGACTGCCAGTAAGAATCCTGTCTCTGTCTCCCCAGCACCAGGATTACAAGTGCACCCTAGAAACTGGGCTTTTCACTTGCCTTCTGGGGGACAGGACTTAGGTCTTCATGTATGCAAGCATTTTACTGAGTGAGTCATCACCCCAGCCTCATTGGTTGATATGATCTTAAATATCTACCAAGTCACATACTCCTTCAGAAACATGATTTCTGAACCACAGCTATAGGCTTCAAAGTTCTGTACGTCAAAGTCTTTCTACTTGTGGAGAGCAATGCAGTCCTGTACTCCTGCCAGCATCTCCAACCCACCGTTGCCAAATATCTGAATACTGACTGACATGCATGCTGACTTACAATCTTCACTTCTTATGGTGGTGGAACATCCCTCACATCCAGCCTCAAGCCTAGCAGGTCCTTTACAAAAACATGAAGTCCATATTTTATTTTATTTTATTGTTGGAAGGTAACTATTCTTACCGGATTAGTGACACAGTCCCTCAATCCTAAAACTGAGACAGAAGAAGCTAGAATTTTTGACCAACCCAAGAGAACATAGGCAGTTCAAGGCAAGCCTGAGATATATAAGGAACCCCTGTTTAAAGCAAGCAGACAAACAAATGAATACCCTCGTTTTCTTGCTTTATGCTTATTGCTCAATTTCTTTGTCTCAAAAGTGTAAAAGAGGGGTTGGGAGATGTCTCAGTGAATAAAGCACTTGCGCACAAATGTGAGGACCAGAGCTTGTGATCCCCCAGCACTCAGAGGTAGAGACGGGACATTCAGGTCCAGCTAGCTAGTCAGACTGGTTAAGTTGTCATGCTCTGGGCTCAAGAGAGAGGCCTTGACTGAGGTGGATAGGGATCAAGAAAACACTGGACATCAGTCTCTGGTCTCCATATATACATGCATGTACACCCCCACACACATGTGAACACACATACACATATATATGCACACCATGCACACATATACAAGATGTAAAGGATATGTTTAGATTATGTCTATTTCATTAATGTTCTCTCTTTTTTTCTTGAGAAAATGATGACAATTTTCATTTAAGAATAGGGAATTTGGGCTGCTGTGCTGGTTAGCTTTTGTCATTGACACAAGCTCGAGTTGCCTGTGAAAAGGAAAACATCAATTGAGAAAATGCCTCCATCAGAGTGCCCTAAGGGCAAGCCTGTGGGAGCATTTTCTTGATCAATGATTGATCAGGGAGAGCCCAGCTCATGTGGGTGGAGCCAATCCTGGGGAGGTGGCCCTGGGTTGGTTGTCTAAGAAAGAAGACTGAGCAAGCTCTGAGAAGCAAGCCAGTAGACAGTACCTCTCCATCACCACTGCTCCAGTCTCCTGCCTTGGTTTCCCTCAACTGTTACCTGGAAATATGAGGTGACATAAATCCTTTCCTTTTCAGGTTGCTCTTAGTCTTGGCGTTTACCATAGCAACGAAAACACCAAACTGATAGAGCTTTGGATGTCGCTAAGTGGAAGTGTCTTTAGAATGTGCAAAGGCCTGGGTTCAACTGCCAGCAACAATAACAACCACACACACACACACACACACACACACACACAATTAGCAAAGTTTTGTTTGATAAATGTTTTATAATCCTGTATCCTCTAACTGCCATTTCCCTGCCCTTTTTATGTTCAACTTTCACTACTGATGGCTTTTACACACTGAGGAGAAAAACTGAAATCATGTGATTCAAAACAGGACAGTGACCAGTACAAGCAGACAGATTACTGGAGCTGCCTCTCACAGCCATCAGCAGACCCCTCACTAGTGCCCAACAAGATGAACCCTATGGAATCGGAACAGAAGCATGAAATGTCCGTTTAGGGACACACACAGCTCTGTCATCAAGAAAGAGGAATCACAAGGATGCAGTCTAGAAAGAACAAATAAGATTAGAAGCAATAGTCTGGCCTCGATGTTTTGTCAAGTTCTTAATAGAATAGATCAAAGTTTGCCTTTATTTCACAGTCCAAAAGGAAAAGTAATGCCTGCAGCCAAAAAAGTCACTGCTAATTCAATTTCCCTTTTCTAGTGTGTTTGTGTGTGTGTGTGTGTGTGTGTGTATGTGTGTGTGTATCACTTAACACCTCTGGATTTTGTAGCTCTCCACTGTCTGCTGCTGTGTTTCTTAATCCTGTTAGGTCTGAACATCATGGGCAGTTGCTTCAGTCTTAGAAAAAACATAAATGAGACCCAGTGGGCCACCCTCTGACCTCCCCAGATTTGTGTTAGAAAACTTGGAATTACTGGGTATTTGGAATTCCAGGGAATGTAAGCAGCCACTGGTTGAAGTCTTTTCCAAAATGTCTGCCTTTCTCCTTTCCCCTCTGTGTTCTGAATCCCACAAGGAACCTGGGGTGGGGGTGGAACATGGAGCATCAAGCTTTTTTTTTCTCATTTTGTATATGTGTGTCTTTGTGAATGTGTGGTGTCTGCATGTGTTTGTGTGAATGTGTGAATACTTGCACACAGATAACATGTGTGCATATACATCTTGGGGTCAAAGGTTGATTCTGGTTATCTTCTTTAATGGCTCTCTGCCTTATTTTTTTGAGAGAGGGTCTCTGGCCGAGCCTGGGGTTCACTGGCTAGCTGGCCATACAATGAACTCCAGGGATCCATCTGTCTCTGCCCCTTCCCCCAGTTCTGGGGTTACAGGCATGCACTAGCATGTCTAGCTTTTATGTGGATCCCGGGAATCCAAAGTCAGGTCCTCATGCTTGTGGAGCAAGCACTTTACTGACTGAGCCATCTCCCCGGTCCTACGGTAAGCTTTTCTAACTTGCACTAACCTAGGCTGACCTCAAACTCCAGATCCTCCTTCTTCAGTCTTCTGAGTATTGAAATTACAATCACTCTTCTCTTAATCACATAAGTTGATGCCTTTGGGTCAGATCGGAGTTAATTCAACAATGCCCAGGGTTCAGGCATGGTCATGGTTGAAACACTATGGGGCCCTTTAAGGTTGGTGAAAAATCATTAAACATATAAAGCTTCCAGAATTTGTAATCCAAATCTATAAACAGATTTCCATACACTGATGTATGTAGAGAAGGCTCAATTATCATTCACTGCAGCTCTGTTATTGTCAGAGCATCTGAGCTGAGGCCAATCGGCAACCGGATTCCAGCTTCTCCACCGTGCCCCAACTGAAGCTCAAAGTGAAGGGGACAGGAGACACACGTTGAATAATTCAGGCCCTAAATCGCCCCCCTGAGCTCCCTCTCAATTGTGTCGCATTCCCTGTAGATCCGGATGGTTCTGTGCACATCTATGGGTTTGAATCATGAAATTACCTCTATTGATTTCACTGGGGTGTGTGATATAAATTTACATTCTATCTTCCTGGCCTCACACTTAAATGCCAATAAGTGTTCCTTCCAAACAGCCAAGCACACACCCAACCTTCAGCTTGCTGTGTTGTGAGGGAGCCTCTGCTGCATTGGGCACACTCTGCAGAGACTTTTATGGTCGGAATTTTAATATTTAAAATGTTATTTGTAAATAGCTTCCAACTTACAGCAAATGAGAAAACAGCCATCTATATGTGTCCAGCACCAAAATCATTTAAGTGTGCACATTTTCCCATATGTATTTTTGACTTGCCTGTAGCTGGAACAATAGAAGCAAAGTGAGAGAAACTCCCAGGCTCACCTTACAGCCTGACACCTCCAGACTGTCTCCCTCTGAACACACCCGTCAATTTGTGTGGTTCTTTCTCCCAGGAATGAATGTTCCAGTATTTTATTACACACACACACACACACACACACACACACACACAGAGAGAGAAACATATCTGTAATATATATCTATAAATCTATGTCTATCTATATCTACAATCACTTAAAATGTACAGAAGGCTTACTGGATTCTGCTGCATGGTGACAAAGAGGGCTTACATCAAAGGATCAAAAAGCAACATTTCTATGAACTACACAATGGCATTTTATTCAGCCATAGAGAAGAATGGGACTGTGTCACCAGGAGGAAAGTGAACGGAATGCTGCTCATCACGCTCTTCACTAAATAAGCCAGACTCAGAAGGACAAAGGCAAACAGGTTTGCTCTGGCCTGTGTGTGCTGACCAGCCAGTCTACCAGCCCAAAGCAGCACTGGAGGCTCTGTCACCTCCCTTCCCTCTTGTGCCTGTCACTGGTGAGCGTTCACATTTCTGCCATACTGGTCAGTGCAAAGGAAACCCATTCCCCTCTTCCACTAGAAATGACCTTCCTCACGTCCACACGAGCGTTCAGAGCTGGGGTCTGCGTGTGTGGCTGGAACGCACTCTTTGTCTTTCTATGTCAGAATGTTTAATAATTTCTAACAAATGCTTTTACATTGGGTCCTTGGTGTTTGCTGAGATTGTTTCATAGCCTGGGGAAATTTTAATAACTCTTCCAGGTGTGCATAACAGCAATATATTCTAATTTTATAATCTATATCCTTAACATGTGATTAGACTAAGCTTATTAATTGTGGCTGGCATTCAGAACTTCAATATCCGCATGTACTTTTCATTTTCTTGATCTATCCGTTTCTGAGAAATGTTTATTAAAATATCCCTCTGTGGCTGCAAAACTGTCATGTTTCTTTCAGCTTGATCATTTTGGATTTATATGTTTTAAAGCTGTGTTGTTTGTTGAAAATAGCTTGGGGGGCAATTCTCTCCTAGAGAAACCCACGCCCACGCCTTTGGATGTGTCTTAATTCCCTTCATAGAGACTCTTTCTTTCTCGTGTTTAGCATCTATATTAAAAATCTTAAGGAGAACATGTGAAGTTTCTCTTAAATACATATGCATGACCAGTTTTAGTCCTCAATATACTAAGTTGTCTCAACCAGTATTCCATCATGGTTGATGTTGCTCTGTTGGCTTCTTTTGTTAGTTTGTCAGGAATGGCTTCTCATAACTTCCAAAAGTTGTTTTTCAGGCATAGGTCTAGCGATTAGCATGTGGGAATATTTGGGGCTTTAAGACGGTTCAAGCGTGCATGGGTACTCATTGATGGCTGTTACCCACTTACATTTATTGTGATTTCTGGGACTGCTGGATTTTTATCTCATTGTGTGTTCTATTCTGCTTTCTGTATTGTGTAGTTTATGGCCCCTCCCATACTGAAGAGTTAGGTCCCCCCTGCCCAATCCCACACTTCCTGAAGCCAGGCTCTGGTCTTCAGGTAGTTGCCCTTACTTTTTTAACGTGGGGACTTCACCACTGTGATTAGCCTTTTTCTGCTAACCTTCAGAGCAGCATGGATTTTAGAAACCA
The DNA here is from genome assembly GCA_001685075.1 of Bramus lutescens. Taxonomy (NCBI): domain Eukaryota; kingdom Metazoa; phylum Chordata; class Mammalia; order Rodentia; family Cricetidae; genus Bramus; species Bramus lutescens. The sequence continues at coordinate 690,457 of LOEQ01000027.1, read as the reverse complement.
CTAACTCCCATCTCCTTCTCCCCCTGCTCTTTTTCTAACTGTTCATTTTACATCACCTTATCTTCTCCAACTCACATCAATGCTGTAAGAGGAAATCCTTCCTTCGAGACATTCTGGTGTGTAGGCTCATTCTCATCATCCATTTACTAAGATACGTACTTGATGCAACTAAGCTCTCTCCCTTCTCTTCTCTCTAGAGATGTCTTTCTATTGTCTTCATTTTTGATGTTTAAGCTGGGTAAAGTGTTCTAGATCAACACTCCCCTTTTCAAGATAGCAAAAAGATTGGACTGAGTCATGGCTGTGGCTATCCATCTGTTTTTCCTTCAAGGTAACTTCATTGTCTTTTATCTCTGGTGACTTTTCACAGTTCTTCTTGTCTTTAATGCTTTTTGGCTTCACTTTGACATACCGGGTGCTTCATGTTTTATCCCCTTAGAGCTCTGGTGTGCCTCCGGAGTCCTTCTCGCTGAAAGGTGACTGCTTTTCACTCTCTCAACTCTTTCCTTCCAAAACCTTTCTCATATTCTGTTCTACATAGTTCTTATCTGCTTGGCCTCCCTCTTCTTTTCTGTGACATTCATCTTCATTAATATTCTCTGCTTTATCTCATATCTTAATAATCCTATTCAATTTTGCTAAGTCTGGTATTCAACACATTTATTATTGGGGTTTTCTTTCCTGAATCATATGTATTTTTATCAGGACCCATTTCATTTGTTTTTCTCTCAGATTTGATTTTTAATATTTTCATATTATCCTGATTTGGGTATTAGTTTATTTTTCTTTTATCTTTTTAAATTGTTAAATAGACTTACAGTCCCTTTCCAGCTGTTTCCAGTCCTGAAGTTCCTGAGATTGCTAATTTTACTGCCTGTGGAATCTGCTGAGTCCTCCTCATAGCTGATCAGTTCTTCTTAGAGTTTGATGTTTTTGAATGATTTCTAGATCCTCATTTATTCATTCATTTATGCTCTGGAAATGCTTAAGCATGCATGGGCAGCCCATTTATGGCGGTTCTCCAGTTGTTCCTATCCAGGGCAGTCCTAGATGCTCTTGTTATTGTCATACATGAGGTTACATATTCTTCCTTTATGCTATCTATCCAAGCATTTTTTGGACCTTCCTCTTTACCTTATCCTGTGTACTCCTCCAAGCAGCGATGTCTTCGAGTATCTGCTGTCATTCATTCTCATAAAATGGCCAAAGTATCTCAAGCGCCATTGTCATATCCTACAGTTTACTTCCTTCTGCAGATGGAGATGTTCCTCAATGTCATCTTTGTGCAGCCTATCTCTTCGTGTGACTCCTAGAATCCTCCTGAGACATGCCATCTCCAACACATTCCACCCCTATTCTGAGGAGTGCTTCATCGTCCAGGCTTCAGAATTGTAAAGAAGGCAGCTCAAGACAAATGTCTCATGTACTTGTAATTTTTATTGTTGCCGTTATGTCTCTTGCTGACCAAACCTTTCCTAGTGCCTGGAATGGAGCCCTTGCTATCCCTATCTGCCTCTTGATGTCTGAAATAGTTCTCTCATTTGAACTGAGGTTTCCTCCCAGACAGACAAAGTTGACTGTTTGTTTGAGGTTCTGATTCTTTATTACAAAGTTAAAATTCTTCTGCGCCCTTCCCATGTGTTGTATCTCAGTCTTCTCGATGTTTACTTTCACACCAAGGTTTTCACTGACTTCCACCACTCTATGTACCATGGCCTGCAGCTCATTTGGACTTTCAGCAAGTAGTGCTGTATCGCTGGTGAAACTCAAGTTATTGATTCACATACCACCTATCTGCACGCCTCTCTCCTCATCCTCCAGGGCTGTCACTATTATTAATTTCAGGAATATATTAAAGAGTAGTGGTGAAAGGATGAATCCCTGCAACACTCCTACAATTGTGTCCAATTTCTAGATCCTAGAGGGGATTATTTAATGTTATGGGCATTTTATGGAGCCCAGGAATATAGTAGTTACTAGAGAAAGGTTTTACATCAGTGTCTGTAAAGATACATCAGGGTTGTTGGTACAGAACAAGTTTATAGTGTTAGCCAATCATTTGAGAATTTGGACAGCCTGCACTTAAAAACCAAACTTAACTTGCAAAGTGACTCCATAGTGTAGGCTTCACATTTTGGCTACTCATGGAAAAGATATTTCGCAAATTTCCAATTAAGGTTCTAACCTAATAATAAGTTCAATAACTTTTCTGGTCAGGATCAGTGGACACAACACTTCTCCGCTCACACATCAAGGATCTAGCGTTAACTCTCCCAGACCTTGGGCCATCCTTGTGGGAAGAGCATATAGTACCAAAATGGATAAAGTTTTGCCTTCGATGACCTCAACACAAAGGCTGTCTCCACTCACCATGTACCACACTCTTCTCTGTTGGGCACCATCCAAACATCACAAATCCATCACCTAATGCAGATATGCAGCAAGAAGCCCATTTCTACTCCATTCTCCTTCAGATCAGCCTGATGAAAGGCTCTTTCCTTATGAGCTTTACATCGCTCTGACCTGTAGATATTTAAACTTTGGTCTTCCCAAGGGCCATGCCACATTCTTCTTTTCCATCTAGAGTCCTTGTCGTTTTCTCTCTACCTCTCTCTTTCTGTCTCTCCCAGTATCTCTCCTTTCTCTCTCTCCCTTCTCTACCTTTCTGTGTCTCTGTTTCTTCTCTCTTTCGCTCTCTTTTCCCCTCCTCTGCTTCCATGCTGGAACCCTCATCATCTAGAAGAGCCCATTCTAGGGGCAGTGGGGTCTCCTGATTTCTTCAGCTAATCTTCCTTGCCTGGGTTTATATCTCTTTTCCCTAAAGGCCAAAACTTAGAAGTAAAAAACCTCAAAGGAAACCATGGTTTCTATCTCTACAGTGCTACAAACATCCCACACAGAAGGAGCTTGGCATGCTCCCTGAGTGAGTCCAAGCAAGGGACAATGGGAAGGGAAGGAAGAGGGAAGCAGCTATGGGAGAGCCGTTGGTGGGTCCTCATGCCTTTCTGAGAAGTGTCAAAGGGGCCTCAGCTGCGGAGTCTGACACTCCTGTTTTCACATCCTGGTCAGGCACTGCCTGCACCAGTGTGAATTAGTCTGGCTCCACCAACTTCATGGAAGCTGCTTCCTTGTTCAAAGTGAGTGATAATTAGATCATGTGCCCTGTAGGCAGTAAATAAACAGCACACTTAAGGCATCGCTAGACAGTCCTCAACTAAGGATGATTCAGTATCCATAGTTTAAGAACTTTACCATGATACAAAAGAGTTGGGCTTCAAATCTTAGGTTTGCCCTTTTCCTTTGCTAGGGATAAGTAGTATGAGCTCCAGGGCCAGTCAGCCCCACAGTCAGGAAAACAACCAATGGTCTAGGGTGCCCTGTGTCACTGAACTGCCATGGGGAGTGGATTAAAAGAATTAAATGCTCAACTGAAGAAATTTTCAGCATATGATGGACTTGTAAGACATCATCCACTGTAAGCCAAGGAGCATTTATACGGTGTGACCTAGCAGGCTGTAACTTCATTGCCCAATAACAGGTGGCTTTTATGAACACATGAGTAATGTTAGGAATTCACTTCTTTACTTGGGGCTGGGTGACCTTGAATGAGTTACTTACTCTGGCAATCCTTTCACTCCCTCATCTGCCATAAATTGCACGGGGTGTCATTTTCAACAATAGTACTTCCAAGCCCATAATACAGGCTGTGGATCCCTGACTGAAAATTCTAAGTATCAGAAATATTGTGGCTTTTAATTTTTTTTAAATTTGGAATATATATAGATATATGTGTGTATGCATGCATATATGTGTATATATATGCATATAGACATATTTGAAGGCAATTCTAGGACTGAACCTCATTTATGACTCATCTACATCTTAGACATAGAGCCCAGAGATAATTTTACAGAATATTTTTAGTATACCTGTGTTTCAACTGCAGCCCCTCACATGAAGTCAGGGAGGACTTTAGAGCATTTTGGATTTCAGATCTCTCTGGCAGGGGTGATGCTCTTGTTTTCCTCTGGTCCCTTTTAGAGTGCCCAGCTCCTCACGACTGACTACCACAAGCTCATATTTGCATTTTTTCAAAGTGACTTCATTGCCTATTTTGTCACCCAAGATTTAAGAGGCTGATTTCTCCCCCACTATAGTGGATGAATAGCTAGGCGAGATGGTTTTTATCTTACTATCTTCATAAAGACATAAAGCCCTGCTGACCTTCCAGGTACTTGGGAATGTTTGTTGAATGAGCAAGTGGATGCATAAATGGGAAAGAATAGTATGGGCTGCTCTGTTTCTGAAGAGTGTGTGTGTGTGTGTGTGT
>LOEQ01000027.1:664604-678387 GCA_001685075.1 Bramus lutescens | reverse complement strand
GAGGGTCTTTGATCCACTGTCTGAAGGGAAACATCTGGTCCCCAAGGCTATCCAATGAACTTTTGAACTTTGAAACTGTCATCCAATAAAAATGATGTTGCTATGCTTGCTTATTTTTGAAACCCCTATACTCTATAAAAAGCTGCCAAACTGGACACCCATGAGCTCATGAATAAAACCTCTTGCTGATCGCATCCATCAGGCCTGGTTTTTGGGGAAGGGAAACTTCTCACCACCTTAGTGGTGTCTTTCAACCCTCAAAGAAAAGTCTATTCTGGATGGAGTTTAGACTCCTGGGAACCAATATCACCAGCTGGAAATTCTAGGGAAGATCACACCAGGAAGGAAAGTGGTCACAGGGTGGATACCCCAAACTCAAGCCAGGAGGCACTAGCTACCCATTGCTAACAATGTTATCAACAGCTCTTCAAATGGCTCCTACCTAGTAACCATGGTTGCTACTCCAAATTCAGGAGTCTGAATATGGCTTAGCCAGCTCTTTGTTTCCAGGTCTCACAAGGCTGCAGTCCAGCTGCCTATCAACTCCGACCTCTCATCCAAAGGCTTGACTGGTGAAGAACCAGATTTGAAGCTCATACGGGTGTTGACAGGATTCAGGTCCTATGGGCTTTGGGCTGAGGGCTCCAGTCTCTTACTGGCTATTAACCAGGATTCACCACCAGCACCCAGCCTCCTCAACACAGCCAGTTACGAGAAGTCAGCAAGCCTACAAGTATTAAATCTTCTAGTGAAATACATTGCTTTATAAATCATAAGCTTGAGAGTTGTTACATCCTGCCATCTTCACCATATTAGTGAGGAAAGGGTCAGAGGTCCTGGCCACCCTTTGGAGGTATACTGGTTAGACTTTATTGTCAACTTGACACAATCTAGAGTCACTTGAAAAAATCAGTGACGAATTATCTAAATCATGTTGGCCCGTGGACATGTCTGTGAGAGGGTGTCTTTATTGTTAGCCAATCCAGAACACCATGAGCATCACCATTCCCCAGACAGAAGATGAATGTATAAATAATTAATAAATAATAATAATAACAATAATAATGAGAGAATGTAGCAAGCAGGCAGGCACATGGGGACATTAGTTTCTCTTTGTTCTTGATTGTGAGTGGAATGTGAACAGCTCCTTGACTTCTCCAAAACGAAGAAATGTAAGCTGAAATTATGAGCCTATCAAACCCCTTCTTCCCCTAAGTTGCTTTTGGTCAGGATATTTGATCAAAACAACAGAAATAAAGCTAGGACAAGAGGGGAAGACCGTATAGATACGGAAGTACCAGGAGATAATTTGGGACAGATTTGGGGTCTTTCCAATGCAGAGCTCAAAACAGATGCCATTAGTTCACTGAGGCTGCCTCCCAGGGACTCCAAGCGTTAGCAGAGGGTAGGGTGGATTGGAAAAGTTCCCAAACTGAGTGCCACAATCTTGTCTGTCAGCCAAATGATCCCCAAATTTGCAAGATGATCCCCGACTTTACAAGACACTCCCTCCATCCTATAATTTCTAAGCATGCCTACGATGTTATCAAGGGTAGGAAAATAAGATCCAAAGAACTAGTCAGATTTAAAAAAAAATGACACATAGCTTTCCTGTAAAGGGAAAAGTGGGGACTGTGTCAACCTAGAGAGCACAGTCTGTCACAAAGGTCCGTTCAAGAGACTGTCACCTGGCTAGAATCTCACACGTGAAATCTCTTTCCCTAGACTTAAAATTATCAGTGGGCTCAGAGAAACACATCTGTAAGCCAGATCCCATTCCCCACACCCTAATTTCATACCTTTGTGCCTTTTGAAGAACACGTCAAGGCGTTTGCTGAATTTCAAACTGTATTTCCCACTCTGCTGGCTCCTAGCTGCCCCTCACTTCTGTCTTCTGGGCTTCTGGTTTGTGATCTCCTCACATTTAAAGCCAGCCAGCCTGCTGATTAGCTTTAAATTTCAGGAGGTTTTGGAGGTAAGCGTAGTCTCATTAATAAGTCATTTGATAAAAACTAATCCCTCCAGGAATATGCTGGATTCAGAAGAAAGCTGCAGCAAGCTCATTAGTTGGGGTAAGTTCCCAGTCCACCTTGGAGACCCTGATACTCCTCTGGGTTTATCTCCGAGGCTCCAAACAGCTACCACGGTGTCTGGGGACCAGAAGCCAGTGATCCTACACTCTTCGGAAAGAACTTAACAGAACTTGGAGCCACAGTCGTGGCTCTGCTCTTGTGTCTGGCTTCCCTGTTCTAATTACTTCTTCTTGAGCCTGAGAATGAAGGGACAGATTTCATCTTGCTGAGTAGATTTCAGAGCTTACCTCGCTTAATCCTTGGAGGGTCTGTCACTGACCCAGTGGCGAGAATTACTAAATGAGTGCTGGGGGGTAAAACACAGGGAACTGTCCCTGGAGACGGACCATCCCCCTAGGCTTTTCCAGCCCATGCTGTCTTCCTTCCCCTCAAGGTGATGGCAATATGTCCCCAGGGACCTGTCAACCTGTCCAGAACAGGCTCCAACTTTAATCTCTCACCAACCCAGTAATAAAAGCTTTTTATGTATGTCAGTAGTGGTATTAGAAGCAACATGACTGTATTTTTTTTTTGTCTCAAATGTTTCTATTTTTATTTTTTGAAAATCTAATACATGCACATGGGTAAAAGAAAAATGCAAACAGAGTAAAGGAGAATTCTGCAGAAAATAAATCCTTCACCCACACCCCCGAATCCCAGCTCCCCACCCCAGGGCAGTCACTGTGCTAGACTAGGTTCTCTACTAAGAAAGATGGCTGTTTTTAAATTTTCTAATTTGGTCTCAGAAATAGCCAAAGGCCAAATAGAGTCCACAATAATGTAATTAAAATGAGTGATGAGGCTACACATGGAACATGTCAGAGCAAGAGAAAGATCACAGTTTTATACACTGAGCACAAAGTATGTGTATGTGTGGAGAGAGAGACAGAGAGAGAGAGGATAGAGAGAGAGGAGAGAAGAGAGTCTCTCTCTCTCTCTCTCTCTCTCTCTCTCTCTCTGCGAGCGAGCGAGCATGCTTGGTCCCCAACCTCTCTGAAAACTCTTGTCAATTCCATAAACATTTATTGCATGCAGTGTGCCAGACCCTGTCCCCAGTACTGTGGGTTATACTGAGATAAATCATATAAGGTCCCTGGCTTTGGGGAACTTACAATAGAATAATTCACATTGGATTGGCCCCTTTCCCTTTACAGGGAAAATTTCAGGAGAATTGTGTCATAACTCAGGCCAGCCACAGCCTGAGGCATGCTGGGACTTGATCAGCCCAGGCTGGTAGGAGGAGGAAAGCAGCATGGGGGATGGTGACAGAGCACCAGCAACCTTAGTCAGGGCTCAGAACTACTGAGGAACAGCGACTTGGGCTAGAGCTCTGGCCCCTTGGGAAGGTTCAGGTACCAAGGTCAAAGAAGCTGGATGCTCGCTATGCTATAATGGGAATTCCATCTATCAAGCAACTGGGCCTTTGAGCCCAGCTCTGTTCCTAATTACAAGTGTGGTTGTGAGCCAATTACTTTACCCTGGTACATCTCACCAGCAAAGGGAAATGATAGCTCCCTCTTTCCAGAGCTGATAGGAGGATTAAGGAGATCTGGCAAGCAAAAACAGCATAGAGTTATTTAAGCAATGTTTAGCATGGATGTGGTTCTTGCATTAGAAATATTCAGTCATGCCAGACTGTAGATCTTCACCACTTACTACAAAGAAGAGGATTCCCCCTAGTGAAGAGAGGTGGCCGCCAAATACTCTGAAGTTTATTCTCCTCAGTATCAACTTCATTTGATGCCCCTCACTATGAGTCTGGTTCCAACTCCTCCTTTGAAGTTCTAGTCTCAGCACAGCATAAGGGAAACAGCAAAATTTCCAAAACTCTAAGTTAAATGTCAAGGAAAATCAGCCCCCTCCATCCTGGACTTGACTCTCTTACTCTACTCCCATCAAGCCACCCCACAAAGCTCTCCTGTTTCTTTCACACAGCTTCCAGGAACAAGGTAGTTCTGCATGAGCCCCTCACTCGCCAGCTCCAAGACTAGTGGGTACCTTAGCTTTGAAAGGGTGAATCAGGGAGCCTATGTTAGGCAGAAGATCATTACAGTTCCTCCAAGAAAGCTACACTTGGCAGAGACCTGGCAGACTAGCTGGAGTGTCTAGGTGGGAAGTAGGGAGGTTCCTGCATTCCTAGGAACCCAGAAAAGAATAGTCAAGACTGAAGGAGCAGTGTGTGCAAAGGTCCTGGGACATGGAAGTATGTGGTGAATTGGGAGTCTGGAAAGAGAAAGCAGTGTACCTGAAGAGGTAGAGAGTAAGTAATAGAATGATTTTAAAATGAGACCAAAGAGGCATACAGTAGGCAGGTTGCAGAGAATGTTATGGCTGCCTAATGACCACACTGTGCCGTACCCCCTCAGACTCTTTTCAAGAAAGGGATGGTCACTCTTGATTCTGGAAACATGTTGTCCAGCCATCAGCTGTCAGATCCCTCAGGCATGGCCTTGGCTGCATGCAGCCTTACCTACTGCCACATTCTTTATGCACCTCATATACAGTAAGGGTGAAAGAGTTGACCCTTCTGAGGAGAACCGTGATGAACATGCTGATGTCCAGAGCTCCTTGGGAAATAGCCAAGGCTGCTGCCGGCCCATTTCGTACTCCTCTTCTCTGTACCTCTATGCCCTTCTCTCTTTCATGGGTGAGGATCCCAAGGGTAGACCTCTCAACAGGCATGCTTTGTCTGAACTGCATCTTAGAATCGACTTTCTATAGGACCTGCTAAGAACTCGGGATTTAACCTAAGAGCCACAGGAAGCATTGTCAGGCTCACGTGAAGAAGTAACACAACCAGAATTGCATCTTAGAAAGCTCAGTTGGTGGGGTGGGGGAAGGGTTCAGTGAGTGAAGGGTTTGCCACAAAAGCATGAGTACCTGAGTCAGGATCCCAAGACCCTATGTAAAAGACAGGCATGATGTGCGCTCGTAATTCCAGCATTCAGCAGGGAGAGAAACAGGAAGATCCTGGAGCCTCAGGGAGATAGGGACAGTCAGTCTAGCAGAAGCAGTGAGCTCCAGATTCAGTGAGAGACCCTGTCTAAAAATTAAATGGGGATGTTAGAGGAAGACATCCAGGATCAACCTCTGGCCTCCACATACATGTGCAGTTGTGGAGACCAGAGGTTGACATCTCAGGTCCCCTTCTACTGCTCACCACTGTATTTTGAGGCAGGTTCTCTCACTGAGTTTAGAGTCCACTGAGAGCTCCAGGGGAAAAGGCAACAAAGCTTGTGGGTTCTTGCAGCAAGCTAGCGAGGAGAAAGATACACTGCTTAGGCAAAGTGGTTTTCTGGTTTGTTGTTCTGTTATTTCCTCTGTGTTGGCTTCTTTTTTGTTCTCTCAGAATTGAACAATTTGAATATCCCAGCTGGCATACTTCTGCTCCGGGGCAGGGGTAGGGGTGGGGGCTTATACCTTTTGGAATAAAGCACTGGCCTAGGCAGAGGAGACACAGCAATGAATGTGACCGGGACTTTACACAAGGAGTTTACTTCCTATTGGCAAAGATGTGTGGTGAGCAAGGAAGACAGACAACAGACCAAGTAGTGATAGTGCTTGGGACTGCAAATCAGAGAAGGGAAGTGGGGATGCTGGGGAGCGAGCAAGCAGAAGCAGAACCTGGGAGGACATAACGAGAGCCCCAGCTTCCACTCAGCTTTTCTCATCCAGAGATTTTAAAGGGAAATGTCTCCTAGCTTTTTACATGGTAGACATGGAGGCTGCTCAGCTGCAGGTGGTTGCCCACTCCTGGAATCACTAGTGCCCGTGCAAGAAGAGGCCTCTCGTGTTACTTTGCCACCAATCCTAATGGCTAGAGCTGTCCTGCTTCTTCCTTGAGAGTTGTCTTTCTCTCCCTCGAGTTCCTGGGATTCGAGAGGGTTAGTGTGGTGTTAAAATGGAACAAAAAACACGACAAAGCTTGCAAGTCTTACGATGAGCTACCAAGCAGAATGATAAACTGTGCTCAAGCAAAGTCCATGTGCTATGTTGCACCTATCTTGTGTATGTGTCTGTTTGCGCACATGTATGTGAACATAGAAGCCAGGGGTCAGTATAGGGTCTTTGCCTCAATTGCTCTCCATTTTACTTTTTTTTTTTTGAGACAAGGTATTTTTCTAAACCTGGAACTCACCAATTGCTTAGCCTGAATAGTCAGAACTCAAGGGTTGTCAAATCTCTGCTTCTCCAATATCAAGACTAAGAGCTGGGTTGGTGGCCAACTGGCAAACCCGGGAGCTCTACCTGCCTCCACCTCCCCAAAGCACATGATGATGTGTCCAGCTCTTTGTGGGGAGCTGAGGACCCTTATGTTTGCACGGCCATCTTCCCAGCCCCACCAAAAAGATTTAATGAAATAGTGCATGTAAGTACTGCCCTTAGATTGTGCCAGCAATACCTTCACTTGGGGTTGGCACCAGGTAGGTGCTCAGTTAACATTTGCTAATTGAATGAATGAACAAGTCAGATAACCTCCAAACCCCTCGCCTGAGTCCCCGCTCACCCTCCTGGAACATACATTGATTTGTTCTGGATTTCTTGATAATTAATCTCTTGACAAAATTTAAGACCTGTTAATTACCCCTGATTAATTAGGGTGAACTTTTTAATTGCTTCTCTAAGCTGAAATACACTGTCAATAGGCCCCATAATTAGTGGCCCAGTAATCAGTTTTAAACCAATTATCCCAGGGTAACAAGTAAAACTAGGCAAGGAGTGCCCCAGGGGCTTGGGCCAATTTCAGTGGAACTCAGAATAATACAAATTGGCACTTGTGGAGTGAAGAACGAACGTATGTTCAGTGTGATTGGAAATATAGATACTTAGGGTCTCTGGAGTGTTTCACTTGCTGGCATTTTCAGCTCTGTATTATTGATAGCAATATAATAGGTGTGCTTCCTGACTACCTAACCAAATCCCGGGGCAGACTCTTGGAGTTCTTTGTACATCTTTGGAGACAACATGGTCATACAGGCTGTATGCTGCACAGTTCCAGGCGCATCATTTATACTGAGCCTACATGAACAACACCTTTGGAAATCATACGGTGCAAAGCATAGGTGTGACACCCTGTGGGTCACGTGGTGGGAAGGAGAAGGGCCTGTGTCCCTACGGGGGAGACTCGGAAGCAGGCTTGGAGGCATGTCAAACTTTCCCCATATGGGGCAAAGCAAGCACTGGGCAGCTTTTGTGGTCCGTCACCAGCACAGAGTTGTATCATGTGTGCATTTAATTTCTACTAATTTTACCTCTTGTATTTGGAAAGAAATTTAACAAAAGGAAATAATAATGGAAATGTACAGGCAATTCTGCTTGCCACTCGATTCAATACAGGCACACCCAGAGCGAGCCTGAAATAGGGCTTGAACCTGCTGTCCCCATGCTCTTCTATAAAGAGATGGTCACACCGTGTGAAGTATTTAAAGATTAGCACCTTTGTTTTCAGTGTTATTAACTTTTTAAACAGCAGGGCCTTCTTGCAGCCATTCACTGGGTATCCAACTGGAAAAGAGATTTCTTCCCATAGTGACGGGAAACTGGCTGTGGTGGCCTTTCTGAAAGATGGCATACAATCTCCAGCACAGAGCCTTTCCTGGTGACTTTCAAGAATAATTTGGAAAATGCAGGGTTTTCCCCCCGGCTTTTATGTCATTTTGAATATTTTCTTCTACTGTCATTCTTTTCCAGGACTCATACCCTGGGCCTCACAAATGCCAGCCAAATGCTTTACTGGCTGAGCTGCTTCCTCAGCTAAATTGTCCTCTCTCTGCCTCTCCAGTGTCAAGGCCATTAGCTGGGCTGGTGGCCGGCCAGCAAGCCCAGGAACTCTGCCTGTCTCCACTTCCCGAGTGTACATGATGATGTGCCCAGCTCCTTGTGGGGTGCTGAGGATCCAAACTCAGGTCCTTGTGTTTGCACGGCCATCTTCCCAGCCCCACCAGAAAGATGTACCCTCAGGCAAAGTATATTTTCAGTTTAAGGGAGTCTGGTACAATTGTCTTTCTTAATAGGTACATCTTGGTAGACCAGATGATCCTCGGGTCATGGCTAGGACCAGCTGCATCAGAAGCATCTAGGATGCTTGCTTTAAAGAAATGCAGACTTGTGCCAGGAAGAATATAGAACATGCTTACTATTTTGGTACTCTGGAGGTTAAGCCAAGAGAATTAAAAGTTTGAGGTCTGTATGGGTGACTAGTGAGTTATAAGTTCAAACCTATTCTGTCAGAATATGCAGTCATAGGGTCCTAAAATCTGCATGCTAAGGAGTTTTTCTGGGTCTTTGAGGCACACACTATAAACTTAGGTGAAGGGAAAAAGAGGGACCCTGTCAGTCACTGATCTGTCTTCTCTACCTAGGACAAGATTGGCCCATAGTATACATTTGATAAGTATTGATTAGCTGCAAACAAGCCCGAGGGTTTGCTCTGGCTTATGAGTACTTACTTAGATCAAGCCAGCTGTGGCTGAATGAGAAGGGGTGACTGCCTCCTGCTCTTTCCCCAGGCTTCTCCAGGACAGAGGCCTGGGACCAAGTGGCCTTAGGAAACTGCAGCTCAGCAAAGACCCTGCCACCTGCTTCTCATCCTCTGAGAAGCATCTCACAGATGCCATCAGCCATTCATTTGAGGCCTAATCCTCTAATCCCACTGTTTGCTTGCTAATTTGCCAAATGAGGAATATGCACAAACACAAACCACTTGTTCCCACAGTTATTCCCAGCTAGTGAGAAGGAGGCAGCTGGGGGAAGAGGCTGTAGGCTTTGCTCTCTGAGCCAGGAAACCCCAGAGTGGTGTTGGGACATAGCTCTTCCATCCAGGCCCTCACTCAGATACCTACAGCTTGGAGAGGTCTGATCCCAGAGAAGACGGCAGGATGGCTCCATATTGAGATTATTGTACGAACGTCATGTGTTACTCAAGCATCTCATTCTCTAGGGAAGGATTTACTGAGTGTCTATTGCGTGTGTGGCAGTGTATGGGTGGCATGGGACTCACTGAGACGCAAGCAGACTCGGCGTTAGGCTTTGGGGATCTTTCAGTCAGCTTCCTGTGCTCTTGGTTTCCTGTTTATTTGTCAGCCAAAAGAGCTTACTTGCTCTACATAATTCTCTCCCTTTGGGGAATGCAGGAGTCAGGGTTTCCATTGTGGCAATGAAACACCACGTCCAAAATCAAGTGGGAGAAGCTGTGGTAGGAGCTCTAATGGAGCAGGAACCTAGAGGCAGGAGCTGATGGAGAGGTCGTGAGAGGAACACAGCTTACTAGCTTTCTCAGAGAACCCAAGACCATAGTCAAAGGATAGCACTACCCACAATAGTCTGGGCCCTCCCTCATCAATTGCTAATTAAGAAAATGTCCCACAATCCATCTTATGAAGGTTTTTCCCCAGTGGAGATTCCCTCCTCTCAGATGACTTTAGCTTGTGTTAATTGACATAAAAATGTCCTGCAGAGAGATAGTAACACCATGACTTCGCCCTCCACTATACCATCCTCCAGGTCCCCACTACCCGCCATGTACCCACCACCCCATCACATGTTTGTGGTCCCCTTATTTAATAGAAATACTTCTCACTTGTGCTTACTTCAATGCCCCATCTGTTTTCCCGAGCTGAGCCTGGCTCACAGGCTCCCCCTCTGAATTCTCTGAGTGGGGGATGGGTTGGTGAGTAAGGGAGGGTGTGTTCCCCTGTATGGCACCCATGAAGGCCCATGGGTGACATCAGGATGATCCCCTTAATCACCTTTCTGCCCTGTTTTATTCTGTTCTATTCTAATTTTGAGACGGGCTATCTCGCTGAACTTGAAACTCGCTAGTCTCCCTGAGATCTGCCCATCTCTGTCCTGACCCCAGCACTGGGGCTGCAAGTGTGCTCTGTCGTGCCCAGCGCCCATGAGGATGCTGGAGACCCAAACCCAGGTCCTCACCCTTGCACAGCCAGCACCCTACACTCTCTCACACACCCCTCTCGGCATTCTTTACTCCTCCACGCGCGCTTAGGAAAGAAGCTGAGGTCGAGGTTTGCAAACTGAAATCTTAGGCCACATGTGACACAGATGTGTCTCCTCAAGCCTGTGATGTGTTGGGTCTCCACTTGTTTTCATATTTGCCAGGATAGTTATCATTACTGAAATAACAAAAACAAAACATAAAAACAAAGCAGCCTCCATTAACAACTTGACAAAGGACAGCAGCAGGCTTCTAGCTATGGGTGGCACCCCTAGTTCAGGCTGGATGTCAGCTGTTCACCGTAAAGCAGAGTGGTTTCCTGTTTGCCACAGTCTCCACCATTCCCTATGGGCTCCTTGGTGCTGAGGCTGGTCTCCTCTTGCTACGCTCAAGCTGCTTTTCTTAGGATGGAGAGGAAAGTGAGTGTTCTCTCATCTTCTGTCAAGTAGAAACCGGAAAGATAAAAGTTAGACCTGGAGATGGCGCATAAGGAAATATCTCTGTAGAAACAGGCTCCTCCTAAATCAGGACAGGATGCCCCTGACTGCTAAACACTCGTTTTCATTACCTTCCCAACTCCAGAGAGGATTTACACTTTGGGCACTAAAATAGTGTTTGTTAAATTTCTGCCTTAAAGGCATCCCACAATAGCTCAGTGAGATAGATAACAAGTGAATTTGGACAAAATTAGACACAGGCAAGCTAAATGAGTCCTATAATCTCTACACATCCTCTCTCCCCAGCGTAAACCGCAGACTCCCTGATGCACAGACTCCAGGAAAGGGACCAGGCTGATCTAGAAGCTGCATTCAACTGAGATAGATAAGGGCCTGATCTAGCCTTGATTTACACACAGACCTCTGTTCACTTCAATATCACTTTCAAGGAAGGAGGAGCTAAGACTGATCAGATTTTACATTGCCCTGAAGATTTTATACATACCATTTTGTTTTGCCGTTTTGCACACAGGGTTTCATGGAGCCCAGGCTGGCCTTCACCTGGATATGTAGCTGAAGATGACTTTTAACTTCTTATTCTACCTCCTCTACTTTCCAAGTGCTGGGATCACAGGTCTGCACCACAATGCCCGGCTTTATTCCGTTCAGGGATCAGATCCAAGATTCATACGTGATAGATAGCACTACTGACGGAGCTCCCACATGATCTCTTTTGAACTATGTAAGAGTTTTATAAAGTAGCTGCTATGACTTCCATTTTAAATGGAAAGGATCTGATGTTCAAAGGCGTGAAGAAGCTAGGGCAGCATCACAGGACTTGGACGTGATGGAACCAAGAGTCAAAGCTTCCATATGCATCTCTATTGTCACTCCTGAATAAAGGCTTTGAGTGAGTTAAGCAAGATGAGGAAGCTTCATTACTTAATCAATATAAGATTTGCTGTCTTTAGCAATAGAGAGATCTTCCCATATCTGTTTTCACAAGGCCACCCTCATTCTCATTAGCAGCCACACAGAGATCAGGTGCCAGAGCTGCCTACCCGCTCTCTGTTGGTGAGCACGGACACATGTCCCAGTGTTTCATGGCCATGGCCATGAGGAGCACTGCAGTAGACTCTCTGCCCCCCCCTTTGCATTCTTTTGAGATGAGCTCTATAGAGCAAATTACTAGAACTGGACTTTTTCAGAGGCGTGCACATTTAATTTTCTGTAGGTCCAGCCAGATTTTCCTGGGCCAACTCACCACTCCCACTAACAGGAATATCTGTTTTCACAGTCCCTTTGTGGCCAGTACAGTCTATTAATAATCTTCCTTCCTTGCCAGGCAAAGGGTTATGATTTTATTGAATATTATTAATTATTATTACTTGTGCATAGGTCACTTATATTTCTCTCCTATAAATTAGGCTATTGTACATCCTTTGCCTATTTGAGGTAAGATTGAAGCCCTTTATCTCAGCTGAGTATCTCAGTTCAGATAAGGACACAGGTTCTTGAGAATAATTCCAAAAGGAACTTGGAATGAATCTCTGATCAAAAAAGAGAACAGGTCTTTCAGCATCACGTGATAAAGCTGATAAGAACAGGCTCAACCCTGGACAGGCGGTGGTGATGCCCACCTTTAATCCCAGCACTCAGGAGGTAGAGGCAGGTGGATCTGTGAGTTTGAGGCCAGCCTGGTCTACAAAGAATGGGTTCAATTCAGAGCACTTGCTGCAATGTCAGGGCTGGAAGAATAGCATCCTGGCAGCTAGCTTTTAAGTGATGACAACCCTATCCCCTCCACATTGCATCCATGATGGGAAGCTCTGTAGACAAGGAGTGTCAAGTCCTGCTCCAGGGGATATAACACTGATAAAGGAGAGACACATGAGACAAGTCACAAAGTTGTCACAGCATAGATGCGTATGACTGAGCACCAAGGGACTTTGAGAACTAAGGGAAAAGTGCTGGCGAGAGAACAGCAAAAGCTCTGTCCCAACTGCACCCGTCTCTTCCGAGAAAGACCGTCAGCCATAGGTAGAGTGGGAGAAGGGCTTCCAAGACAACGGTAGAGGAGACTCCTTTCTTTACTGGGGAAAAGGGAGATTCTTCATCCCACAGCTGCAGCTGGGGCAGGACTTGCACAACCATAGCCCTTTGTATCTGCAAGGTGTCTTGTGCCTGAGATGACACACTATTTGCATACATCCTGACATACCCTGTCACACACTGTGAATCATCTCCCGATGACTTAGACGACAGATACAATGCAGTCAGCCTGTAAATGGCTGTTAGATAGCGGTCCTTGGGAAATATCACCAAGAAAGAGAAGTCTGTGTGTGTTTAGCACAGACACAAATCATTTTCCAAAAAAGTTGGCTGAATTCATCAGTGTAGAGCCCAAAATTATGGAAGGCTAAGTGTACTGGTTAAAAATATGAAATCTGGACCAGCAAAATGGCTCAGCAGACAAAAGTGTTTGCCATAAAGTCTGACAACCTGATCTCATCCCCGGACCTCATGTGTGGAGGGATAGCACTGATTCCTCTGGCCTCCACGTGTTTTGACAATTGCCTGTTCCCCAATTAAATAAATAAATAAGTGGGAAAAAAAGCAACAAAGTCTGATGATTCATGCCAGAATTTCCAAAGAAGCAATGGGGAAGGTTGCATGTTTAACAAGCACCCAGATGATTACATGTACAGAGGAATTCCTCTGGGACAGTCATTCTCAGCAGAGTCCCTTACAGACAAGCCACTCATGACAATTCTAGTTCAGCTCTCTGGAACTAGGTCAGACTCTTCTTTGTTGATAATTGGTTGGTTGGTTTTTCTCTGCTAGTGACTATATCATGCCATCCACTCTGAAAATCACTGGTCCCTCAGTGGCCAAACCTGACATAACCAGAATCACTTTAATGCTGACACACCAACTTTACAACCCAAACTATAGCAAACACAGATCCAGCCCTCACCTCTGAAGGGGCCGATGAAACAGTTTCTGGATGGGTCCTCAGAACAGGCAGGCTACTACTGTCTTCACCGTGACTGGTGGGGACTGGCTCTACGACACACCCTATGCCCACAGCTGCAGAAGCCCACACCCTCCCATATGCTTTAAAGTTTAAGGTGTGGATGATAGAAGTCTAAACCATCTCTAGTTTACTTACAATACCTAGCACAAATTGAATGTTATTGTATAACATTATTTATACAATATGATGATAAGAAAAACGTTTGCAAATGTTCACTGCAGATACTTTCTTAAAATAATTTTAATTCTCATGTGGTTGAATTCACAGATCCTGAAGCCCGCCT
>LOEQ01000027.1:647731-663686 GCA_001685075.1 Bramus lutescens | reverse complement strand
TTATCTCACGGAACAATCTCACAGAACATCCTGTGGTTAAACTATTCCAGGAACGCAGCGCAGCTGGCATGAGTCACAAGGGCGGGGGAACAGCCAGTTCTTTTCTCTGGCCCCTAACACCATAGAAGTCTGGAGGTCTGTACAGACAGACAGGAAGTGATAAGGCTGGGCAGAGAGAGGAAGTGATAAGGTGGGGCAAAGGCAGGGTCTTGGTCCTTTTTGGTCTGAGAAGTCAGAGAGGCAAACGGTAACTGTGGTTGGTCCTTTACTTCTCTGATCTTTCAGCCTTTACCCCAGTACCTGACCCTGGATTTTTATTATTATGACTAATTAGGATTGTGCATCAACTGGGGGTGGGCTTTGAGGTTTAAAAAGCCCAAGCCAGTCCCAATGTGGATCTCTTCCTGCTGTCTTAGGATCTCATTGTAGACTCTCAGCTCCTTTTCCAGCACCATATTTGCCTATCTGCCACCATGCTTCCCACCATGATGACAATGGACTAAACCCCTTAAACTGTAAGCCAACCCCAATTAAATACTTTCCTTTATAAGAGTTGTTATGATCATGGTGTTTCTTCACAGCAATAGAACATTAACTAAGACAAAGATGTTAAGAATATTTCCTAATATGAGCTCTCTGCCGGCGCAAAAATCCCAATCAAGCCAAATCAAAACAAACCAAATTAAAAGATATTCAGGTTTAACTGGACTCCTGTGCTCTTGGGTGGCCCAAGGAGAACTGGAAAGATGCCAACGTGACCAGGGTGGTGGTGGGGAACCATGTGTTTATTTTCTGGGGAGCAATTTAAATAGTCTGGGGAATGGTCTTGACCTTTTCTGGAAAGGGGTCAAAGTTTGGAGGGCTACCTTGACCCTCCTCAGGGAGGGGTCAAGGTGCAAGGGCCACAGGGCCGAAGACAGGGATCTACATTCCAGACTGTTTGTATAAGGGGTGACAGGAAGCTGAGGTGATATTTATGATCAACATTTAGCCTATCTTTGGAAAAAGGGGCGTTAACTCAAGTCTGGCTACTTCTTGCAGGCATGGAGTGATTTGGGGAAGGGGAGAACTGGGTGCTGGTGGGTCCACACTCAGTGAGAGGTGTGGCTGGAAAGGCATCATGTTTACTGTCATCCTGGAGACACCAGATATCTGTTTCTTGGGGGAGATAAGAAGGCAGGTGTCTAGGAGAAAAAAATATTGTTATTACCCATCTTGTTTGTATCACCAGAGGTGAGTGTGCCAGGATGAGGAGTAGGTAGGCCCTTCATTGTGGCATCTTGGAAAACCAGAGGGTGGAAGGTCCTAACTGCTGGACAGACCAAGTGTCCTAAGTAGGTGCCTTGAGCCTGGAGAGATGGTACCAGAATGGGTGTCCCAGGAGCTTNTCTTGGAAAACCAGAGGGTGGAAGGTCCTAACTGCTGGACAGACCAAGTGTCCTAAGTAGGTGCCTTGAGCCTGGAGAGATGGTACCAGAATGGGTGTCCCAGGAGCTTGGCAGCAGAGGGGGTGGTGAGGATTCCCATGTGAGATCCTGTCCATGGAGGTTCAAGAGACCTAGGAGTTAGCTGGTTGAGGAGTACTCTGTCCCCTGGGGAGAACTGGGTAGGTTTAGGGGCATTAGGGTCCATTGGTGTGGGGGCAGGTAGACAACTGTCAGCGTGTGAACAGAGAAACAACCTTAAAAGGGAGAGGAAGGGTAGGTACCCCACCAGTGGAGGACTTTGGACTGGGAGGTGATGGTTAAGGAGAAAGGACCTGCCATAAAGCAGCTCAAAAGGGCTCAGACCCATAGGGGAACATGGGGTGGCCCTGAGGCAAGTGAGGGCAAGGGGGAGAAGGGAGGGCCAAGATAACCTGCGTTCAATGGAGAGCTTGGTTAGCTGTCGTTTGATAAGTCTATTGGCCCTCTCCACCTTCCCCAAGGATTGTGAGTGGTAGGGGGTTTGGAATTTCCAGGAGATGTTGAGAGCTTTTGACACAAACTCCATGACCCAGGAAGTGAAGGCTGGCCTATTGTCTGTCTGAATGGTCCGTGGGACGCCAAACTGAGGAATGATGTGGTTCAGGAGTACCTGAGCCACCACATCTGCCTTTCCCTGGAGGCCAGGAACACTTCTATCCATCCTGTAAAAGTGTCCACAAGTGTTAAAAGATAATGGAGTTTTTTATGAGTAGGCATATGGGTGAAATCAACCTGCCAATCTTTGCCTGGTTGGTGTCCACGAAGCAGCTGGTGTAGGACTGCCGTATGTGGAGAGCCCTCTGTGAGTCAGCTTGGGCACACGTCTGGCAGGAGGACTGAATCTGTAAAATACAATCTCAGAGATGGGTGGGGCCAATACTTGGGGATCTAATAGGTCAGAGAGAGTAGGTACAGAACAGTCTGGGGTAGGAATCTGTGAGACTGTTAAAGTGAGAAGAAAGTGTGACTCAGGAGGGGGGGGGGCTAAAGTAAGTGTGGCTCCCAAGCGGCTAAGGATATCTTGACTCAGTAAAGGTACTGGGCAAGCAGGTATCATTAAGAAAGAATGAGAGAAAAGTTGTACTAAAAGGATGCAGGGCAGTGGCAAAGTATTAAGTGGGGAGGAATGGGGCCCATCTACTCCCATAACTGAAACTGGTGAGGAAAACGTAAGGCTTGAGTGAGATGTTAAAACAGAATAGGTAGCTCCATGTTCAAAAGAAAAGTAATGGACTTACCCACTACCTGCAGCTTTACCCTAGACTCGAATAGGATTATGGGAAATACCAAGTCTGGGCAGTGTCAATCCTCTGCAAGGCTGAGAAGTTCGAAGCCTGGCACAATCTCACTTGCCAATGTTGGTGAGGCTGGATCTCCATGGCGTGGCATAGATGATCCCTCATGGGGGCATTGTGATTTCCAGTGCCTAGGTTGTTGAGAGATAAGGCATGGCCTTGTAGGAGGTTTAGTGCAATATAGTGTCATATGGCCATTTAGACCACGCTTGAAATAGTTTGTCTGTGAGGTTAACTTAGGCTGAGTTCCATCAGGGTAGAGCCTTGTGGTTGGCTTCCCTTGTCCCCCTTCCCGTGGCCTTAGGGCAGCTGCTAAGGCCTTGGCCTGCAGGTCAACTGCTTGGTGTAGCCTTGTCTGTCGGGAAGATTCAGTTGTTTCTTCTTGGGCATTAAAAACTTTAAAGGCCATTTTCACCAATTTCTATCTATATAAGGATTTGGGGACCCTCCCCAGCCTTTCTGAACTTTTTTCTAATATGTGGTGCTGACTGAGAATTAAAATGCGTAGCCAGGACCGTAGCTTCTGCTGCGGAGGCTGGATCCAGCCTGGTATATTGGACCATGGTCTCTTATAACTGATTTTATATGGCTGGATTTTCATCTGCTAGCTGTGTAATCTCTCGAAGTTTGTAAAAATTAACTACTTTTTTCTGAGACCATTTCCATACCCTGAAGGAGGCAATGAACCATGATGTCCTGCCTCTGTCGGCCTCTTTGACCAGGTTGGTAGTCCCAGTGTGGTTCTGTGGCCAGCACAGCCACTTCCCCCACAGGAACTGTACTGTCTACCAGATGAGTCTGGCCTGCATATTGTCTTGCTGCTGCCTGAATTCTACTTCACTCCTCTGAAGTGAGGGTAGAAGCTTGGATGATGTAATAGTCATGCCAGGTTAGATCATAGGCCTGGGACAAATGACAAAACTCTTTAACATAAGAAGAAGGATTAGTAGAAAAGGAACCCAGCAGCTTTTCTATCTGAGAGAGATCTGGAAGAGAAAAAGGAACACGGATTTTCATAATGTTATGGACTCCCACTACTTCCTGGAGAGGGCAGAGAAGGGCAGAGTTATGGTGGGATCTGGTATAAGAGGAGACTGGGAGGATTGGGAGGGGCTAGCCCAGTGCACAGAAGGGTCCAAGGATGGGAAGATGAGGTAGGAGGGGGAGAGAGAGAGGAAGGTGGGTAAGGTGGAAGTCAACCTTGAACTTCAGGTTTGGCTAGGGAGAGGCTAGGTGAGGATGGGGAAGGAAAGGAATGCCAAGAATGTTGTTCCACAGGAGGGTGTGGATAGTGAGGGCTTGAGGGAGTGGAGGAGGGGCCAGTGTTTCTGGCTGCATGGTCCATCTAGAATTATCAGTGTCCCAGTTCCCAGATGACCAGGAATTTGGAGGCATCACGACCCTAGTGACCAAGAACGGTGCTGCAAGACACTGGCTACTGAGGGAGGGGCCAGAGCACAGAACCCAAAAACTATGGACACATGAAAGGTCTGTCCACTTATTCCCATGGTGACAAAAATTTTTTCAGAGTGGAGATAGATTCCCTTGTTGGTGGATGTTGCTGCTCGGTCCTTTAATCCACACAAAGTTCGGAAACAGGCCTCAGACATCCTTGTGTGCCCAGAGCCTCTGAACATGCTGTGATGGAAGCTCCCTTTCACAGTCTTTCTGCTCTGAGACTCAGTTTCCCACAGGTCCCTGTCCCCTCCTTGGATCTGACCCTGGCTATCATTCACATTTTCTTCTGCATGACTCCAGGTGCCTGATGTTTACTCAAGGCTTCTGACTTATTGCCTCTGAGTTGCCGAAACAAATCAACAGAAGTTTCTTGTCCCTACCAGTCTGCTCTTGCTACTATAGCCAAGTATCTTAGGCTGAGTAATTGATACTAGTTGAAATCCGTTTATCATTTTCTGGAGTCTGGAAGTCCAAGATGAAAGCTTCAACATGTTGGGTATCTGGTAAGGATTTAGCCCCTGCTGCCAAGATGGTGTCTTAAATAATGTGTCCCCACATGGTAGAAGAACAAAATGACAAAGCTCTCTGGGACTCTTATTGTAAACAAAGGCATTAATGTCATTCACAAAGGCAGAACCCTCATAACCTGAAGATCTCATGTCTTAATATTGTACCAAAGGGAATTGTGTTACAATAATTTTAGACAGACACAAACATTCGAACCATGGCTTGAACTACATTGTTTATTTCTCATGGTTCTTCAAAGGTGTGCATTGTTTCTGTATACCTGACAGAGCCCTAAGAGAACAGCCTAAAGGATAAAAGACTTACTTTGTCTCAGTTTCCCGGGATCCTGTGTGTGGTCACTTGACCCTATGGGCTAAGGCAAAATGCCACGGTATGGGGTCTGTGTGGCAAAGGCAGTTCTTCACCTCATGGTCAACAAGGAGCAGAGAGAACGGAAGTGCATGAGAACCACATCCAACCTTTAAAATAGCCACACATCCTCCAGCTAGAACTTCCCTCCCACAGTTTCCAAAAACCTCCAAAGTAATGAATGCCCTCATCTGGGAAAACAAGCCCTCAACACATGAGCCTTTTTAATATATAAACCATTATACAGATGCTGGGCCATCTGAGTTCAGGGTGCTGGCAGCTGTAGGGTCTGGAGGAAGCTCTTTCCTGGTTTGCATTTTCTTATATTCTCATGGCTCAGAAAGAAAGTCATTGAGGCCTGCATCCCCTCTTGTCATATGACTACGTGTGGTCAGGCTGAAAGTTGCCATCAAGTGACTTCCTCACCCATTTTTCACCTCCGTTTTTTAGACACCTTTCTCCCTGAACCTGGAGCTCCCTGATTCAGCTGGACTAGCTGGTCATCGAGTCCAAGAGGGCCTCCTGCCTCTGCCTCCCCAGTGCTGAGATGACAGGTATGTGTTACTACTCCAGCTTTTTCACATAAACACTGAGGATTCAAACTCAGATCTTGATGGTTGCATACAAGGGCTTTGCCAACTAAGCGATCGCCCCAGTTACCCAGTTATTTGTTACTAATCCCACCCAGGAGGGCTCCAACTTAACAGCTTACTTATATGCCAAAAGCTCTACTTTCAAATGTTATGGCATTGGCCACTAGGATTCCATCATGTGGATTTGAGCAGTAAGGTCACACCAACATTCAGTTGTGGTTCGTTGAAACTGGAAAACAAACAAACAAACAAACAGAAAACTCACCAGAGAAATCATTGGAAAGTCATGGGGACAGCAGAAAATCCATGCAGGTTTAGAACACGTATCCCATGGTAAAGGCGGGAGCCAAGGAAATTTGGGGGCCCTTTAATGAGAGTGGGTCAAGAACTGCAGTATCAGCATCATCCCTCTGACCTGTTGGGAAGTCAGAAGTCTGCCCCAGGCCCTCATTTCTACAATTCTGTCACCTTTCAAACCAACCCCTACCTTTAGAAGGTAGCTGGCCATCCTAGTCCATCCACCCTCCTCATTTCTCTGGTCTTTTCCCTGCTTCCTTTCATCTCAACAGCACTTTCTATAAATGCAAATAGGCATGGACCGATAAGAGCCAAGGGGTTGTTAAAGAAAGAGTGTCCCCTTAACTGGCATCACCTAGCAAAGATGCCCTATTTCGAGCATACTCTCACTATGTTCTTACAGATCATATCCCTGGGATAATCCAGCTTTCTTATATTGATCTGTGGTCCTTTTAAAGTGCTACAGCCACAGTTCCTGTGGTTGGGCACGTAGGTTGTGTGAGCTGGTGAAGACCAGTGTGTTGTGTAGGTATTGCCTGTGCAGCCAGGGTGTTGTAGAGTTCAGTAGGGAGGAAGTGCTGATAAGTTTCTCGGGGCATCTGACTCACACTATCACAGGTATGGCAACCCTTGGTACGACATTACAGTTATTATCTTTTGTTTTGTTTGTGTCAGCAATCATTTTTTATTTGTCCCAACAGATGCAGAAATGCTCACACCCCAGGTCAATAGTTTCTGCAATAGAAATTCTCTGCTAACATGCCCCCCTTTTCAAAAATTCCCTCAAAATACAGGCACATTCTTTTTCTAAAGTTGAGTCACACTGTGTGACTAAGATCTATCCACAGCCACCACCATGTCTTGGTGGATAAAGAGTTGTTAGACCCTTATGTACGCCTTGGCATGGAACTGGCTCAGCTCCCACTCCTTTGTGCCTGCCCTCCTTGGGTAGAGGGGAAGGGGCTGCTGGCACTGGAAGCACCCTTACGTCACAGGCTAACTGATACCTAAGAAGACCTAGGCTGTTGCGCCATTGTGCAACTCAATGATGCGCTATCCACTTAAGACATGTTCATCTGTCTACCTGCAGAGTCTTAGCAGGCACTTACCACTAACTGGTCGTATTCTTGCTTCCTTTGTTTCTTAGTTATGATGCCTTTCAGATTTCCCTTCTGCCAAAGCCTTGGCCCCTGACGCTGTTTCTTATCACTTACTCCTTCTGCCGCGGGCACACTGTACGTTCCTTTCCTCTCACTTTGCACAGAGCTTCCTTTCTGAAGATTGCCAAGTCCAAAATGCCTGCAGACTCCCTCAGACCAAAAAAAAAAAAAAACTTGGTTGAATAAAATGTCATTCTGTATAAGTATGTTTGTGGTGGGGGGTTGGGATCTGAAGGATGCAAAGTAAGGAGAGGGGGTGGAGAAAAATAGGAGATGGAGAAAAATACCACAATGAAAGGGGAGAGATGGAGTCGAAAAGAGGGATGATAGGGAGAGTTTAAATGGGGAGAGGAGGAGGATAGATCAAAGGGAAGTGCTAGGGGAATAATAACTCCCACTAAGGCTATGGGGAAAAGCCATATTTTATAAACCATATATATATGGTTTTCATATTTTTATGTGCATATATAGTGTGTGTGTTTGTGCACACGTGTGAATTTAAATGGAGTTTTCCCTACAGAGGGGATTTGTTTATTCCAGAAACCATGAGTTTCCAAATAAAAAGCCCAGAACCAGATATGGGCTACCTCCCCTCAATTTTTTTGGACAAAGGTGTCCTAGAGGCCCCTTAAATAATGCAGGTTATTACCATTGCTCGTGGTTGCCGGGCAGAACTCAATTTGTGAGACAACTTCTAAAAAAAAAATCACACATATTTGTTATAAAACCTGGATAAGTCAAATTAGAATCAAAGGGGAGGCTTCTTCCGCTCTGGCTTTCCTGGTTCTGGAAGGTGGTATGTAGGCTGTTGGGAGACAGGGAAGTCATCAACAGTCTTACCAGCTGGGAACCCTGTGAGCTGCAAAAATGACCAGCATGGCAAGATATGCCCATGGGTGTGATAATGGCACAGATGCTATGGGGTCAACAATTCACTTTCTGATTGGATGTAAGGCCTGAGTCGCAGGAGGAAGCACAAGCCCGGTGCTGTAAATCTGGCCAGGAATCCATTGTTGGGGAGCTCACAGTTTCTAGGAGCGAATCTATTACCATTATTCTGCCAGGGGGACACAGCACCAAACTGCACTCTAAATTCATATTTTTCTATGTAGATTAGCACAGCTCCCAGACCTCATAAGAAAAGTAAATTTGTCTGTACAGTGGATGCTGGTTAAATCAGACATTCACAACTGGTCAACTAGTAGTTAAATCAGACACCCAACTGGTCAACTGGTAGTTAAACCAAACACTCACAACTGGTCCACTGGTGGTTAAACCAAACACTCACAACTGGTCCACTGGTGGTTAAACCAGACACTCACAACTGGTCAACTGGTGGTTAAATTGGACAGTCACAACTGGTCAAGGGTCAGTAGTGTGTTCAGCCACAAATGGTATATTGCACCCCTCCCGGAGGCTCAGGGACCATTAAAGAAGAGGGATTGGCAAGACTGTGAGAGCCCTGGGGAGGGCTGAGTGTCTTCTAGTTGTGATAGGACCATGATACTCATGAGCTCCCAGCCGCTGTGGTGGTCTGCATCACACTTGGCATAAGATCAAGAAGTCAATCGTCTAACTTGGAGTGGGACATTCTCTGCACTTGATCCATTGTGAGTTTCTGAGTGAACCACCATCCACCACACAAAGAAACTTATTCCTCTCATTGGGTCTGAGAGCTGTGCTAAACTATAATAGATGTGAATGTAGAGCAGTTTGGTGCTGTGTCCATCTGGCAGGACAGAAGGAAGAGTTTCATACCTGGGACATTGAGCTCTCAGGCATGGGTTCTGAGGTGCTATGCAGACAGCTGATGACTTCTGGAAGAAGAAACGGATTTTGAAGGGTGAGGCTCCTAGTAGGCCAATCATGGTCCAGGAGATTGCACCACACCCAGGAGTATATGGGCAGCCCAAATTGGACACAATGGGTCATTTATTTAAGAAAAGAGGACATGAAATTGGGGATTTGCAGACGTGTGGGTGGATCTTGGAAGAATTAGGAGGAGAAACACTGGTCAACATGATCAAAATAGATTGTATGAAATTATCAAAAAATAATAAAAATACTTTTAAAATAAAGAAAGTACAATCATGAAACCTAATAGTTTGCATGCTAATTTCTAAAATAAGTAAAAGCTCAGAACAAGACTTGGTTAATGATGTAAAACATGCTTAATTCAGAATAGTGTCCTTGGGGACGGGAGGATTGTTCAGTGGGTAAAGGTACTAGTTGTCAAGCATAACAACCTGAGCTTGATCCTCAGGACCCACAGGGTGAAAAGAGTGAACTGACTCCCATGGGTTGTCCTCTGACCACCATTTGCATGTGTACACATGTGCGTGCACACACACACACACAATTAAATAAATATTTTTAGGTACAAGTTTAATTTTAATTATTTTTTACCCCATATAACTCTTCTTGTCCTCTTTTAAATTAAAGAATTAAGAAAGTAAGCAAATAGATAAATAATAAATATTATTTTTTAAAAGAATAGTTATCCTTTCCAAAATCTATGTTGTACTTGGACCATAGCGACAGCTCTCTCTATAATCCCAAGCCTCCTCCACCTAGATGTCACCTCCTAAGAGTCAAGAAGCCTCTCTCTCACACACAAGATGGACAGGATTTTACAAACAGTTTCATCTGTCAAGTTTCTCTGCAAAGGACGATATTGCAGAAAATTAATTTCTTACTGATTTTTATTTTATGCACATAGATCTTTTGCCTGCATGTGTGTGGTGCCTGGTGCCTGAGGAGGCCAGAAGAAGGCACTGGATCCTCTAGGACTAGAGTTGTAGATGGTTGTGAGCTGCCAAGTAGTTGCTGGGAATTGAACCTGGACCCTCTGGAAGGGCAACCAGTGCTCTGAACTGCTGAGCCATCCAGACCTCCAAATGAATTTCTTGTCAAGATTTTTCTTTGACAATAAAGATTATGTGAGAATTAAGGTAGTCAAAGAAATCTCAGTTAAAATTGAGGTATCTCTTGATCCCTTAGTTCACACAGTAAGAAACCTCTTGGGTCCATGCCCAAGTAGGATGGACAGACTTCACCTGTCCTCCACCCATAGAGGTACGACAGTCATTATCGACTGAGAATTGCTGCATTCATAAGTCTGTGGAGCTACAACCCTGGGGAGGGGGCTATATTATAGGGTCAGAGCCCTGGAATCATCTGAAAACAGAGGTTTTGTGCCCAACAGCCATTCTGGGGATACTAAGTAGCACTGGTTTATCCATTGATAGGTATTTCCCCACATGTGTCAATTCAATACATACAGGACAAATGCTGGATAACCATCTCCTATTACAGTAAGGATAAGTACCCGCATGTTGGTTAACACTTAAACCCTCCCAGCTTTTCTCTCTTCTTTTATTCAGACTAGTAAAAGTTCTCTTCCCTCCATGAACTTCCCATCAGAGAGCCCCAAACCTGGTTTGACTAAAGAGGACTGGTAATACACCTTTATGTGCTTGCACGACTTCCACTCAAGTCAAACTTTAAATAGAAAAACTTCCCAAATTGTCCCATCAGGAGCTGAGCTTACCCAGCTACCTAAGCTGTACTTCCTGTTATTGTAGGGGACACTTTCTGGGAATGTTTGAATACTGTGATAGTTTGTGTCAGAGACCAACTTCGACAAGTATACCAATTACCAGGGTAGGGGAATGGGGATTAGAAAAGTTAGTAAAGAGAACGAAGATGTGGTGCGGGAGAATTGTCTGTATTCTGTCAATCATATTTTAAATTAACACTGATTGGCCAGGCATGAAGTATAAGTGGGTCAACCAAACAGGAAGTAGAGGTGGGGCGATGAGAACAGGAGAATGCTGGGAAGGAGGAAGACCATTCCTCCCCAGTCCTGCCCAAATCACCAAAGAAGCAGGATGTGATCTACCCCACTGAAAAAGGTACCAAGCCATGTGGCTAACATAGATATGAATAATGGGTTAATATAAGCTACAAGAGCTAATAAGAAGCCTGAGCTAATGGGCCAATCAGTTTATATTTAATGCAAAATCTCTGTGTGATTTTCTTTGGGACTTGCTGGCTGTGGGAACTGGGCAGGACAGAAACCCCGACAAGCAGGCCCTCATGTTACAAAGATGCGTGTGAAAATAATAAAAGAGAAGCATAGGATAGTACCAGGAGGGAATTCCCATGAATACTGAGAATTGCCCATGTTTAATTTTCCACACACCTTTATGCTCCAATACAACAGAGTGGAGAAGGCAAAGGAATGCTTTAACATGAAACAAAGAACTTGAACAGTTCTTGCTTCAATACTTGAGACATAAAGTCATTAATTATTGAGAAAAGCATTCTGTTGTTGAGGTAGTGAACCTACCCTAGACCAAGTATCCTGAAGGCAGCCACTCCATAGGTTACCTCTTAATTTAAAAGAAGGAACAGAATTATGCTTGAGTTCTCCAATCTTTGGTCAGGGTAGAATGGATAGGCCATCCTAATGTCCAAAACATTAAGCAACCATGCCTTAGGTCAGGGTGTGTAGCCACAACTGTTGTCAACAACTTTGAGCAAGCTAAAACTCTCTGACATTCTGACAAAGTAGAAATATGCTCACATTTTTGGGCCTCCACAAGTTTGAATGTAATTGGCCCCCATAAGCTCATAAGGAATGGCACTATTGGGAGGTATGGCTTTGTTGGAAGAAGTGTGTCACTGTGGAGGCAGACTTTGATATCTCATATATGCTCAAACCACACCCAGTGTCTTAGTTCACTTCCTGTTGCCTGTGGATCAAAGATGTAGATTTCTCAGCACCTTCTCCCAGCACCATGCCGTTGTGTCCCGTCATGATGATAATGGACTCAACCTCCAAACTGTAAGCCATCTAATTAAATGTTGTTTTTTTATTTATAAGAGTTGCCATGGTCATGTTGTCTCTTTACAGTAATAGAAACCCTAACTAAGACAAACACCATCCTTACCAAACTCAGTATTGAATCTTTAGTCCAAAATCTTACCTTAGAAACAAACACAACTTAGTGTACTTTGTGTACTAGCCCATTGCTTTGCATTTATTTTAAATAAATAAATAAATAAATAAATAAATAAATAAATAAATTTTTATTGTGTGGGTGGGAGGCACACTCCATGGTGTACATGTGTAGGCTAGAGGGTAAGTTTCCAGAGTTGGTTTTCTTTTCCCAATGTGTGGGTTCTGGGAAGAGAACTCCATGGTGTACATATGTAGGCTAGAGGGTAAGTTTCCAGAGTTGGTTTTCTCTTCCCAATGATGTATAGGTTCTGGGAAGAGAATTCAGGTCTTCAGGCTTAGTGGCAAGAACAAATAGCCACTTTTTATTACCATAACAAAATATATGCAGCTGAGTAACTATACAGAAAAACAAACAAACAAACAAACAAAAAGGTTTCTGTAGCTCACAGCTGGAGAGGATAAAAAGTCCCAAGAACCTAGGGAGGCCCCCATGGCAGATGGCAGGGACCCAAATCAGAGCCAGAGATCACATCACCGGAGAGGCTTCCGAAATGACTAGAGTCCCTCAATCCCTGGCAAAGTATGTCTCCCGCTGACCTAGCCAGCGACTGACATGCCATACTACAGAACAAGCCTCTAATAGAGAAGCCCTTGGGGGAGAAAACATAGCCAAACTATAACCCCTCTGCTGACCATCACTGCACATGCTAAGTAACAGAAAAACCAAGCCATTTGTGGGTCTCCTGGGGTCTCAATTTCATAGTAAACAAACAGTGACAGGATAGCATAAATATAATACCCACCCATTCAACACACGTTCATGTTAAAGCAGGCACAGCGCGAAAGTCCTGGAAACAAAGTTGGAACAACAGGGTCCTTGGCTACAGAAAAGTGGTTTTCTGAACTAGACTCTCATCTGTCCCTGAAGAACTTAATAAAAATACAGATTTCTACCAGGCATGGTGGTGCTTGCCTTTAATCCCAGCACTTGAGTGGCTAAGACAAGGGGAACTAAATTCACAATACAAACAATGATCATCCAGAGAGTGGGGGGAGTGGAAATGAATCCTGCTGCTCACCTGAGGTTAATAGATACAAGTTGTGGTGGAATTAAAATGGCACCATAGGCTCATATATTTACTTGCTTATTCTGCAGTTGGCAGAACTGTTTGGAAAAGATTAGAAGGTGTGGCCTTGTTGGAGGAGGTGTATCACTGGGGGGTGGATTTTGAAATTTGAAAGTCCCATGTTTTTCCCAGTTAGCTCTCTCGCTCTCTCTCCGGTTGTTGTCCCAGCTATTGGTCCAGTGCCATGCCTATCCATTTGCTGTCATGCTCCCTGTCATGATGGTCAAAGACTCTTAACCTTCTGAACCTGAAAGCAATTCCCCAATAAACCCTTTTTTCTATATCGTGTCTCTTCATAGCAATAGAAAAGTAACTAAGACACCAGTGAATTCTATCAAAAAAAGTTTAGTGATCACAACCTTGGGGAAACCCAAGCGAATGGGAATGTATGGAAAGAAGTCATTCAGAACAAAGGGATGGGACTTAGGGTAGGACTTTGTATGAGATGCAGTGAGAGAAGGCAAGCTCATCACTCATGACTTTGCCAGGGAAAGGAGCCACACCAGTTACTGGGATGGATGAATAGAACCTAAGGAGTATTTTATGAGATATGAAGTTGGATTTTTAAAAAGGGTCACTAGGAGGGAAGAAAACTCAGAAAGATGAGCACATCCCCCAAGGGTCAAGGCGACAAGGGAAGGAACCAGTGTTACTAGAACTCAAAAGTTCAAAGGTGATGCACACCAGTTGGCACTGATGTTGAAGTCTCTCATGAGTCTGGGTCTTCTATGAATTCAGAAAACCAAACACCATAGATAGACTGGTTATGCTGTTCACAGGAACAGGAAGAGGTTAAGTCCCCCCTTCCTGTTGCAGCCCCACAGCTTCCTCTAACAGAGGTCGCCTCCCCTATGGACAGAGTCTGACAGGGAGTAAAGAATGTGCCTCATGGTAGAAAGAAGTATAGTTGACGGAGCCTCCGTCACAGCATCATAGAGACGAATTCAAAGGGTTGGATTTGCAGCCAAGATGCATCAATTTAATAGCCGGCCCATGTGTGCAAAAAGAATGAGGGACCCTTTCACAGTTACTTTGCCAAAGAATTTTGTTCTGCCATTATACTCCTATGAAGATGAGGACCAGAGAGATCAAGTGACCTGTGAAAGTCACACAGGATGAGCCAGCATCTATTCTGAGTTGGCTCCAGCCCTCGCAGTGTACTTGGGGGAGGAGTCTGTCTTCCACTCTCCATTCGTTTTTCCTGGAATTAGCTTCTACCCCATTTTGGCCCCCAGAGGAGATGCTCCTCAGTTGTAATTTAGTTACACAAAAGCTAAGGTTTCCTTTTCTGATTTTTTTTTCTGAGTTTACCACGACCTACATGTAATTGAGGTGCCACTGACAATATCTCTGCTGGATGGAGCAGGGAGTGACTTACAGCTCCAAGAGCTGAATCACTGCACATGAGAAGGTTTCCTAGCCATCAATCCATCAGGATGGGGGAGGGGTAAAATCATCAGGAGACCTTTGAACTAGCCTGTAGCAGGATATGGATCCCACCAAATTCTCCGGGTCTCCAGCTACACTCTCTGTAATAGGACTTCATTGCTCCTCCCATTGCTTTGGCCGTCAAGAATGGTATGGTATAAGCAAAGTCTTTTTAAAAGCATTGGCTTGCCCTCTCTTCCTCCCTCTCTCTTTTTTTCTCCCCCCTCCTTCCCTTCCTATAAATCTAGTGAAAGATAAGGCACAGTGAACACAGAAGAGTTGCCCTTGATGTCCTAACTGCAGTCACCCCAGGTCAGCTGATCCAACTCCCAGAAGACCAGCCAGGCAGGTGAGACCAGCAGAATTGTTTAGCTGAAGCTTCATCTAACTGTAGCTTCCTGAGATAACAGAGCTTAGTGATCCATGGACTTATAACATAAATGGTTAATGTTTCAAGTCAGAATGGTATGATTATTTGTTACACAAAGCTTGGTGGCAATAAGTAAACTAATCTACTATATCAAAAGGCAAAGTTAAGAGTCATAGCATGGTGTACAGAGAAAGGCAGCATTAGGGACCCATGGGGTAGAAAGCTATGGACAGATTCCATAGCAATTCCAAAGAATTGCTATGTTTTTACTTTTCTGTTTTTATCCTCTGTTCCTGTGGAGTTTCTCCTGTCATTCATCTCAACCATTAAATCCCAGAGAAAGAATATGACTGGTCCATTAACTCACCTCTGGCACCAGAGTTGTGATTGACAACTCCCCTAAATCATGCGACACGGGTTCATATTGTTTCTCAAAGAGATACAGAGATACAACAACCCCAAAATGAAACACAAGCTCTGGGCAGGCATGAGGAACAGAATCTTCTACAAGCTCAGGATCTTCCTTCAGGTTTTATAGCATCCGTTTGTCCATGAGCCAGGACACAAGGAGTGCTGGCTGTGCTTGGGTGACAGACTGAGAATCCGAAAGATTCCCTAACAACTGGAATCACAGCCCAAAGCTAGCAAGATGAAATTAAATATGGATTAATGTGAAGGCCTGCACTTGTGTTCAAAGGAAGTAACAGCTGGTGGGGGATGAGATAAGAGTGTTGACGTTTAATAGTGGCTTGTGTGGAGAGATTAGAAGCTCATAATGTGCCAACAGTGAGATGTCAAAGATGGTAGACAGCTGCTGCTGGGCTAACGGAAAGGCTGAGGAACAGTGCGATCTCCGCCGACAACCCTCTCAACTCTATGGAGCCACTCTGGGACACTGACAGCCTGAGGCTGACAGAGT
>LOEQ01000027.1:621020-632571 GCA_001685075.1 Bramus lutescens | reverse complement strand
GATAGATAGATAGATAGATAGATAGATAGATAGATAGATAGATAGATAGATAGATAGAGTCTTAGGGTTCTATTGCTGTGAAGAGACATCATGACCACAGCAACTCTTTTTTCTTTCTTCGATACATGGTTTCTCTGTGTCCTAGCTGTCCTGGAACTCTCTTTTGTAGACCAGGCTGGCCTCAAACTCATAGCGATTCATCTGTCTTTGACTCCAGATTGCTGGGATTAAAGGTGTTCACTATTATAAAGGAAAACATTTAATTGGGTGGCTTACAGTTTCAGAGGTTTAGTCCATCGTCATGACAGGACATGGTGGCATGCAGGCAGACATGATGCTGGAGAAAGAGCTGAGGGTTCTACGTCTAGATCTGCAGGCAGCAGGAGTCTGTGTACTAAGCCTACTTTGAGCGTATGAGACCTCAAAGCCCGCTTCCACTGTGATGCACTTCCTCCAATGAGGCCACACCTATTCCAACAAGGCCACACCTCCCATTAGTGCCACTCCCTTCAAACCACCAAGACAGACAGACAGACAGATGGACAATGATAGATAGATAGATAGATAGATAGATAGATAGATAGATAGATAGATAGATATCTGTGTTTGCTATTATGCAGCTACTGAAGGATGACTACTCTAAGAAACTCAAAAGAGTTACAATTAGTAACCTTTAAGAATGAGCTTCAGAGTAGGAAGGAGTAGGGCAAGAACATTGGGTTCCATGAATAGTTACTTTAGGCTATTTTTTTCTATCTATCCACTTTTAAAACCAAAGAATATAAATTATCTTTATTAAAAAATATAAGAACTGAGCTTGTGCTCCAATATATAACCCCATGCCCATTAGACCCGGCAGATCACAAAACAAAGCAAAACAGCAAAATGATGTGAAAATGAGACTTGTTGGGAAGAGCAGGTTCATCAGGAGTTTAGGGAGATGAGGAAAGGGAATGCAGAAGCGTGAAGATGGTCAAAATGCCTTGCATATACAAACTTGCTGTAGGAATTCCTACCGCCAGTAGCCTTTAAGTTACACGCCCACTTGGGCGTGGCCTCTTATACTATAAATGCCGATGTAAAGCGCGGTCGCCCTCTCTTCCGACTGCAGGATTGGTTGCTGCAGGACTGTGATCTGTGAGTCTACCCCTAAATAAATAACCCTTTATTATACTCAGTTCTGAGCTACCATGGGATTTCCTTTTAGGGTACTTCTTCACAAACATATAAAGCTGTTAAAGAAGAATAAAAACAAAGTCATAAAAAAGTGGGAGAGGTTCCTCTGCTCTGCAAGTCTAAAACACAAGCCAACCGTGTCTTCCTGTACTCAAGCAAAAATTGCAATTCTTCCTTTGTTCAAGTTTTTCTTGATTCCCTTTATTGGCATGATAATGCTGATCTTGCTATAAATTTTTTAAAGAGCTCCGGCAAAATATAAATGTTCGGGCTCCCAAGTGGTGTTGCCTGTCAACAGCATTCAGAAGCTTATTTCCCATAATACCACTTCAATGCAGAAGCCCAGAGCTGCCAGAGGACCTATACAGAGATTTCCTTTGACATAGACCATGGTGTTTGTGATATGAGAGAGTGTGTGTACATACGCATGTGTGTGTGTTGGATTCACGACTGTTACGCAAAGACAATGACACAGGTGACTGGCATTTCTCCTAATTGTTAGGTGCTTGTTAAATACCCACCTTAAAGCCAGTCTTTGGGCTGGGGCTGTAGATCAATTGGTAGAGTGCTTACCTAGCATGCATGAAGCCCGACGTTCAATCCCTAGCACTACATAAATCGGGTCTGGTCGTGCATAGTTATAATTTCCAGAGACTATAACAGGAGGATCAGACGTTCAATGCCATCTTTGGTTTCATAAAAAGTTCAGGGCCAAACTCAGCTACATGAGATCTTGTCTCAAAAACAACAAGAGGGCTAAATAGTTCTGGCAGTCTGGACCTATCTATTTTTCCTATGTCACACCCCCTTCACTCAACCCTACACTTGCTCACTTGAGGCCCTGCTGCTCCTTGCAGTTCCAGCCTGCTGGCCTTCGCCTGTGAAGGTAGCCTTGCCAGCTGATCTCTTTTTGCATTCTCAACTGTACAAATAAGGGGTTCCACCACGATAAGTCCATGCGCTTTGATCATATGCACCCCATCTAGTTCCCTCTCTGATCTCCCTGTTCCCTCCTTCCATATCACTAGTAGTTTCCTATTTGACTTCTGTTTCTCCCCTCCCAGAGTCCACATGTTAGAGAAAACGTGCAGTGTTTGTCTGCATCTAACTTGCTTTGCTCAGCATAATGATCTCCAGTTCCATCCACGTTCCCATAACTGACATCATTTTATTTTCCTTTATGGCCAAATAAAACTCCGTTGTGTGTAAGGACTCGCGTTCCTTATCCACTCACCTGGTGATGGCTGTCGCGGCTGGTTCTGGGCATTGGCTAGTCTGAGTAGAGCTGCAGCAAACACAGGTGTGCAGGTCTTTCTCTGGCATGCTGACTTAGCGTCTGCTGGGAATACCAACCAGTAGTGTGGCTGGAGCTTCTGAAAGTTCCACTTTGAGAGTTTTGAGGAACCTCCATACTGATTGGCACAGCCGATGTACCAGTCTACCCTCCCACCAGAGCAATGTGTAAGTGTTCCCCCCTCAACATTCTTGCCACCGTCTGCTGTCACATGCTTTCTTGATGACAAACATGCCCCTCTGACACGGGGAAGTAGAAACTTGGCAAGTTTCTGGCCAGTATGTCCCTGGTGAGCTCTCCTATTCAAGAGCTGATGGAACATCACTGCTGTGGGGATCTGCCTGCCTAACCCTGTATCGTTGGTCCCGGCTCAGAGAGCCCATGTGTTGAAATGTTAACTTCTTATGCTTTAATTCTTATGTTTTTTGGAACTTAGAGGTGGAGCTTTGGAGTACCTAGGGTTAGAAGAAGTCTTGAGGATGGGGCCTTCCAGATAGGAATAGTTTCTTAACAGTCACATTTCTCTGTAAATGACCTCGTCTGTTGAATTCCATTAGAGTAACATGAAATATGTTGAGGACGTCAGCCCTGGCTGCTCCTCCTGTGAACTTCGCTTTTCTCAGTCTTTAGTAGGCAGATTCTCTGTAACTGCCGCCATCCGCTCCAGCCCTGAAGGCTGCCGGAGGAATGGAAAGCCTGGGCTCTGCCTCTTGGGCTAGACATTCATCCACGCATGCTCTCAATCTACGAATCTGTCTGGGTGGCACGCACTGAGAGCAGCACAGTGAGCAAGACGCCAGAGACATGGGGTAACGTGGACAGCCGCGCAAGAAATAGCAGCGGTGCCACGGGTCTGTTGGAGAAGAGGCGCAATACGCTGAAAGGACACACTCAAATAAGAATGACTAGGCAAGACGGCAGAACGGATTGAAAGGAAGTGGCATTTCAGCTGTGTAGGAGTCTGTGAGGTGAGTGGGAGAGCAGGAGGAACGTTCCACAGACATGCTTTGGAGACAGAAGTCCAGGAGTGGAGAGAGAGGTGCGTGAACTAGGTGACAGAGACACTGAGGACGCGAGGAGGAAGGAAATAGAGAAGTGGCGAGCAGGCGAATCCGGGTCTCCAAAGGCTTGCAGATCTGCCCAGGGAGTTTGGACTTCATTCCAAACCATTGGAGAGTTGTGGAGGATTCAGAGCAGGGGAGTGACACCATCAAAGTTCTGCTTCCTCACAACCTCACACTCCAGCGCTTTATTCTTAAAAGAGGCGGGGCCAGTCAGGAAATGACATAACACACGAAGAAGTTTCAAAGTT
Organism: Bramus lutescens; assembly: GCA_001685075.1. Taxonomy (NCBI): domain Eukaryota; kingdom Metazoa; phylum Chordata; class Mammalia; order Rodentia; family Cricetidae; genus Bramus; species Bramus lutescens. The sequence continues at coordinate 628,789 of LOEQ01000027.1, read as the reverse complement.
AAGTCTCACAGAACATTCGTAGCCATGTTTCCTCGTCTCTGTGATTTTCTGACATTCTTCGGAGTTTTCATGCTAGCTAATTATTTTCTCTCCAGAGATGGCTCAGTGGCTGAGAGCACTAGTTGCTCCAAGTTCAATTCCGAACAACTACACACTGGCTAACAACCCTCTGTAACTCCAGTTCCTGGGGACCTGTGCCCACTTCCGCCTTCTGCAGGCACCAGGCACACACGTGGTGCACATACATGCAAGCAGGCATAAACACTGAACACACAAAATAAAAACAAATATTTCTTAAAAGGTATGTAAGAACCAGATATAAGATAACATTCCATTAATTGTTTAAATACAGTTTCTGTAATTAAATCGCCCCCAGGTTCACCAGTGACAAGCAGTGTTCTTCCTCCTGGGTGCCCATGCCAGGCACAGCCTCAAACACCACTTTACACATGGCATCCTTTCATGCACAATGAATTCCAAAGTCTGGTTTTTTTCACTTAACAAATATCGCCATTGATTTCCATGGTATTAGGATTGTTATTCAAAGACTTCGTAAGAAAAGCATTAGTGGTGAATTATTTTTATTGTGCTTTTTGTTCCTTGAGTAATAATTCCCAACACAGAACAGCTGGAAGAAAGGAAAGTACATGGCATTAAAGAGTCAGCTGTTAAAAAAAAAAGTGCTTGCCAGGTAAATATCTCAGTAAATGCCCTGGTGGTTTCTTTATTCTCTGTACATGCGTTTATTCCTAAGAAAACTCATTTCTAAGAAAGAAAGAGAAAAACACATTTGTCTTAGAAATAAACATGGTTCCTACCACTTTTGGCACCTGCTTCTTATTTTAACAATATATTGCAAACATTTTCTCTGTGATGGATAAGTGTTCCTCTGTATAGTTGGAAACCCCATTGGTGTTCTATCTTCCACTTTTATTTCACTCAGGGGCAAACTTATCAAGGACCCCATTGTCCTAACCAACTTCCAGAGCACCTGCTAACAAAGTCCCATGTTCTTAAGCCTTACATAGGTAAAGAGAACTGCCCCACTATGTTTGAATGAGAATGGTCCTCACTGTGGAATGTTACTTTAACTAGGCAAAGATGTGCTACACTTGTTTATGCTGCATTTGTTTAATCATGTAAATATGTGTTACTTTGCCTGCCTAAGGTACCTGATTGGTCAAATAAAAAGCTGAATGGCCAATAGTTAGGCAGCAGAGGGATAGGCAGGGCTAGCAGGCAGAGAGAATAAGCAGAAGGAAGAATCTAGGCTCAAGAGGAGAGAGAAGAGAGAACAAGGCAGAAAGAGAGGGAGATACCCAGAGCCAGATAGAAAGACAGCTACCAGACAGACATGGAGAAGGACATACAGAATGAAAAAAAAGGTAAAATAAATAAATAAACCTGAGGCAAAACACAGATGAAGAGAAACAGCTGAAATTAAGTTATAGGAGCTAGTGGGACAAGCATAAGATGAGGCTGAGCATCATAACTAATTATAAGTCTCCATGTCATGATTTGGAAGCTGTTTGGTGGCCCAAAAGAAAGCCTGTTATACCCCCATAGGATCATATATTTGAATGCTTAATCACCAATGAGAGGAAACATTTGACAAGATTAGAAGAATTAGGAGGTGTCATCCTATTGGAGTAGGAGTGGCCTTGTTGGAGGAAGTGTGTCACTGGGGGGGAAGTTTTGGGTTTCAAAAGCCTATGCAAGGCCCAGCGCCCTCTTGCCCCCTCCCTCCTGCCTCTGCCTATGGATCAGGATGTAGCTCTCTACTATTCCAGTGCCATCCTCCCCACCATGTTGATAATGGACTAAGCCTTTGACCTTTGAAACCATAAGCAAACCCCTGGCTAAATGCCTTCTTTTATAAGTGTCGCCTTGGTCATGGTGTCTCTTCACAGCAATAGGACACTTCACTGTCTAAGACAGAAATCTAGCTGGGTGCTGATTCTGCAATCCTGCCTGATATTATGATTCCTAATGAACCTCTTTGTGAAACCTTAGCAGCTACCCTCCTCAGAATAATCAATTTCTCTGTCTACTACCCCCACATTTAGGCTCACACATTTCTCAATTCTACATTTATCATAAGGTTTGAAAATTGGATTCTTGCAGGCACTGTACCTTGCCTGGGCAGCACAATAGAGTCATTCCTGTTGGTGGAGGTGTGAGTGAACCAGCCCTGAAGTTGTGAGCATGGGAGAGCTGTCTCCATTATTCATCTGCCTGTCAGGTGGCAGCGTGGGCAAAGCAAAGACGCCCTCCCTCCCCATCAATGCCTGAGGCAGGTGGAAGAGCTGGTCCTGAGGTCAGAAGGAAGAAAGAGCTGGTGCTCCCCACCACCATCTGCAACACTCAGGAGCAGGCCCTGCACCTCGCCTGGGCAGCACAATAGAGCCAACCCCATTGGCAGAGGTGTGAGTGAGCCAGCCCTGATTGTGAGCATGGAAGAGCTGTACCCATTACTGACCTGCCATGTGGCAATATCAGAGTGACAGCCCCCCCTCAACACATGAGGCAGGTAGAAGAACTGGCCCTTAGGTCATAGAGCAGGAAAGCTAGCCCTGCTCCTTATCTGCTGCAGCCTTTGGGAGAGTGGTCCCTATGCCACCCCTGGGCAGCACTGTAGAGCTGGCCCTGAAAGTGTCTATGTGGGAGATCCCACCCTGAGAACATAAAAGCAGAAGAACTCCCCCTCATCACTGCAAAGGGTGAACTTGCCAAGGCAATGCAGGAGAGCTCACCTTAGTGGCGTGGACAAGGGACAGTTGATGGGGTAGTCAACCTTGCAACTACCCAGGCCCAGAATCAGGGCTGGCCCACGCCAGTGTCCACCCCATCTGTGATCTGCTGGAGCACATGAAGGGACCAGTCCTGCAGACCCAAAGCTGCAGGATCTCCACAACACAGGGCAACAGCAGGATAACCAAGAGGAGTTCTAGTGATGATCCAGCATAGATAGTGTAGCAGAAACCAGAGGTCTCAAACCAGACCATGACTCTCTGCAATGAACACTTGCAAGTAAAGGTATATGAACAAGAGGGTCTACTGCATGACTCACTGTGTAACACTACAACTTCCATGACGCCATTCCCCTGCTTTCTTTTTTTTTCTCTTAAATTTTATTGGGTGGGGGCTTCAAGGGCAGAGGGTAGATACACAGAGAAATGAATGGGATCAAGACACATGATATGAAAGACACAAAGAATAAATAAAAAGAAAGTTAAAAAAGAAAATTGGTTTACCTCTTTTTTAAATTACAATTGCCCAAAAATCTCTGTTAACAGTATTCTGTATACCACAGCTCACACCATTGTTCCATACAAGGAAGAGTTACGAAAATCTCAGGGCTTACAAGGCTCATGGATTTGTGAAGGATGTAGAGACCTGCACACATGTGTAACACTGAGGAGCAGGCATATTGTTAGGTAATAAGCATAGTGTTGTCATATAGCAGAGCAGAATGTCAGCTTGGGGGGTAGGGAATATAAAAGGAATGAGGACAGCCAGGGAGCTGCCTAGAGGAGACAGCTAAGCCAATTCTTACTTGTTTGGCATAGATGAACTCTACTGAGACTGCCTCTGCTCTTACCAAAATCACCAAATTCTACCACTGCCTCCCTTCAAGACAGTGGCCTTAATTCAGTCCACGCTCTACATGATGTCTCCACAGGGCTTTGTGCTGTCCATTATCCACTAATTTCCTCATTTATTTATTTGCCAGATATGACCTGAGAATATTTCTTATGCTGATGAGGGGATGCAGGGTGAGTTCTTGCCTTTGTGGCATATCTCTCCTGGTTCCACACTTTAGACCCTTCAGTCATACGATTTGAATATGGTTTGCCTTCTCCAAAGTTGATAAGAAAGCTTAGTCCCTGGATAAGTCAAAATGCACACGGCTGTAACAAAGCACCCAGCACAAACGATACAGGACAGGGAAGATTTCTTCTGGTTTTAGAATGTTCAGTGTCATGGCAAGGAGGCCATGGTGAAGCAGTTGAGTTCACATCATAGGCCCAAGAAGCAGAATGAGTCAATGGCAAAACTCTTCTGGCTTTTTCTTTTTTCCTCTTTTGATCCATAAGAACCTGCAGCCCATGGGATGCTGCCACCTACATTTAAGGAGGACCCTCTACCTCAGAGCTTCCTGAGAACACCTTCACAGGCACCCTGAGAGGGACATCTCACCAGTCTCCTTGGTGAGTTTAAGTCTAGTAATGGTAACAATGAAGTTTAACCATAGTTTCCAGTAACAATGTTAAGAGACTGTGTTAAGTCACTAGAGAAACTGACGGATTGGGGAGATGGCTCAGCCAGGAAAATGCTGGCCTTGCAAGCATGAAGACCTGAACTTGATGCCCAGAACCCATGCTTGTGTTTTGTGCCTTTTTTTTTTTTAAAGAAAATCCAGATATGGTGATGTGTACTTGTAATCCCAGAGTTGGTAATGTTGAGATACCAAGCAAATTTCTGGACTCACTAACCAACCAGCTCAGCATACTTGGTAAGTTCCAAGACAATCAAAAACCCTGTTTGAAAAAAACAGGAGGGAGAACTGAAGGCTGTTCTGTGCCCCACACACACACTCGCACATGTGAACATATAACCACATACATACATGACAGAGTCTTCCTCTAAAGGGGCCTTCAGTTACCTCAAGAATGGGATGTTACAAAGTGAACATGGTCGCTGGTACTGTCTCTTGCATGCACTTGACCCCTCTTCCAGCACCTACCAGAAGCTGAGAATCCTGAGCCATGATCAACCCTAGAACCCACTCAGACTTCGGTATTCTGTTATGCCAACAGAAAACAGGTGAATACTCTCCTGTCTGACTTCATTTCCTCTTTGGTTACTAGGTTTTCCCAGAAATCCTGTTATTCCAGTGGCTCCAAGAAGTCATTAACAACTATCAATCACTAACCCCAAAGCTGATATCTTCATCCAATCTCTAATTTCCAGAAGGCTAAATATTTTATGTAGAAAAACATTTTCATGTGTTGCCTATGCACTCATTGCTAGAAACAGGATGAACAAAGCAATTTTCCTCCTGTTATTGAGCTCCAATAGCAATGTTATTTATGAGTATATTCAGATCCACTAACCTTCATCCAAATGTGCACATCACTGTCCATTCTTAAATACAGAACATCCTGTCTTTCACGGGTTCCTGTGATTCCACTTCACACCCCAGGGGTCACTGCTCATATAAGCTACAAAGTACATGAGGCCCTCCTCCAAATGGCCAGTGCTCAACCTACACAGCCCTATGTGACAGTTTTCACCAGATGCCATGTGCAGCTGAGAGAGTGACAGGTAGGAGCTAGCTATAAACCTTGGTGGCTCAGTTGGTGGTTTCCTTGGTGATTATCCTCGGCTGGGTTGAGGGATTGGATCTGGACTAAATTTCCACACATTGCTTATACTGTCCCTTAAGAGCAGAATTTTAACACTACCTGCCTCTGCTATGAAATGATCTTTTTTGTATACTGTAGATATTTGTTGTTCTCATTGGTTTAATAAAGGACTAAATGGCCAATGGCTAGGCAAGTTAAGGTTAGGCAGGACTTGCAGACAAAAAGAGCACAGGGATGAAGAGGAAGGAGTCACCACTCAGACGAAGAGGTAGCCATGGAGTAGCACATAAATTAATAAACACTGGTTAATTTCAGTTGTAAGAACTCATTAGTAACAAGCCTAAGCTATTGGCTGAGCATTTATAATTAATAGTAAGTCTCTGTGTGGTTATTTGGGAACTGGCTGGAGGAACAGAGAAATTTGGCCTACAAGTCTCCTCTCGTTAAGTGGCTTCAGGACTCCAAATAGATAGGAGAAATTTCTCCATTCCACAATCTACACCAAAACTGATAGAATGTATACTGTATCTTGTTTGCCCTGCACTGATATTTTGAATTTAGCTGCCAATTAATTTTACATAAATAAACAGATTTTCAGCTTCTTTGGAAAAGCTGGAATAAATGACACTGGGGCCACATACCCACATTCCAAGCTAAGCGCAGTTAAGTGCAACCAGGAAGCAGCCTCCTGAGGCAGCAAATGTCACACATGGACAGACCCTGCCTGCTGCCACTCTGGTTTTGTTTTGTCACCCGCCTGACCCCTACAGCCAGCCATTCACAGTATTTTCAATTTATTTTTCATTTAGAAATGATTGATCTTCAAAGTCTATTAACTTATAGGATTTTCTAATGATAACAAGTCTTGGCTATAGGATAAAAATAACCCAATAAGTTCAAAAATAAACGCTCAACAGAACAGATTCCAAGAGGTTTTTTTCTTAGATGTACACACACACACACACGCCTGCAAAGGCCATAAGAAAGCATCAGTTCCCCTAGAGTTGGAGCTACAGTTCCCATGGTGCTGGGAACTGAATTCTGTTCTGAAGAGCAGAAATCCTTTAGCTGCTGAGCCATATCTCCAGCCCCACAACCTCCCCCCTTTTTTCAGTATACACAACCTATTAGTCCTGAGGAGGCTGTGGCCCAGCCTTCCTTCCTCCCAAGAAGAGTGCCCAATAAGGAATGCGTTTTCTAAACTCAGCTCAGATACCTCCCACAGCCAATAATCAGCTGTATCCAAAACAAGGCTCTCCAGCAGGGAGCTCAGGTCACTTTAGATTAACCCTTTGTGGCCTCACCAGACATTGATAAGAAAAGGAAATACCATTCCTAAGCAAGTTTCCAGAGCTAGTGCAAACCTAAGATACAGCATTTCCATGTTAGAAAAGTCCAGACGTTCAAAGATATTCAGCAGAGGCAGAACAGGCATGCTCCAGTTTGCTTTGAGCAGTGCAAATGGTCTGCCTTTGGGGAGAGTGTGCTTCAGCACACACACACACACACACACACACACGCATGCACGCACGCAGCACATACACCTTGCTGCATATTGTGCAGTTAACTGGATTTGCACTGAACTGATCTGTGTCCACAGTCCTTGACTCATGTTCAGCTCCCTCATTCCTCCACTCAGAGGCAAACAGAAGCTGAAGATGGAGTACGACTGTCCAATCAGAGACATGGAGGAATTTCTGCTGGATGCGCTACGGGCTCCTAGAGCCGGCTTAATGTCTCTCTGAGTCTGGCAGTTGAAACACGACTTCTCCGAGGAAAGGAAGGAAGCGTGTGAAGGATGTGATGGTGTGATGAAGAGAAGTTGGAGAGCTTCACCGTCCGTCTTCCCTTCCAATCTGCTTCCCCAAGTCCAAGTAGTTCAGGCTCCAGGCAGGGAAGGAGGAGACTGGGCTCCGGGCTTCTTCCTGGAGACACGCAGAGACTCACAAAAGCCTGGAAGTATGAGCTTCCTTAAACTGTAATCAGCTCCAAATCAACCAGGAACCACCATTCCTTCACACCCATCCAGGAGTATATAGCTCAACAGACCTACATAATCATCAACTTCCTATCCACCAACCCCTCGCCTAGCACCCTTGGTTTTCATAAAGGGGAAAAAAAATCATCACTCACTTCAACATCCGGCACAGCTAGCGTCAGTCTCACCTCCTAGGGATCTTCCTCCATCTTCCTCCTATCACCCTCGCCCCCGGTTGAAAGGAATCGGCTTCCAGAGTTAATTCTTCCAAGCAGCGGCCTTTGAATGAGTCATCCTTCTCTTCCGGTTCCATCCTTCAAAACACCAACCAGCGCCTCCCTGTGCTCTCAAGAATCCTGGGCGCCTAAATGAGATCTTGCCAGTGTGGAATTGGCTGGCACCTACCCTTTGCCTGCCATTGC
>LOEQ01000027.1:604714-619670 GCA_001685075.1 Bramus lutescens | reverse complement strand
GACTGTTTTCTTTAAAGGACTGGAACCAAGAGTTTGACCATGCTCCAATGAGTGTATGGGCAACACAAATTGGACTTGAATTTTTTTCTGTTCTTTTTTTTCTGGGGGGAGGGGTTCAAAAGTCAGGGATAGACCTGGGAGGGCTGGGAAGTAAATGTGACCGGGGTCCACCATGTGAAACTCCCAAAATAATCAATAAAAATAGTATGTTGGAAAATAAAATAAAGTAGCTAGGCCTAGAGAGAGGGAGGATTGTATCAAAATAAAGACAACAATTGGAAAATGAAGACCTGACATTCTTTTAAGCAACTGAAGTCCGCACATAGAAATATTGAGAAAAATATAATTCCTACTCACATTCAAGGGAAACTATGGAGTTGGTTTATACTGTGCCCTATAACACTAAATGGTTTCTACATTGGCATTAAATTGGAGTGGGGACCAGACATTATATATATATAGTCAAGTTGTCATTTGGAGAAAATCACCAGATTGTTTTAAACATGCAGAACACTGAATAAGGTACTTGAAAACACATTTCAGAAAAATAAAATCATAATCAAAGGTAAATCCTCAAAGACACAATTGGTAAATTCTGTATAGTCATAAGGACTATTTCAGATCCCTAGCATCACAGAGTGACTCTGAACCCCAGAACTGGGAGACAGAGATGGGCAGATTCTGGGGGCTCACTAGCCAGTCAAGCTGAAATACCATGCTCCAGGTTCAGTGAAAGGCAGTATGTAAAAGATGGGGAGTCGCAGAAAAAGACATCCAAAATCACATGCACAGGCAAGAAGTGCACCTGCACACAGGTGCATATACATACATACACCACCATCCTGCACCCAGGCACATATACATGTATACACCACCATCCTGCACACATACATGTATACACGGCCATCCTTCACACAGCCGCATATACATGTATACACTGCCATCCTGCACACAGCCACATATACATGTATACACCACCATCCTGCACACATACATGTATACAACACCATCTGTATACACTACCATCCTGCACACAGGTACATATGCATGTATACACCACCATCCTGCACACACACACACTTAAAGCTCTGTACTCAAGGGGGAGGAAACATGAACATTAGCCTGACATAAAAAGAATAAAGACAGTCAGTCTTCAATATTTAGAAGGCATATAAGGTTCATTGCCCCCCCCGCACAAGAGTTTTCTTTCTTTAATTATTTTAAAGACAGAATTAAACTCACAAACCCTTGTGAAGGGGAAAGTTTCTGTTTTAGCTGGGGTTTTTTATTACTGTGAAGAGACACAATGATCACAACAACTCTTATATAAGAAAACATTTAATTAGGGCTGGCTTACAGTTCAGAGGTGTAGTCCATTACCATGGTAGAGAGCATAGCAGCACACAAGCAGACATGGTGCTGGACAGGGAGTCTAGAGTTTTACAGCAGGATCAACAAGCGAGAGAGAGAGAGAGAGAGAGAGAGAGAGAGAGAGAGAGCCTGACTTGAGCTTTTGAAACCTCAAAGTCCATCCCCAAGGACATACTTCCTCCAGCAAGACCACAGCTCTAAATAGCGCCACTCCCCTTTGACTAAGCATTCAAATGAGTCTATGGGGCCCACTCTTATTTAAACTACCACAGTCTCATGACAAAATTCCTCACCTATGACAGAAAGGACCACTCCAGATTGTGGGTGGGATGGATTTTAATAGCATAAGATAGGCTTAACAAGACCCTGAAACTCAATTATAATATTTGCTGATAAAAACTAAAGTGGGTGCTTCCCAAGTTTCCACAGAAATCAAACCATTTATTAAGGGATAAATCTTAAGAACAAAGGAAATATTAAAGACAAGATATCAAAAAATAAAACTAAGTAGGATTAAAAATACCTGTTGGCAACCATCTTGAGAATGTTCCAGGGGGCCTGAAACAGAGAAGGTGGTGGTGGTAGGGACTGATCCAAATACACATTCAATGGCTTTTTATCAGTACATGATTAATTAGCCAGTGGACACAGAGGTGGGGATTCAATGAGAGGGAAGAAAGCCGGATTCAGTGGCTGATTCTGTAACCTCAGCACTCAGGAGGCTGAGGCAGGGGTCCTGAGACCCAGGCCAGCCGGTGATACATAGTGAGACTTTGTCTCAAAAGAGAGAAGTCAAGGGAGAGAAAGCCACCCAGGACCCCAGGTCCATAGCTGTGTGGCCAGGACAGTGGTGCCACCAACTGAGAAAGATTCAGAAAAGGTAGGAGTCTGGCTTTGGCCATATTAATGGGCCTTGCCTGAGGTGCTTTGATGGATGTGTGAAGTAGAGTGCTCAGATATACGGCCTGGGCCACAGAATGTTCACTGCCATAGAAGAACAGAGTCCACCCCGCCAAGATTTGTACCGATTACTATACCTGGGGGGATTTCTCAGCACAAACCTTTACGAACACTACAGAAAGATTTATAGAGAGTTATATAGTCCCCACCAAGAAATGGGAACTATATACATTTCAGTCCAAATGGATGGATAACTAAAACCAACAAGGCATGAGTGATTCATGTCTGCAGCTCCGATGCTCATTTCTGTATAAGAAACACTCCAGGGTGAGACAGTTCCTCTGATCCACATGCTTATTTCCATTCTGGACCTACCACTTACCAACTATGAGGGTGCTTGTTGTCACACTGGGAACCATCCTCATCATTTTGGATTGTATAAGGATCAACTCATGTCAGAAAATTGACAAGACATGACATTCAGTCAGTATCACTCATCGGTCTTACTGAGGTCCAATCTGGATATGTTGGTTGCACAATCCAATATCCTGCCTTCTGCCTCCCACTGTTGAGGCAGGTTCCACTGTTGCTGCTAATTTAGCCCTTGTGATAGTTGAAGAGAAGTTGTGCCTCATGGTTCATGCACTTGCTGAAATTTCTGGTTAAATACAAGTTTATCAATGATGCCATGAGAAGATTTATCCCCTCTCTGACAGAATTCTGCAAGTTTTAACAAGATATTAAGTATGCCTAATTTAAAAGTGGGAAGCAAAATATTTAATTACATATTTTGATGTATATGTGTGCTGATGTATAAATTGTTTTCTATTTATTTCTCCCAAATGATACACTGTTAGGCTCAAAAATCTAACATCAAACAGCCAACCTTTGCTCTGTAAATGACTCTATCCAGTTGCAGACACAGCCTGAGCAGAACATTCTAGCTAACCTCTGCTTGGTTTCACAAAAGTGAATGAGTGGGTAAGAGGCTTCCCAAGAGGCTGGATATTAATTTGTCCTCACTGACCATGACTGATGACAGCCACCAGGCTTCCTATGGTGCTGTCCAAACTTAGGACAATGGCAATTGCCAGGATAGAAGCAGAGACATGGTTCATCATCTCTTGGTCTCCTAAGCTGGCTTTCATAACAGTGACCAGAGTTACACCTGAGGCAGCCCCCCCCCAATAGAGACTGAACATATCTATGATTCATGGCATTGGCCTTCTGGGCAGGATCTCTGAATATGGGATCTGTATAAGCCCCACCCACATTTCCCTCCAGATCTTCCCTTGTGGTGAAACAGAAAGGCTCACAATTTGTGATATCCATACTGACTTTGGCCTCCATCAGCTTATGGTAGGTCCCAGTTGACTATCACTAGTGGAGACCAGTGGCCTTGTCACCTGGCCCCCAGGGCAGGTTCTACACAAGTGAGTAAAAGGGAGTTCAGAACACTGAGGGTGAACTCCAGCAGTATTCTTGGTTTACTTCCTCTTCTCTCTGTAGGAGGATGCTCCAAAAGTTTCTCTCATCTCATTGAGTCCCCAGCTACCTACCAGTCAAGACATCCCCTTAACATTCTTAGCTTATTTCCATTTCTGTCCATTTAGTACATGTAGCCCTCCTAACCTGCAAACTCAAACAGCCATCAGTCACTGCACACACTGTGGAAATGGGATGCTTTTCTTCCTGCTCAATACTACCCAGAAGGGAAGTCAAGAAATGTTGCGATACTTCACAGAAAGCAGTTAACCTATTCCTTCATGGTCCACAGCTCATGGCATTTCCACTTCATACCATCCCATAGCCCTGGGCGTGCCCATCTTACCACCTTCAAGTTGAAATGAAGATGGTGTGTGGGTGTGCATGAATGTGGGTGGGTGATTGTTGGTGAATTTTAGCTTACATAGAAAAACTTGGTGATGACGAAATAGGGGTTCTGGAGATGATTCAGTGGTAAAATGCTTGCTACGCAAACATGAAGACCTGACCTTAGAACACCAGCACACACATAATAGTCAGATATGGGTGTATTTGTCTACAACCCCAGAGCTGATGTTGGAGTGTGGGGCCCAAGCAGGCGAATCCTTAGAGCTCATTGGCCAGCCACCTAGCTAAACCAATAAGCGGCAGTTTCAGTGAGAGGCTCTATCTTAAGACAAAATAAGATGGAGAGCAACCAAGGAAGAATGCATATGCACATGCATGCACAAGACACCTGCATACACACATGCACACACCCATATGGACAGTCGTATACAACATGCACAAATTACAGAATAGTGACATTCAACACAACACACATACACTCATAAAAAGCAGGTAAAACCAGGGCAGAGAGAGGCTGTAACTTTTTCAAGTTCACATAGCTAGTAACTAATGAAGGGGAGTCAAAGTCAGCTGACCTTCCTCATCATCAGTATCAATATATTTCCCCTCCAGCCCCATCTACTATCTTTTCTGGAAACCTATCAATACCTTCCCAAAGCCCTCCTAGTCAAACAAGATGCACATCACATCCATTGCACGATTCTTAAGAAGCCCAGATGACTTCAGCCGGCTCCTGATTGGTTCATCCAAACTTTCAACAGTTTACATGGAGTGGCTGCAGGCCACTTTGGGATTGTAGGTGCTTCCTGATGAGACTATCTTTGCTTCTAAACTGGATAGTCTTAATAATGTCAAGCCTGTAGGTAAGTGGCAGGAAGGCCTGGTGAAAAGTTTCGCTTCCCATATAGTCTGGCAGGAGGCTGAGCATGGGTGGGGCTGTGGGTGCTGGGTTAGGGTGGCATGCCAAGAGAGTTGATCCAGAGTTGTTTGGTGCAGACAGACATGAAGTCAGTCTTTAGCTGCTGGATTTTTCCATACGTTCTTTTGGAGCCTATTTACCAATGGCTGAACCAGAGGCCTTCCTGAGACTCAGCTGCCCCCTTCAGCTGGTAAGCAGCCACCTAAAATGGGGTGTTAGTCATGCAGCAGTGTCCACCTCCCAGCCCCCGCCCAGGGGACAGGGAACCTTCTCCATCAGAATCTCCATAAGACAAAGTTATTGTGTTTTTAATGTGTCCCTGGCTCTAACTGGGCATTGCATGACAGGGGCCCGGAGTGGCATCTTTAACAGATGACTCAAGCGATCTGTTTCAATCTGTTCCAAGTTCTGCAGTGACAGTCGATTTTTTTAAGCCTTGTCATCTTTCAGAGCCATTAAGTCAACAGGCACAGCCGTCTGGCACTGAGACATAGCTACGACTTCACAAGGTTTAGCAGACGATCCATAAAAGGCGTTTCTCTCCTTCGCAGCCACTCACCTCCCACACCCACTACTTCGCTTTTTTTTTTTAAAAAAAGAAAGCAAAATGCTTTTTCTGCCCCAAACATAAATAAGTAATAAAGTGTGAGCCTCCAGGGTGGTGCCCTGGATGCTAAAGGAGCCTACAGAGCTATCTCAGATAGTTTTCACACTGACAGTTCAGGCTAATGTCTTAGCAAGCACATTCCGGCATCACACTGCCTGGGTCCAAGTCCCAAACCTGCCCACTTACACACAGTGTTGTTTCAAGACGCAGCTTGGCTCCTGTAAGCCTCGGGTTCCTTATCTGCTACATTGGTAGTAGCAACAGGACACATCTCTGTACGTTTTCAATGAAATGGGTTGATGCATGTAGCATGGTGGCTTGGGGAAAAAGGACAATCCCCTCTGGCTGCCACTAGGGAAAAACAGGGCAAGATGAATTGGATGAGCGCCACCAACACAAAAGAACTTATTGGGGGCTGGAGGGATAGTTCAGTGGTTGGTTAAAAGAGCTTGCTGCTCTTCAAGAGTTCAGTTCCCAGCATCCATGTCAGATGGCTCACCATTGCCTGTAACCTTAACTCTGGCTCCAGGGAATCTGACAAATGGACACAAACACACGAGAGAGAGAGAGAGAGAGAGAGAGAGAGAGAGATCCAAATTATAAAAATCTAGGAATTGACAAGAGGAAGGAATGCAGGCAGAGGGTAAACAGCTGCTGACGACAGCGCAGGTTGCTGGGAAACCTCTAGTATCCTTTCTTGCAGGCTTTCAAAGTGAAAATAGTGTACAAATACATATGCGATAATAACTGATGAGAAAAGAGAGAAGGAGAGTGGAGAGTGGAGATGGGAGGGTTGGTGGGGGGAAAAAGAAGGAAGCAACGTTGGAAGTAAAATACAATCCCAAGAATAAATGAAAAAAATTTTTAAGGTAGTGGGTTTCCTTGCTACTTCTAGACAAGGCCAGGGGACCAAACTCCTTGCTGGTGACCAAACTCCCTGGAGAGAGGTGCTACCTAAACAAAAGTTATTATTTTAATATCTTCATAAGCAGTGAAGGTAAAAGACGTTCTTTGAAATTAATTACAGAGTCAGAACTGGCTCTGTTTGCAAGTTCCTCTTTGGCCTTATAAAAATGGAAGTGAGATTTCCCAACAGGGCAAGAGAGAGAAATGTTTTCTTTAGTGAAGGACTGTTTCTCATTCTGCCTCCTTCAGGCAAGCATCCTGGGCACCGTGACCCCCATTTACAAGGCTTCAATGGGGAAATAATAATAATATGTCCTGTTCTTCCAAGATTGTCAAGTGTTGTGCAGATATTACCTAATTAATTCTCCTAAGTCAGCAGAGAAAATGGATTCCGGAGATTTCTGAGCACTCTTGAAATGTAAATGAGGTCACACCCCAGCCTGTCCCTCCCAGGCCTGCAGCACAGAAACAGCTCTGGAGTACCTGGAATGAAGACCACACTCTGCTTTGAAAGCGCCACTGGATGGGGAGCCTGTTAACTCTCCTCCAGCAGATCTCAACCTGTGGGCTGCAGGTACCCTAAGACCATCAGGAAACACAGATGTTTACATTATGATCTATAACAGTAGCAAAATTACAATTATAAAGCAGGAATGGAAATAATTTTATGCTTGGGGGTCACCACAGAATGAGGAACTATATTAAAGGGCCACAGCCTTAGGAAGGTTGAGAACCACCACTCTAGCCCATCACTGGGCTCCTAGCTCATTCTGCCTAGGGGCTTTGCCGTGCACTCTCCATTCCCTCTATCTGGAATTCTCTTTCTCTCACTATCTGTTACTCTCCCTACATCTAGGCTCTCAGCCAGGCCGGAGTGACCTGCTCAGCAAGGGCTGTGGTCCACGCTCTTGTGTGCACGCTCCTTGTTTCTAGTTTCTTTTCTGTAAGACCTGTCTCAAGTTACATCACCCTCTGTGTTTGCTCCATTATTAAAGCAAAATTCCTGAGGTGAGCAACCAGAAAGAGGAAAGATGTACCTTGGTTCACAGTCATGGAGGATTCAGTCCACAGCCAGCTGGCACCTGTTCCTTCAAGTTCTATGGCAGGATGTCATGGAGCTGTGATGGGTTTTACCGACTGACACCTTGACAGACCTAGAATCATCTAGAAAATGAGCCTGCGGGCATGTCTGCGTAGGCTTTTTTGATTAGGATAATGAGGTAGGAAGACCCAGCCTAAACCAGGAGGCACCATTTTCTGTGCTGGATCTTGGACTGAATCAAAAGGAGAAAGAGAGTTGAGCACTAGCGTTCATCTCCCCTGCCTCCTGACTGCAGACACAATGTGACCAGCTGCCTCCTGGCCCTGCCTCCATGCCTTCCCACCATGATGGACTGGACCCTGGACCTGTAAGCCCCAAATATTTTCTTTCTTCAATTGCTTTGGTCAGGATATTTTATAGCAGCAATGAGAAAACAGCTATGTGGTGGGGTGAAACTTCACACCTCACGGCTGGGACTCAGCAGGAAACCTGTCCCCGCTGACCTGAAAGCTTCCATTAGTATCTGCATTCTGAGGTCCCCACCACCTCCCAACAGTGCCAAGTGTGACTAAGCCCTTCACACTCAGACCTCTAAGAGCCATTTTGTGTCCTAACTGTGATATTCAATCGTTATTTTTCTGGTTAGAATGAGACCCAGGGAGCACCCAGTCGGCTGCCATTTGCCATTGGTACATTTTGGTGTAAGTGGTATACAATAGGTAATCAATAACTTTTCAGTTCACAAATAAGTGAAGGCAAGGATGACTTGACTTATTCACCTGGGCCCAAACTAGCCGAGGTGAAGTGGTACTTGGTGCACAAGATTTCCTCCTCTAAGATCTTCACACTTTCCCATATAAGACCTCAGGGTCGAGCCTGTTCCCAAGCCACCTTCTTTTTTCTTGAATACACTCAGGATGTTCTCATCATGTCAAACCCATGTCCTCAGGAGACAACTGCTATCCTCAAGAGCGTATATTCTCACCTAGTACTGTGCCTGCTTTGGGGATGTGCTTTATGGCCCTATTTGACATCATGAGAGGTTGGGGAAGGGTAACCATGAGCTATTAAGCCCAGGAGAACTGAGCCTTGGAGATGTCCCCCAGCTCTCGTGAGGATGCAGAACCCAGTCTGAGAGTGTGAAAGACTCACCAAAATAAGACCCCATGGATCCAGGGTCAGACACTGTGTCCCCTTCTTCCATTGCCCCAAGAGGTTTTCTAGAGGCTAGGATCTCATAGCTACTACCCACTAGTGTGGTATGCAAAAGACAGATTTAAACATACTTGAATCTCCCCCAAAAGTCAGATGAGGCATTGGTGGACTAATTTTATGAACAAATAAACTGGGGCACAAAGAATTTAACATGCTCCAAGTCACAGGATGTCAAGAAACATGACCATGTTTGAATTCAAGTCTATTAACCATCAGAGGTCTGTGACTTCCACACTCAACATCACCCAGGCTCGCTGGTGATGTATCTGATAACGGTATCTTAAATGTTAAATTTAATAGTTGCACTGGCTGCTTTTGTGTGTCAACTTGACACAAGGTGGAGTCATCAGAGAGGACGGAGCCTCCATTGAGGAAATGCCTCCATGAGATCCAGCTGTAAGGCATTTTCTCAATTAGTGATCAATGGGGGAGGGCCCAATCCATTGTGGGTGGTACTGTCCCTGGGCTGGTGGTCCTGGGTTCTATAAGCAAGACAGGAGAAGCAAGCCAGTAAGCAGCATCCCTTCAAGGCCTCTCTATCAACTCCTACCTCCAGGTTCCTGCGCTGTTTGAGTTCTTGTCCTGACTTTCATCAATGATGAATAGCAATGTAAAAGTGTAAGTCAAATAAACCCTTTCCTCCCCAAACTGCATTTTGGCCATGGTGTTCCATTACAGCAATAGAAACTCTAACTAGGACAATAGTTATCAAGTTCCTACTGAGCAGTTCCAACATCTGGATTCTGGCAACAGCCATCACCTCCTTCCTCACTAGCACCCACCTTCTCCCAGTCAACACAGTGGGTCCCACTATTCACAACTAGAAGCTGCTTCACCGCCCATGGTCAGCTTATCTCTTCTTTCACCCATGTGGTTGATTCCCACTATTAGATTATTGGTTTGAAATACTTAGGCAGATGTGTGCTTTGCTGGTTTGGACCATGAGCAGTTGAAGCTCCTATCGGTCCCCTGCCTATAGACCTTTCCATGCTCATCTTCCTATCTCCATGACAAAGTCCAAACACATAAAACTATGGGACCCAGTCAGTCACATCTGCAGAGACATTGCTCTCTAAACCCACTAGGTTCTTACTACACTGAAATTTCTCTGTTCCTTAATAAACCATGTTCATTCCCAACTCAGGTCTTGAGCCATTTTCTCCCTCTGAAAAGCCTGCTCTACCTGACATATTCTGCTTACATGCCCAACATTCTACTTACAGTAGGATCTCTACATAGAATCCAGAATATCCCTTTCACTTCAGACTACATGTCTTCCTTCTTACCAACACACCTCCAAATAAGACCACAACTCCTTAATATGATGAAAAGACCTATGTGATTGTCCTCCACCCATCATTTCCCCCTGGTCCATTCTGCCCCACCCACACTGGCCTTCGTAGTTCCTTGAAGAAGCCAAATCCGACCCCTCAAGCTCACTGTACTTCTGGTTCCCTGGGGACTTTACCAAGTCCTCTTCCTTGCTACCATGGAGGTCTTGGGCCAAATATCCCAGAATTCTTTAGATTTACCTTCCTCTCATTCCCTATTCCACCATTACTCTCTGACTTCACTCACTGCTTGTGGACCCTTCCAGATGTGCCCCAAATCGACTGGATATACTTCTCCCTCAAAGTCTCCAATGGACACTGTGGCGACTCTCAGGATGCTCACACACTCTCTAATATGTCCTTTCCTTAAGCCTTTCTTTCTCTTTATGTCAAGGCTTTAATATATATTAAAACTTTTCTCTTGATAACCCCAATTTGGCTTCACAAATAAAAAGAAATATTGTATTTGTCTCTGTCATCTTCATTGCTAAGATTTATTGATCACTGCACTTGCTATACACAAGGTATTTCACAGGAGCCTTATACATATTTCATTGGTCTCTCATGGCAGCTGTATGATGAGTACTATGAATACCCCACTTCAGAAAAGGGGACACTGAGGCATAGGGAAGCAGATTAAGTACCCACCACTTGTGGCATGACTAACAAATAGGCAATGTGACCTCATTTCCTCCCTGCCAATGAGGTTTTGGTTCTGGTGAAGTGCACTATGCCAAGCAGCGGAGATACAGTAACAGAAAAGAATGTACTCTGTTCATATAGAAATTAGTTAAGCTTGGTGGATTATAAAAAACAAGAGAACATGGAGTTGGGAGGGGGTGTAGAGATTTGGGGGAGGATGGAATATGATCAAAATGTATTGTGTGCATGCATGAAATTTTCAAAGAAATAATAAAAACAATATGCTTTTTAAAAGGAAGTTTGTTCTGAAAGGGAACACACAATAAGTCATAATTCTTAATTATAACTGAGCTGCATCCTGGGAAGACAAAGTGCAGGGTGCCAAGAGAATCAAGTATGTTGGACACTAAAAGGCCCTGGGAAGAGTTTCCCAGAGGAAGAGACCAAGCTAGTGAAAGAAGAGCAATCACTGTTTAGGCAAAGAAAACTTTGCCATGCAGAGGCTGGACAGAAAGGATTTTGCTGCCTAGGGGAACTTAAAGGAAGCCATCATAGACCCAGATGAAGGAGCGGCTGAAAGCTCGTGAGAACATGCACTGTTATTGGCACGGGGAGTTCCGTGCTTAGTGCTTTCCCCAACCCCAATGGTTTGCATCCATGGCCATTGTCCCCGTTGCTTTGAGGCAGGATGTGGTGAGAAAAACCATCACGGTGGGGAGCCCATGTGGAGCAAAGATCCTCCCCTCCCTGCAGACATAAAGCAAAAATACAGAGAAGAGGAGGCCAGGATCTCAATAGCCCCTGAAGAGCCATGCCCACATAATGATCCAACTCCTTTTCACAGGGTTTTCCCTCCTAAAGGCCCCAGAACTCACAGTCCAGAACCAATGCAAACCCAGTTCAGGAAGGCAGTGCACACACACAGTGACTTGTGGCAGTCACTGTTTTCAGTGAAAGCAGGTATAATGTAAACATGACGTAAACATGATTCTGTATGCTCTGGCTGCCGGCACCTCTTGATGGCCCAGTACCCCAAGTCAGATATATTTCTAAAAGAAAAAGAACAGTTACTTTTAGACTGGTTAAAAAAAAAAATCCCACCTGGCGGAAGCTGGATTTAAAATAAGATATTGGTCTTTTCTGCACCAAGAAGGGTTTATACTTTCATTATTGGTGTTTGGACAATGGTTATTAAAAACATACAAAAGAATAATATGAATCTATAGCCACAGATTTTTTTTTAATTTTTACTGAATCTAAACCCAAGATACTGATGTTCATTCTAAGCAGGACTAGAGTTTTAAGGAGTCCCTTTATTTAGAATTATTTACATTTTTTAAATAGATCATGTGATTTGCAGGCTAATTGTTTAAGTAAATAACTACATGGCTTCTGGTCAACAGACCAACTTTGTGTTACTCTGGGCCTCGGAAAACAACAGAGTTAGCAAAAGCGTATGAGTCCTTTCTCTGAAGCTGTTTCTGGGCCAGAGATGCTCAGTGTGTGGAATCAGGCAAAGCCTAGAAATGGAGTCTGCCTGGAAGTCAAAAGCAACCCTATCGCAGGCCTCTACAGATCAGACATTTGTATTGTCGTAAGTCCCAAACTTGTGGTCATTAGCTACAGCAGCAATTATCTCTGTAAAGAACACAGGAAGGAACCAAAGATGGAAAGGAGGGAATCCCAGTCAGCTGGCATCAAATTTCTCATTAGTAACAAATTTTAGCTGCAAGATAATGGATCAATTATATGCAAGTCTATGGCAACAGTTAGAAAATCCAAAGGAAGTAGGAGGGTATAACAAGACAACTGGCAAAGGCAGGAACAGATGGATAACTGTGGAAGATTGCAGAGGTCAAGATCAACCGTGCTTATTGAGATCCCCATTCAAATTTCTCAGCCCTTTGTAAAGGCCAAATAATTCCCACATTATTTAAATTAGTTAAGGCCATAGGGAAAGATGATTCAGATTGACGACGTCAATCTTTAGTCTTGCTTTAGTCTTGCAGGGCTGGGAAGATGGCTCAGCCAGTAAATTGGTGCCACGCAGGCATGGCGACCTAAATTTGGCTCCCCAGCACTATTATAAGAAGCTGAACGTGAAGAAACTCACTTGTAACCCTTGCATTGGAGAGGTAGAGACAGAGTCCCTCGGATTTGCCAGTCAGGCACCCTAGCTGACTCAGCAAGTTTCGGGCTCAGTAGAAGATGCTATCCTGAAACAGTAAGATGGAAAATGATTGCAGAAGATACCAACATCAACCTCTGGTCTCCACATGCATGTGTGCAAAGATATACACATACCCTCACACACATAAACTATAGATACTAATAAAACAACTAGCATTGTCCATGCAGCTGCTTGCAGCTCTCTGCTTCCTTCTCACGTGCCTACGGCGCTTACCAGCTGGGTGACTTTCGGGCAAACAGTTCATTCTCTCCATTTTTCAGCTCTCTTCTCTGTTAAAAGATTGGAGGGGGAGTCGTGGCATTCATTTCCTGTGGATCGCAATGAAGATTGAGTGTGAGCATCTGAACTGCTTAGGATGCTGTATGGTGGGCACATATGTTGGATGTGTCATGAACGTAAAATCACCTAACTGTTTAACTCTGACTTACAAAACACAAAGACAAAAGCTGCACTCAAGGCCATTCTGACAGACACACATATTCCAATGAACTTCAAATCTATATATTCATAAGAGATTAATACTTTCATACTGAAGATGCAGAAAGGTTTGCATGATATTTCTCACTGTGATCAATTGATTAAGCAGAAATTTTGTATGTTGTATAAGATAAACCTTAAAAACACAGGAGCTTTTCTCTATGCTAGTAATTATCACATATTACTTTTTAATAATTAAAGAAATTTAGAAATGCCAGTTGAGTCAATATAAGAAGGTCATAGACTACTAGCCAATACATCTGGTATTTATTAAGTGTGCAGTGGTAAAAATAGCATACATGGGTCTACTTTGTGGAGATGGATAGTCATGGAGAGACTGAGAGGAGGCAGAACTCTAAGAAATTATTGCAGGGCCTAAAGAGATGGCTCAGTCTTTAATAGCACATACTGCCCATCTAGAGGACCCGAGTCCTGTTCCCAGAACCTGCCTCAGGTCTACTTCAAGCCTCCATAGCCACCTGCACTCAACTCCACACAACTGACACATAACTCCATACACACACACGCATGCGCGTGCGCACACACACACACAGAATTAAAAATAAATATTTTTTAAATAAAGAAAATAATTACTACAAATCCCATGGGAAACTGAGCTAGGATGGGAGTCTTTCCTGAGGAATAATTGTTAGCACAATTTTGGAGACCTGAACAGAGCTAAAGCCCAGACAGCGTAGATGACTTTACTGCTTGGCTAAGAAACACAGAATGAGGGATATTTTGGGAAAGATGACACTGAGATTCGTCAAGTTGATTTTCTTTTGGGGGACAGTCTCAACATGTAGCTCAGGTTGACCTCAAACTCATGGTATGATTCATACTGGTCTTAAAATTGTGATCCTTCTACCTCAGCCTCCCCAGTACTGGCATGCACCAACTCAAGTTGATTTTGTAGTGCCTCCATTTAAATGGTTAAAATTCAGATCAGAACCTTCATTAAGCATAAAGACTAACATAATTAACAGAAAGGTCATTTGTTGAGAGGTTGATTATTGGAACACCCAGAGTAAATATGGTCACTGGGGGAGATCATGAAGCCTAAAGGAAAAGCAAGACAATGCCTCATAGGCATTTAAAACTCAAATTTTAAGCTTTGGAGTGAAGATGTCAACTCAAGGAGAAGCCTGAGCAATTGATGGAGATCCAGGAGCATGTAAAACCATGATGTGCATGGCTACTGGTCTTGAAGGCCAAGGAAGGACCAAGTTGGAAGAGTATTCAGCAATGCAGCCTCTAGATCTCTAGGAGAAACACATGCAGTGAAGTGTGTGGACTGAGTAAGGTCATCTCCCAGTCTCCTGATTACACAGACAGGGAGGGAGTAGACCACACAACCGACACTATTTCTCAGTGAAACTGAACAGAAGCTTAAACTTAAGGATAAGTCTAACACAGATTCAGATCCCAGCCCTACTATTGGACTGATGTAGGAGGGTCATCTGTCTATGTGTTACTTTCATTGGTTAATAAAGAAACTGCCTTGGCCCTTTTGATAGGCCAG
>LOEQ01000027.1:549288-568637 GCA_001685075.1 Bramus lutescens | reverse complement strand
ACACACACACACACACACACCTGTTCTAGTCACTGGTTGCGTCACCAGGACCCATGCATTTCCTAAATACCTCTGGCTCCCACAGCTTGCCTAAGAAGACCTCGTCAGCCCCTCTCCTATACCTGCTCTGTGGTTGAGAGGAAGTGTGGAGCAAAGACTAGCCTAGAAGACAGACCCTGAGTTTCTGGTGCCTCCAAGACCTGTTCAGTTTCCTGAGGGAATGAACCAGAGGACTCGGGCAGGGACACTATTCCTAAGCATGGTTTCTTGAAAAATCTGAATGTTATCTATGGAGACAGCTTTTTTTTTTCTACCCAAACATAGTCCTAACTATATGACATACACCACAAGTATAATTTCCTTTTTTTTTTTAGTGAAAAGGTGTGCAAAGATGGAGGCCAAAGGTCACTGTTGGGCATCTTTCCCAATTGCTCTCTCTCCACCTTATTTTTTGAGACAGAGTCTCTCTCAGAAGCTGGAGCTCACTAAGCTGATCTGTGAGCCCCAGGGGTCTTCCAGTCTCAACCTTCCCAGCTCTGGAATTCAGGAAGGTGCCACCACATGGAGCTTTCTCACACAAATTCTGGAGGATTGGACTCACGTCCTCACACTTGCAAGTCCAGCATTTTCCTGACTGCACCATTTCCCCACTGCATTGCTCAAGAATGATTTCTATCCCATGACTTTTCCCTGGCAGGAAGGAACTTACAGAAACTCCACACAGCCAAGAGAAGGGGGAATGCACAGTGTTATGGTTTGGCTGTGCTGTCCCCTAAAGGTCATGAGATAAATGTTTGGTCATAGCTTGCGGCTCTGTAGGACATGGAAATGTTTGGTCATAGCCTGCGGCTCTATAGGACTTGGTAAAGTCTTTATGAGATAACGGGCTTATGGAAGAAAGAGAGGTCACTGGGCACTTGCCCATGAAGGGGCTGTTATAACCCAGCCCCACCACTTTCGTTCTAAGCCTTCCGGCTACTGTGGCCTGAGCAACTCTGATCTTCAACATGATTCCCACTCCTGCTTCTCTGCTCTGAAACTGGCCCAAAACAACACGGCCAAGTGTCCAGGAACTGAAGGCCCTGAAGCCTTCTGTCAAAAAGAAACAGTTCCTCCTTGAAGTTGATCTCTCAGCCATTTAGTCCCAACTACTGCAGATTGCTAGGGTTATCCTAATAACCTTACACTCCGGCCCCAAAGCCAATAACAACAGATGCAGACGTCACAATCAAACACTGGAGTCCTCTGCCTGGCCAACCATTGAATTCAAACACATCCTCTTTGCTTTCTTTAAAAGACTACATGTGTACCATCTATTTTTCCACTCTGCACGTCTTTCAGTGGTTGGCATAATAAAGCAAGGCAGGGAACCTGTGGAATGCTGGCCCCGAGCATAATTGCATAACCATCTTAACCAGGGCCCCTGTGACTCTCTGCAGGAGACCCTCGGCAAGTTTGAGCCTGTTGGCATTCCTTCAGAAAAAAGGAGGCTGGTGAAGGCCATGAGACCCTCTCCCCTTCTCACTACTCCTTCCAATGCTCTGTCTCCATGGCTGCTCATGTTCTCTATGGTGCTGCAGTACGCAGAGAGGGGAAGGGACCCACTACACAGTATGAGGAAGTCATCTTCCATGGGGGCGTGGGACTTTTCATGATGCAACAGTCTGGGGGGTCACTCCTGCAAGTTACCCCTCACCCATGCTCCTTCAGCATGTTGGCGGTGTCTTGTCTGAGACAAACAGACATTTGTCCATGTCTCTCCAGGAAACAGTCTTTGACCCACTCACCTGGTCATGACTTCTAGAACCATGCTGTGCTGTTTTAATTGTCAGAACCTTGTAATAAACTGCTGTGTATTGCAATCCACTTTTCTCAAATTATTCCAACTGAACCATAGAGTTAATTTATTAAGCTACTCAAAATGGAAATAGCACATGTTGTCTGTCGGCTATTTTTAGCATGATTTGAATCTTTAAATTCTTTATGTTCCAGTGCATATGACTGAGCAATCTCTTCGTGGATTTAAACCATCTCTATTGCTCGGGAAGTGGTTATGGTTTCCTTCATGCACTTGTCATATTGCAAGCAGCCTGGTTATTTTAAATTTTGGCATTATTGCAAATGGTTATCTAGTTATTGACTTGCAGGTGGCCAACTCCTAGACAATCACCATACTCACAATTCCCGTAGAGTTTCTGACAGTTCTTAACAAGAAATCACATCACTTGTTAATTAATGCTGAACTCTTTTTAAAATTTCTGTTTATTTGTATTTGTGGATGTGTAGACATGTGTGTGCACATGCATGTGTGTGTGCTTGATATGTGGGGAGGGGCACACACAGTGCAAGTCTGTAGACTGGAGGACAACTTTCTAGGGTTTGTTCTTTCCTTCCACCTTTAAGTGGGTTCTGGGGAATCATACTTCATGGGGCTCTCTACGACTGCTAAGGCCAGCAAAGTGTCCAACCACATGAGGCAAGAAGGAAACTCAGTTCAATGTGACTCAGTAGACAGTGTAGGTTCAGTCTTCTGGAATCTGATACTGGGCAGTTTGTTGAAGGCAGATTTAAGTGCAGTACAATTTGGGAAAACATTTCCTGATGGAACACAATTCCCTGTGCACAAGGAGGCATAATTACATTGACACTCTTCTCAAAATACATGCCATTTCTCCCATGAAGATGGGTTTTAGAGATAGGCTACACGTGTTATCTTCAGCCTAGGGGAGGATATGGTGGTGGTCTCCATCATACAGATAGTGTAGAGGTCATTTGACCTATTAGCCACCTCTGATCTTGGTTGTGGGAGTGTGGGGGAGCCCCTGGACATATGGTAACACGAAGGTCATGTAGACTCTTAGCCACCTCTAGTCCTGCTGTGGGAGCTTGGTATGGTCTGACCCTACAGATAGCACAGATCATTAACCACCTCCATTCTCAATCTTCTGGTTGGAAAAACAGGTTATAGATCTTTCCCATAGAAGAGGTAATCCAGTGTGTTTAACATTCCTGGTTTCTCTA
Organism: Bramus lutescens; assembly: GCA_001685075.1. Taxonomy (NCBI): domain Eukaryota; kingdom Metazoa; phylum Chordata; class Mammalia; order Rodentia; family Cricetidae; genus Bramus; species Bramus lutescens. The sequence goes on along the minus strand of LOEQ01000027.1, from coordinate 565,616 downwards.
GGGCTTATCTGAGTGAACCAGTCTTTGGGATCCCAACAATACTTAGGTCATCATGCTTTTACCTGCTGAGCCATCTCCCTGACCCTTTCTGATGTCTTGTTTCTCTATTATGCCATAATTTCACTAGCACTGGACATTGGTCAACAGTTTCACAATATGTAAAAACATATATGATAGTATGTTATTTAATGTGTATGACTGTGGTAGTGATGTGGGAAGTCCTTCTGCATATGTGTTGTGTTTATTGGTTAATGAATAAAGCTGCTTTGGCCAATGGCAGGGCAGAATATAGCCAAGCTGGAAGAGATATAGAGAGAAAGTAGGCAGAGTCAAGGAGACACCATGTAGCTGCCGAAGTACAGAGATGCCAGTAATCCACAGCCTCGTGGTGATACACAGATTAATAGAAATAGGTTAATTTAAGATATAAGAGTTAGCCAGTAATATACCTAAGCTATTGGCTAAGTAGTGTTGTAGTTAATATAGTTTTTGTGTGATTATTCAAGTTTGGGCAGTTGAAAAGGAAAGTACAGTCTCCAGCTAGAAATGGTGGTTCGAAAGAAAATGGCTCCCAAAGGGAGTGGCACTATTAGGAGGTGTGGCTTTGTTGGAGTGGGTATGGCCTAGTTAGAGGAAGTGTGTCACTGTGGAGGCAGGTTTTGAAGTCTCATATATGCTCAAGTTATGCTCAGTATCCCAGTTCACTTTCTGTTGCCTGCAAGATGTAGAACTCTCAGTTCTTTCTTCAACACCATGTCTGCCTGCATGGCACCATGTCCCACCATGATGATAATAGACTAAACCTCTGAACTGTAAGCCATCCAATTAAGTGCTTCCTTTATAAAAGTTGCCCTGGTCATGGTGTCTCTTCACAGCAATAGAAACCCTAACTAAGATAATACATAACAACAATATACTATAACTAAATACCATGGGCTAGAGGGCCATTGAACAACAAAAGTTTATTTTCTCATGGTTCCAGAGGCTGAAGTCCAAGATGAAGGTTAGTGAGGTTATCTTCTCTGAGGCCTCTCTCCTGGACTTACAAATGACTGCCTTCTCCTGTGTCTCCTTATGACCTTCCCGCCTCACATTTTGTGTGTGAATTTCCTTAACTTGTAAGGGCAAAAGAGACCTTAATGGCCATATTTTAACTGGATAAACTCTTTAAGCAGACTACCCCAGTCACTTACTGGGGCACTTGAGGTTTAAAACTTCAACATATGGGGCTGGAGAGATGGCTCAGAGGTTAAGAGCACTGACTGCTCTTTCCAGAGGTCCTGAGTTCAATTCCCAGCAACCACATGGTGGCTCACAGCCATCTATAATGAGATCTGGTGCCCTCTTCTGGCATGCAAGAATACATGGAAGGAATGTTGTACACATAATAAATAAATAAATCTTAAAAAAAAAGACTTCAACATATGGATTTGAGGAGCACGATTCTGCCCATGGCAGGGAGCATCTTTGTCGATGGTATAACTGCATCTTTAACTGCATCTTTCATTTCCTCTTCAAGTCTGAAGTGTGCTTAGGGTTACAAGATACATTTTATCATGCTTCATTCAAATTCCTAAAAGGCTTCCTGTCAGGAATGAACCTCAGGTCTATTAAAGGCATTTCAGAACCTATTGACATAACCATATAAAATATTTCATGAATAGATTTCCTGTTATAAAACAATTCTGGCTCTACATTTAAGATATATAGAGACCCTACAAAACGACAAGAAAAGAATTGTTTTAATCGGGTATAAATTAAGCTAAGACTATAAACAGACAACTTAGGCGAAAGGAAACAGACAGTAGAAAAATCTCCACTTCACTAGTAATCAAGGAACTGCAAATTAAAACGGGCATCAAAGCCCATCCCACACAAGAGTCAGCAAGGTGTGGGAGGCAGAAATACCCCCTCCTGTGGCAGGAGGCTCTCTGTTGCAGCCTCATTCACGCGCGCGTGGGTGGGGAAGTGTACACATTTGCTCTAGCATTGTTTTAACAGCAGCTAAGAAAAGAAGCAACCTACATTTCTGTCTCAGTTCACGCTGCTATAACAAAACACTGCAAACTCGGTGGCTTACAAGCAACAGAAGGAGGCTGGAAGGCAGGCGTCAGCCTAGTCAGTTTCTGCCGCAGAATTTCTTCCAGGCTGCAGACTTCTGCCTTCTCACTCTGTCCTCGCATGGGTGAGATGAATCTCTGGAGTCTCTTTTGTAAGTGTATCAATTCCATTCGTGAGAGCTCTCCCTTCATAACTTAACCATGTCCTGTGTCAGGTTTATGTTGTGGTAACAAAATACCCGAGTTAAGTGACCTAAGAAGAGGAAGGGGTTTGGGGCTCGAGATTGCGAAACTTTCAAAGCAGTTATGGAGAACATAATTGTTTGGCCCCATTTCTTTGGAAATATCATGTCAGGAAGCATCTAGAAGAGCAGAGCAGCTCATTGTGGTAACCAGGAAGCAGATGTAGGTCCTAATATACCTTCAATGCCATGGCCCCAGTGGCTTACTTCCTCCAACTAGGCCCCACTTCCTATAATTCCCAACACTTCCCAATATCTGGGAATAAAGCCTTTAACACAGAAACTTTTGAACTGACCAGATCCAGACTATAGAAGTCCCAAAGTCCCCCCCAACTCCTAATGCACTGTTAGGGCTTCAACATAGTAATTTGAAGTAGACACAAATGTTCTTGACAGAATAATGTCCACATATGTGATGGATAGCTTTAATGGGTATCGTTACACACTCCAGAGTCACCTGAGAAGAGGGTCCAAATGAGAGACATCTGCACTGGATTGTCCTGTGGGCATGCCTTGCGGGAATTGACTTAATTAAATTAGTTGATGTGGAAACACCCAGCCCAGTGTGGGCAACACCATTCCCTAGAAACAGGGTTCAGAACTGTATGATAACTGAGAAATTGGGCTTAGTACAAGCAAGGGAACAAGTGAGCACGCATGCATCCATTCTCTCTCTCTCTCTCTCTCTCTCTCTCTCTCTGCTCTTGACTATAAATGTGATGTGACTAATTTTCTCAAGTCTCTGTCACTGTGACTGACATTCCCACGGTGATCGGCTGTAACTTGGAATTATAAAACAAAAAAAATTACCCTCTTTCTCCCCTAAGTTGCATTTTGTCAGGGTATTTTATCACAGTAACATAAATAAAACTAGGGAAACATGTTTTTAAAACTAATAATTGCATAAATATGGAGTACGGATAAAATGAATTGACTAGCTCTCGAGTCAGCATTGGTGAATCTCAAAATCATAATCCTGAGAGAACAAAGCCGCAGCATACAAAATCATACGTGGCTAGACAGTTGTGGATATTTATAAAAGTTTCAGGGACAGCAGAAAACATAAACTGGAGGGATAAATATCAGCTTCAAAGACGCTATGAGCTCTGTGTTTTGCAAGGAATGGGGAGATGAAGGGAGAAGGGAGACATAGAAGCCAAGAGCTCTGTTCAGAGAGGATGAATGAATTCATCTATAAGATTTTATTTTCTTTCTTTTTAAATAAAACGATCAGCAGAAGAAAAGGTTTTGCATTCCTAGGACAAATCCTGCTTGGTCATGGTGAACGATTTCATTAACACATTATTGAATTGTTTGCTGCAGTTTTGTTTATGGTTTTCATCTAGTACTGCGGTCGCCTTTTCTCCCCTTTTTCCACTGTAGTCTTCAAGATTGGATTTCAGGCTTGTGCTAGGCTCATAAAGTGAATTAAAGGGTTTTCTATGGTTTTCTATAATTTGGAACCATTAGCTGAGGCTTAAAAAAAAAATCTTTTATTGGAAAATCCAAAGAAAAAAAAACAGTAGAAAAATATCTATGCAAAGAGGCTGCTTTAGATTTAACATTTGTAATGTGCATTTTAAATTTGTATTTTTTTTCATTCAGGCTTACTCCTTTTTTTATAAGTCTACTTTTGTAATTCGTATTTCACAAAGCAAATCTGTGTCATTGCAGAGAGTTGCGCGTGGTAATGTCTTGGCTTTCTAATCTCTCACAGGCCTCCAAAAGTGCCTCATTGTTGATAATATTGCTTGTTTTTCCCTCTTGAGCCAGTTGGTTAGAGTACCAGCTGAGCTGTGGGGTTTCTTCCCAGAACCACCTCTCTGATACATTCTCTCTTTTCTGCTCTAAGATCTGTGGGTTTCTGCTTTGTTCCTTAAAATCTGATTGTTCCAGATTCCTTTTAAAGTTTTTGTTAATTTTCATACCTCTTGATTTTAAAGCTTGCTTCATTTCTTTTTTATCTGCAACAGTAAACAGCAATCTGAAAGCCCTGGCTGTATCTCGCAAGTTCTCATATGTTTTATTCACGCTCTCATTACTCTCTAAATGGTGTTTGACTGTATGTTCTATTCCTCCTTAGACTCGATAATTTCTTAAGAGATTATTCTTTTTAGTCCATTTCCAAACAGTAATGGCTGTTCAGTATAAGTGTGAGGAACACAGACTAGGAGCCCAAACAAAAGGATGTGTCTAGCATGGTGCCTGGTACTCTATTAATACTCACTAGGTCACTACAGATTGGTTGGCTATAAACAGGCTGTTAATCATGAGGAATGGTACTGACTCCTTAGTTAATATAATAACCTAAAATAACTGAAAAGAAGCAATTCTCCTCCCCCCCCACCAGCTTGTGTCACATGAGGTGTCTACACATTATTCTTAGAGACCATGATCAATAGTAGGTACTGTTGTGGTTTGGATAAGAATTGTCACCCATAGGCTCATGATCCCCAGTTTTTTGTTTGTTTGGGTTTTTTTATGGTTATGGGACCTTTAAGAGGTGGAGCCTTGCTGGAAGGAATTATGTCACTTTGAGGGTGGACTTACAGACTGGGCCCAATTTCTGTTCTCCTCTGCTTCCTGACCCCTGAAATTGTAATCCTCCAGCCTCCTAGAGAGCAGGCCAGCCTAATTCTGCTGTGCCTGTGCCTTCCCCACTGTGATGGGTTGTATCCCCTATGGAACTGTAAGCCCAGGTTAGCCCTTGTCTCTAAGTTGCTCTTTGTTAGACACTCTGTCACAGCAACAGAAAACAGTAACTAATACAAAAGTATTTATGGTAATAGAGTACAGTACAATAGTAATTAATACAGGAGAAACAAAGTAATTAAAATACATTTGACTGACTGAATCCACAGACTCGTTTTAATATTTTTTAACAATCAGGGCCAAATCCTCCCACCATCCCTAAGAGAATGACTAAGAACATAGTATATATCATGACTCACACTGAAAACACACCTCCCCAATGTGCCCAGTGTGAACAAGGCCATTCCATCATGGCCGCTAAACTAGCCAGTAGGTGCTATTCTCAACTTTCCAAGAAACACACCTTGACAAAGACATGCAGATCAAGTACAAAATTTAGGGTGCTGGGGCCACAAGATGACTCAGCAGGTTAAGGAACTTGCTGCTAAGCCTGATAACCTGAGGTCAATTCCCAAAACCCATAGAGTAGATCTGTGATACATACATATATACATGTACTCACACTTAGGCATACAAGACACATAAAAGATTGTATTTTTTAAAAGATTTAACATGCCCCTCTGTACCCCTCTAATTTCTTTTCTTTGTTTTGTTTTGTTTTGTTTTGTTTTTCAAGCCAGGGTTTCTCTGTAGCTCATGAGAAAACAGTTAAAATTTGGCATATGTATCTATACTTAAAGGGAAATAAATTCATGACACATATATAATATGTTCATATATGTAATGAATTTCCCTTTCAAACTGCATTAGCACTATCTGTGTTGTTACTCTAAATGTCCCCTTGCCTTCAAAGCCACTACTATGAGGGCTGGAGAGAGAGCTCTGCAGCTAAGCAAATGGACTGCTCTCCCAGAAGACAGAGTTAGACTCCCAGCAACCATGTCAGGTAGCTCACAGCCACCTGTAACTCCACCTCTGGGGGGATCCGATCCCCCTTGGCCTCTATGGGCACCTACCACCATAAGCACATACGCACGTGGGTGCCCACACACATACATTTAAAAACTAAAGACAATGAATTAAAAATACAAAATAGCTAATGTCAGCTATTCTGTAGTTAGCATTTCAGGTTTTTCCTGCATTTATATGAATAGTCGTCCATGAAGAGTCACGAGGAAGATTTCCTACTTAAAACAGGTTCTTCAAAATGAGGGTCATACGGTACAAACTTGCTTGACAGGATAGGCCTCCACACATAGGTGTGACCTGTTCCCAATCACTGCATAAAATTCTAGAATACAAAAATACTGTAATTTCTTCAATAGCCCCTGTCTTTTTGATAATTCCCTTATTTTCAGGATTTTGCAAGTTTTAGCTATTGGCAATAGGTGGATTTCTATTGAATGTTTATTTTCATTTCCATCTGAGCCAAAATACACACACATTTTGCATTTCGGGAGCTCTGTCCAGGTTTTTTTTTTTCTTTGACAGTCTAAAACAATCCCTATTCATACCCGCAAAGGGGGAGACTCTTCATTCTCTCTCAATGATCACAGTCATGATTATGAGTCATTTTGATTTGGGCCAAGCTAATGAATTTCCAGCGTGATCTCACTGTGGTTTTGATTTGCATTCCCCTTCTTCTCATAAGAACAAGCATAACATCATTTGCATATTAGCTGTTTGCATTGCCTTGTCTGAAATTGTCCACTCCTTTCCTTTGCCTATCTCTTTATTGGATTTTTTTTTTTACATTTTTAGAATGTCTTGTAGATTGAAAGTTTAACCCTGGAGCCCTCCGGGAATCTTCCTCAGAATGGTTTACAGGTAGGTTTTCCTGGGATCACTGGTATGAAAGAAAGCCTGGGAGGAAGCCGTTTTGCCACCCTGATAAAATTAATATAGAGAAGAAAGGCAAAACAGGGTAAGACAAAGAGCTACTGCTGTTACTTAAATACCCGGATACAGCCAGACTTGAAACTCCAATGGTTTGGACATTGACTTTTCAAGTTATAAGAGCTAATAAGTTTCCTCTGCTGCTTGTGACCTACAGTGTCGTTCTAGTGTTAGCTCTGGGTACAGGTAGCATTTGAACTTTCCTTATTGTAACCCTTGGGTTTCTTATGACATGGGGACCTGCAGAGGTTTCCTGGCAGAGTAGCAGGCACCAGTTCCATGGGAAGAGAACATGGGGCATGTCTAGCCTATGGGTCACCAGAGAGAAACTGAGTCTCAGCAGTTACATGGTTTATGTGCTGTACAGAGACTGAACACACTCAGGTGAAGCACAGCTAGATAATAGGTACAGGTCCATGTTGTAAAGCACAAGTCACACCTGGTGTGTTTGTGAAAAAGAACTCCCAAGCCAACGGGTGTGCCAGAGCACAGGCTAGCTCTCCGTGGAACCATCATAAGATTGTTTGCTGAGCTTTCATTAGCCATGTATCATAGGATTAACAGACAGTGCTGCGAGGGAAAGGAGGTGCTAACACCTTGTACATTTTAAAGCTGTGTAAACTCAGCAACAGAGAGGCCTCATCGGGTCTGGTGCAGCAATTCCTAGTCTAAATAGACAGGGAGCTATTTGATATTGGGCGCTAAGAGATTAACCAGACTTTGAACGTACTACCAGAAGGTTCCAAGCACCATCACTTTTGCATGAGATAGAGACATCTAAGACCACAACAGTCTTTGCTAACACTGATCATGGGCCCCTTGTGTGCCTTTCATTGAAGGAAACTCTTTGAACGTTCCTTCATTATCTTTGTCCATATAACAACCTCTGTAAATCAGGTACCAGGGTTTATAAGACAGCCAAGCTCATTTATCCAAGGTTCTAGATGGCAGGATGAGGTATGTTATGTTGAAGTAACAACAACAAACCCTCAGCATCTCAATGTCTTAACTAATCTTGCTTCCTCTGCATTACATAGTAGGCACAGCAAAGGGGAGATGGGTAACTATATATATATATATTTTTTTCTTTTTGGAAGAAACTCCATGCTGGTTCTGGAGTGACTGAGACAGCTCACACTCCCTCCTGCAGTCTGTATGCTGTAGTTCACATGCAGAATGTCTCCCAGAGGTTTATGTTTTGAGTCTTTCTTCCCCACCTGCTGGTGCCTTTTTGGAGGTCTGTGGGGGGAGGTGTGAGAGGCAGGTCACCAAAGATGAGCCTCTGAAGACTCCAGCCCTGCACTGGCCCTCTGCCACACAAACAGTGGGTGCTGCAGAGGTCAGCTGCCATTAACTGAGCAGACCATCTATGCCTTCCCACTATGACAGCCTCCAACCCTCAGAGATCATGAGCCCAAATTAAATCTGCCTCCCATAAGATGCTTCTGTAAAATATTTTTATCGCAGTGAAGCAAAAGTCTTCGCTACGGTTCCTCTCCCTTCAACCTCACCGCGTTTGTTAGTGTCTGCTTTCTTGACGCTGCTGTTCTGATGGCTGCTTCCTCTCACAGTTCAGTAGACATCAAGACCCCTTGTGTGTGTTCAAGGCAGGAAGAGGAGAGGTGTAGTGAAAGGGGAAAATGAATACAATTTGTGTGTTGTTATTTCAGGGTATAAGCTAGCCGTGTGGGAGCCGGGCAGGATGAAAAGCAGGCCTGCTCTCCCCTATCGCTACAGAGAGGGGTTTAATCCATCTGTGTCCAGAAAGAAGGGAGCTGGGCATAAAATAGCAACATTACCTACAATCACATCCCCAAAGATGCCATGACTGGGGAGAATTCTGTTCCCTCTCTACCAGGTGAAGCCTTGCGGCTTGAGTATCTCTGCCTAACCTCACCTTTCCCTGTCTGCCCCGTTTTGCTCTCTGATGCTCTCATATAGGGATTCTCATCTTTTTGTTTTGTTTTAGTGGAACTTTGGGCTCCCAGGCACAAAGCTCTTCTAAAAGTCCAAGTTTGGGCTTTCTTTTTTCTTTTTTTTCCAAGGAAAGTTTAAAACACTTCATTCTGTATTCAGGAATAAATGAGAAGTGGTGTTATTTATAATTGGCTCCCTCTAATTCAGACTAAATGTAGATTAATCCTAATTGATAACACATAAAATTTAATTAAACCTTAATAAAGAACCTGGGAAAGAGTCCTCCATAGATGATATCAACGGTAATGTTGGCTGCTGCACGCTGCAGCGCGAGAGATAAAACGGCAATGTGCGCAAGTGTTTACAGGACTTTGTGAAAGTCCGGGTGCAGGTCATTACTTCAAACCCAACACTCATTAAAACCGTGGACAGTCTGAGAGATGGTGTTCTCCGCAGGGCTCTCTGGGAAGAAGTTTGGACTGCAGGAGTTCCTTAGGCCTTCATCACCTCCCCACTCTCCTAGGCCGGCCACAGGCTTCCTGACCTTGAAGCCACCTTGAGTCCTTTCCTGAAGTTGCTGTCACAGCCTCTGTGTCAGTAGACAAACCCCACCCAACCACAGATCTTGTTGCAGAAATCCAATTAACACAGCAACATAAACATCGCATTTCTGATCAATGTCCCCAACACTGTAACATTTTTATTTCATGTACTCACGAAGATTTTCATGTGTTCAGGAGTGATTGAGAGCCGATCTCCATGGTCGATCACTGCAGAATCTAATTAATTAAAATCTGAATAGAGAGTGCAGCTAGAGGCGGGGCTCTGCCCCACAGGAATAGGGCTCCTGCCTTAGGAACAGGAGCAGTCACCCCAGCAGCTAAGTGGGTCAAAAGCAAATGCAGGCTCCTGTGGAGACCAACAGGCTCTGCTGAGAAGAAGGAGAGGGTGGTGTTGCAGTACCCTGTGCAGTGTAGACCTTGCCAGGGAGACAGCCATTCTCTGCCCACAGCTGCTGGAGAGATGTCTTACTCTGCATTATAATCCAAAAAAAAAGGCAGATTTTTTTTAATTGGTGGGGAGAAAATGTTAAATACTTTTCAGGCTTTTGTGTTCTGGTTTAAAATTCTTCTTCTGGCTTTGAGGACTCCTTCTCTTTGGTCTATTTTTCCTCTTATTCATTCTGCTTGGACCGTGCATAGCTAAAATTTCATCACTCAGGAGTCTGAGGCAGGAGAATTTCTGTGATTTTGAGGGTAGTCAGAGCTATAACAAGACTTGACTTTAAGAAAAAATGAGCTAACAAAAAAAACTATGATGTCCTTTCCTTCAACAAATTAATTTTTAATTTTTTTAGATTTTTTTAATTTTATGAGTGTTTCTCTACATATATGGATGTGTACCATATGTGTTCCTGATGTCCAAAGAGATCAGAAAAGTGTGTCAGATCCCCTAAAACTAAAGTTACAGACAATTGTGAGCAACCGTGTGAGTGCTGGGACCCAAACCCAGGTCCTCTGCAAGAACAGCCAGTGCTCTCAAATGCTGAGCCACCTCTTCAGACCCCTCTGTTGAGTTCTAAATGAATGCTTACTAGGTATAAGTACTAAGTCCTAGCAGAGGAGAGAGAGAAGCAAACAAAGTGAAGTCACACACATACACACACACACACACACACACGTGCAACTTATATTCTGGGAGGAGGAAACAGGCAATCAGCAGTAACTTAACAAATAAGTTAAAAAATACAATATGGTACAAGAGGTAAATGCTGAGCAAAGACAGGACCACATATAGGGATTTTGGAGGGATTGGCCACTGCTGGGTAGACAAGATGACCATGAAAGGTCACTGCAGACAGTGACAAGGTAGCAGAAACTCAGAGAGGAAACATGTGATCACCCCAGGGCAGCACTGACAGAAAGGGGAACAAATGGTAGAGCTTCAGGCTAATAATTGCATAACAGGCTCAAGAAACAGCACATCAGTCGGTGTGCTTGCAGCAGAGCAAGCAAGGGGAGATGGTGAGCAGTAAGAAGGGGCGGAGCACATGGTGCCTAGGTCACTGGAAAGATGGTCTGTAACTAAGCGGCTGTAGTCACTGTGTCCAGTGGCTCTGGTAAGAGTAACATCCATAGAGGTGGGAGAAGCAGCTAGATTCTAAATATATTTCAAAGGATGATCTGAGAGGAAATACCTGGAAGTCTGCCTATGGGGACAGAGAAGAACAGAAGTTCAAGGGCAACTTCAAATGGTTTAGCTTGAACAATTGCAAGGCAAGAAGACGCCCTACCCACCCAACCCCAAATGTGCCCAGACAACAGATGAGGGACCCCTGGCTCCCATGGAGAACTAACGGCAATGCTAACAACCACTGCATTCTTACTGAGACCTCATTACATGTCAAGGCAGCTTATACACACATTGTTTGAGGCCTACTCCTGAGAGCCATATAGGGTTCCATGAGCTATAGCTACTTAGTACCGCTTTCTCCACTAGAACCCTGAAGTTTTAAAAGTTAAGTGAAGTCTGAGGGAGCATAGCTCAGTGGTAGAACACTCACCCAGCACGTTCAGGACTCGGAGTTCTATCTGTCCACAGCTCTTGGGGGCAAAAGGTGAAACTGTCAGGTTTACACAGAGTGTACATTTAGGGTCAAGGTTTAAGCCTAAGGTTCTATGACTGCGAAGCGTGTAGCCACAACCACCAGGGTATACTTCCTCTTTGGGTCGTTGGTTTTCCACCTGCTTGTCAAATGTCAGGGATGAGCTATGGCACTTTCATATGTGGCTTCATTTCAGCTGTATAATAATCATGAGGAATAGAAGTACTTCTCGTGTCCAAGAAGTTAACCAAACATTCAGTCCCTGGAGCCCTTATTCAGAAACTGAACTCATGGGAGATATAGATAGAGAATACTATGATGTGAATGTCCTGTCCTCTCGAAAGTAGCATGTTGAGTCTCTAACCCCAGTGTGGTATTGTCTGGAGACAGGACATTTAGGATGATAATTGGGTGGGCGTTACCATTGATATTATTTATGGAGATTTTGTGTTATCAGTTGAGATTATTCTATACTTGGTCTAAATTACAGAAAGCCAAATATAAATAATACCACTTCTCCTTTATTCCTGAATCTGTAAACTTCAAGTTCAGTGAGCGGCCCCATCTCAAAACACATGAATATTGATTAAGGAAGGCAAATAATACTGACTTCTGGTTTTCACATGTGAGCACACACACACATGCATGCATCCATATATGCACCTGCACATACATGTACACACACATACATAAACACACACATTTTTAAAAAAAGGAAAACACCTCATGCTTCTTTCCTCCTCCCTTCTCTTCTTCTTTCTCTCCTTCCCTCTCCCCCTCTCTCTGTCTGTCTCTCTCTCTCTCCTCTCCTCCCTCTCTCTGTCTCTGTGTCTCTGTCTCTGTCTCTCTGTCTCTCTCTCTCTCTGTCTCCCACATCTCTCATATCAGGTATAGAAAGACAACCCTCATCATCTTAATCTTCCAAATTAGGAAGAAGTGTGTTTCTGTTATTTGACCCCTGGTTCTTGCTATTTGTCACATGAACTTGAACTGACCTCAATAGAGCAGCTGGGATCTATTCAATTGCTCCAACATTGGGTTGGGTAGAACAAGAAACTGAGCAAAGTGAGGGCGGAGGGATATAAAATGGTCTCTGCACTTTTGGAAGATGACTCTCCCTGGGACAATGATTAATCACTAATGACAAGCTAGATGCCAATGTCAGTGCGTGCCTGCCTTCATCAGGCATCCCATTTAACGGAAAATTCACCCTGTACTGCATGATACACTGAGGATAAAAAGATGGACAGGGGAAAGCTCTGGGAAACATCCACAGGCAGTGAAGAATGTTGGAGGCATCTGCATTTTCTGTAAATGATTTTCAAAACTTATTTAAATGCATTGTAACTGCCACTGAGCAGAGTGTCTATTCCCAGTTCTTTCCCTTAAATGTTAAAACTAAAGACAGCACTTGCCATCTGCTGTAGCTTGAGCTCTTCTCCTTTCCTCAAGGCCTCCTGACATGGTGAGCCCTGTCTGCTGCCCCATGTGCTATAGCTCACCAGTCTACTAGGAGCATCTAGAAGCAGGCAGAGCATCTGCTGGCCTTTTCTCTGCAATGCACAATAATGTGACCTTGTAACTCATGCCTTGCTGATGACTCCAGACTATAGGACAATCAGAGACCTGGGTCCTAGGGTGCTCAGCTCAGGCATTCCCTCATCTGGGTCTTTGAACTCCTGTTGTTTATTCAATATATATTTACTAAGCATATTCTCTATGCTGAACATGGTTATAGATGATACAATGGTAGACAAGACAGATGCAGGCTCTGTCCCATGAAGCAAAACCTAGAGGGGAAAGATCAACCAATGAATAAGGTCACTGACTATTTAGGAGACATACAGAACACCTCCAGAATATGTAACAGGTAGATCTAGACTGCTGTGATTCTCCTGGAGCACATTATTTTTGAGCTAGGCATAAAGTGTGTCAGCCAAGTCTATAATCCAAGCTTCTCAAGAGGTTAAGGCAAGAAGATTCTAATCTCAAGCCCTATCTGGGCAACATAGCAAGATCCTTTCTAAAGTTGCCTTTGAAAATGAAAAATAGAAAAAAATAAAAGAAGGAGGAGGATGAGGAGAAGAAAAAAGGAAGAAGAAATAAAACAAATGGAGCTGGTAACAAGGACTGCTGAATTGTTCAGGAAGGAGTAGCAGGAGAAAAAGCAACTGGATCCAGATAGTACTTGTCAGTTTAGAGGCAAAGAGAGTACAAGGGAGAGTGTAGAGTGAGATAGAGCAAGGAACTCTAGTCATACATCCTGTTGGGGCATTTTAAGAAGCTCATTGTTTATCCTGAAGGCAGAGGAGAGTCACTAAAGGGTTTACAGAGAGACCTGACTAGGTTTGCAAAATTGTGAAGCTGAGAAAGATGGAAAAACAAGAAAACAAGAATCATTAGTGCCTTGCATGGGTACAGATGGGATAGAGAGAGTAGCAGCTCCACCATCCTAGAGATGGTGGAAATGGAGGGGATAGGGTCTAGATATGGGCTTAACTATAGGACGTGATCAGAGGTTAGATGAAGTGAGTGAGAGATGCAGTGGAATAAGCGTGGTTTGACCTTGAGCTGATGCTCCTGTCCATTTCAGGTGATTAAAAATATAGGAGCATCAGGTCTGAAAAGGAGGAAGGGTGATGCTCAGACGCTCAATTCTAGAAACACTGAGATTGCTGAGAGACATTAAGAAAGACGAGCCCAGAAAGTAAAGGCAGCTCCTCCTTCCATACAGGTCATTTATTTACCCTTACTGTCATATGAAAAGGACATTGTTAGGGCAAGTGAACCTTTCCATCCTGTGAATCTCAAGTGGTTCATGTGCTGCTGTTGGAGACAAAATACAAATAGATGTATGTACTGGGTACCCAGAGATGGTGCCATCATTTGTAGCACCTTGGACAGCTCCTGAGCTGCCCCAGCAAATCTGCCTGGGTATCCAGCATCCTCTCTTGTCTCTTACTGCCTCCTCTGACCTCCTCAGACCCTATTTTGTGTATGTCAGTCACTTGCTATATTACCTACAGTTTGGAAGGCAAATAACACAATATAATAAGAAGTCTTCCACCCTCTGATTTTTTTGTTTTGTTTTGTTTTGTTTTTGAAACAGGCTCTTGCTATGCATTGCAGACTGGCCTTGAATTTATGATCTTCTTGCCTTAGCCATCTGAGTACCAGGAATACAGATGTGTGCCACCAAGCTTGGCTACTAATTGGTTCTTGATGTGGTTTCCCATACGACTATGAGAGTCAGAGGCAGGAGATCAATGGGAACCTTCCCAGATTTGGAGAGGTGGGGGGAATGGGAAATAAAGCACTGAATACCACACCCTCAGAGTTACTTCTCTCTGTGTGTGTGTGTGTGTGTGTGNAATACCACACCCTCAGAGTTACTTCTCTGTGTGTGTGTGTGTGTGTGTGTGTGTGCGCGCGTGTGCGTGTGTTCACATGCCTGAGTGCCACAACACATGTGCTGAGTTGAGAAAATACTCTCGGGTATCGGTCCTCAGCTCCCACCTTGTTTGAGACAATCTCATTTCTTTTCATTGTTTGCCACCCCAGAAGTCAGGCTCTGGTCCGAGAGCCGCCGTACCCACCTCCCACCTCACCACAGGTGCACCGTGATTACAGGTGGCACTTCAGCACCCAGTTTTTACACGGACCAGGAGATTTGAACTCTGATCCTTGTGTTTGCAGGGCAAGCATTTTGACCAGTGAGCCATCATCCCAGCCCCAAGAGAGGGATCTTGATGTAGCCTTAAGAAGCAACACAGAGCAATGTACATTTAAAATGCAGTCTGGGTGCAAGGACAGAGCTTGGTAGTGAATAAACACTTCAATAACAGTATTGATTTAGATTCCAAACTTCTAATTAGAAGATAAAGGAAAAAGAGGTAACATGAGCTGGTTTGTGTACTCACATACTGTAATGTTCATAATATACTTCTTTGGAAAGTGGAGGGAAGGGCAGCTTGCTGCACAGGTTCTGTCCATAATCCAGCAGGCAATGGGTTAACACCAAGCACAGCACAGAATTTCAGATTTCTAAGCTTTCACTCAGAACTCGGTGTCCATTCTACCTGGCCAGTGGGCCAGTTAGGAAACTGTCACTTTTTAAAACATCTATTTTTCTCCCCACCAAAAAAGAAAGTTACATTCTTTCTTAAAAAAAAAAAATCTTGGTGCGGCTCCAATCAGAACTGTGTGATGACTGTCCTGCTGGAGGAATTTTAGAATACCGGGTCTCAATTTCTATTGTGGTCACGACTCGCATGTCAAATAACATTTACATAAAAGACCAGCTCTCATGGTCTCACCCATATTTCCAGACGCCTTCTTCTCTGTATTCTCAGCAGGTGCAAGCTGCAAAATTAAGGCTTGTCCTCAGGGCTCTCCACTTGGTGCTGTCACAAGGCTGAGGGGAGCTGCTCCTTCTCGAAAGCCTGTCTCAGCTCCCTTCTCCCCACATCTTCATGCCTGGCCTCTGTCCCTTAATATTTCTCGTTATGAAGCTCTGCCACCCTGCCTGCTTCATCAGCACTCTGGAGATGAACGCGTTGGCAGATGTGTGTTACTGTTGTTCACGCTGTATCTGGCTCGCTCTCTGACTTGTGGTAGACTTTCCAGGGTATTTATTGCTATGCTACATGTTATTTGCAAAGTGACCCTCCTCATTGGTTGCTGTCACAATTGTAACAACTGTCTCTGCATGGCTACTACCAGAGAGGGCACAAAGCTTGTTCTTGTACAGGACTGGCAAGAGAAACATTCCTCCCAGCTGAAGGAACAGAATCCATTTGTCTGTCTGCCTGTTCCAAGGACCCTTAACTTCCACACCTCTCCATTCTTTTCTTTTAATTATACCTATTCTTCAAAAAATGAGCATGTAGGGCTGGATCGATAGCTCAGAGTTTAAGAGCATTGCCTGCTCTTCCAAAGGTCCTGAGTTCAGTTCCC
>LOEQ01000027.1:517543-544335 GCA_001685075.1 Bramus lutescens | reverse complement strand
GTGTGTGTGTGTGTGTGTGTGTGTGTGTGTGTGTGTGTGTAATACATTACCTCATGTAGTACGGTAGAAAATAGGGGTGTGTTTCTTTGCTTTATGTTCATAAAAATACCCCGAAGGATATACAAGAACTAATAACATGTAGGGGCAAAGGAAAAAAGATAGTTAAGGAAGAGTCAAAGGTAAAACTTTGCAGTGTGTATCTTGAGTGTCATATTTTTGTTTTTATCGTTATGTGTATGTGTATGACACGTGTGTATGTACGATTTGTGTGCATGCTTGTGTGTGTGAATATAGGCAAGCATGTGCCACCACGTGCATACTGAGGTCAGAGGACAATCCTGAGTGTCACCCCTTGCCTTATATCTTACTTGAGACAACAAGTTCCCTTGTTCCCACTGCTCATGCTAGGCTAGCTGGATGACTAGCTTCCAGGGACGTTCATGTCTCTGCTTCCAGTCTCACCATTAGAAGTGCCAGGGTTACAGATATGTAAGTTGTGAATAAATCTTTAATATTTTCACAAAATAAATGATAAATATATAAGGCAATAAACATGTGCATTAGCTTCACAAAACCAATGCATCCTACACCACAAATTACCCTCTCTCTCTCTCTCTCTCTCTCTCTTAGAGAGAGAGAGAGAGAGAGAGAGAGTGTGTGTGAGTGTGTGTGTGTGTGTGTGAAAGAGAGAGATTTTTCCTATGGAATTTGTTTAACCAATTAAGTGGGAAAAACAGAAAGATAAAATACCATCAATGTAAAAGCACACACACACACACAACACTACACTAGCTGAAAGAACTCACATCCAGCAGGCAACTGTATCTATTCCCATCTTATCTCTGTAGATAGCCTGGGGCTGTGGTCTTTTGTAGAGAGCCAGATAGTAAGTATTTAGGCCCTGCCGGTCAAGCGTCTCAGTCCTGTCTAATCAAAATTCCATCTAAGTGTAGACACAAGTCCAGACAATGTGCAAATGAGTGATACGTATTCCAATAAAACTTTATTCAAAGCATATTGTGAGCCATATTGGCCCTGCCATAGTTTCTAGCTCCAATTAGAGAACAGGGATGAGAGGTATACGTTAAAAGTTCTTTAATATTTCATTTTTTAAATTTTTATTTATTCCTTGGAAATTTCACACTTGTATACAATGTATCTTGATCTTTTCTACCCCTCAGTGCCCCCTAACTCCCCAATGGCCCCAATAAACACCCACAGTATCTCCCTCCCAACTTCATCCCCCCCCCATGTTTGTTTGCTTGAATCCAATGTGCACATGGGCGTGGGGTCATCCATCTGAGAATGAGGAAGGTTTTTTGTAAGAAGGATGAGAGCCTTTATTAATGATCCTACATAACTAAAACATGTGTCTTCTTGGGCTGCTATTATAAAATACCAGAGAGTGGGTGGCTGAAATAGCAGATGATTGTTTTCTCACTGTCTGACACTTACAAGTCCTAGGTGCCAGGATTGGTCTCTAGTGCAGACTTTCTCCTTGCCTTGAGGACAGCCTGTTCTCTGTGGCCAGGGAATGATCATGCGTGCTGTGATATTTCCACTCCTCCTCCTCCTCTCTCCTCTTCCTTCTTCTTTGGATAAAAGGCCTGTCAAGTTTGGTCCTTTCCATTTTGACCAAATTTAGCCTAACTACCTCACTAAAGTGTGATAGCCAAACATAGTCACATTGGAAATGACAGTTTTAGCAAATGAATCGGGTGAGATGATTTGCTCTATCTTCATGAGACCCTAGAGCAGTGTGTCTCAACCTTCCTAAGGCTGCTGCACTTTAATACAGTTCCTCATGTTGTGGTGACCCCCGACCATAAAATTATTTTGTTGCTACTTCCTAACTGTAATGTTGTTACTGTTACGAGTAGTAAATGTAATTATCTGTGTTTTCTGATGGTCTTAGGCAACCCCTGGGAAATGGTTGAGAAATCAGTCAAGGTCATGGTGGTCCCCCTCCCCCAAATGAGGTGATACAATCTTTCTTAAAGTCTCTCCCTGGATTTGGCTAAGTTTCTCTATTTGGTACTAGCTTTTACCTATTTGTGGCTAAATCTTCAGAACTGTGTCCATCCATCCACTCCAGAGGTGAACCATTGCTGGGGCAGCAAGTGATGCTGGAGGCTCACAGGCTTCTTGTTCTGTGATTCCCACCCGTCTTCCTCCACACAGCTATTTTCCCATCTATGCCCGAAAAATGGCTGGTTTCTGGGTTCACCTGTCTTAGTCATGGATCCGAGTCAGGAATTCTTCCAGTGTTGCTTGAACAAACAAGGAAAAGGTTCTAGAATAACGTTGCAATTTCTGTGCTGGGTTCTATTACTCAGAATAGAGAGAGCAAAGGAACAGTCGGGGAGCAAAGGAAAGGGAGATGTGCATTCTCTTGGAGAGCTATGGTAAACTGAGGCACACCCAATGTGCCTCATCCATGGAAAGTGTTGAACATTAAAATTAGGAACTTGGCTGAGTGTGGTGGTGTGTGCCGTGATTCCAGGTCTCAGGAGGCTGAGGCAGGAGGACTGTGAATTCCAGGCCAGCCTAGGCTACTCAGCAAGATCCTGTCTCAAAAAACATTCATCATAATCATCTGCAGTTTGTCCCTAGAAAAGAACTCAAATCAAAACAAATGGGCAAAAGAAGTGATTATTCAGTTCACAGAAAAAGATAAATAACATCTCTTAAATATACAAACAGATGTTCAAACTCACTCGCAACATGAGAAACGCAAGCTGGCTACCTGAACACCATTTCTCATCTCTCTATGTAAGAAAAACATGAAAAAGGTGATGATGCCTTTTGTTGAGAGGGGACAAGAAGACTCCTACACTGCTGGTAAAAACTTTATTTTAGACAGTCACCACCAGGAGCGATTTAGCATTCTAAGAAAGTTAGAAATGCATGCATCCTCTGTCCCCCAATCCTACCTTGGCAAATTTGTCCTAAGGATATCCAGGTGCATGCGTGAGGTCAGTTAGGGCAGAGTTTCTCATCACTATACTGTGGTAATGCACGGGTATTAGGCCAGAGTCCTTGGAGAAGCACAGTCAATAATATATATATATATATATGTACACACTCGCACAGATATAGACACACATACACACGCATGCATAGGTTTCATACTTACAGATTCAACCAATAATATATAGCAAATATTTCTAAATGCCTCTGGTACAAACATTCCAGATTTCTTTTCTTGTCAATGCCCCCTAAACAATACAGACTGGTGACTAGTTTCATCCCTGACTTACTGTGACTAAGTTAGAGATAACACGAAGTACACAGGAGGCTTGTGCACAGGTTACACAGAAACATTTGACTGTCTCATATGAGGACCTTGAGCATCCATGGTCCATGGTACTTGTAGAAGCTGCTGGCCATCGATACAGCAGCAGGTAAGATCCCAGGACTCAAGTGATGTAAGGAGGAAAAGCTACTTATGCAGTCTGTCCCCTCCCCCCCCACGTGTGTCCCCTCTCCACACACACACCAAGTGTGTGTGCTCCTATGTGGGTTCTGGGGTTGCATTATGGTTGTTGGGCATGGGAGCAGGCGCTTTTACTCACTGAGTTATCTTGTAGGCATTAACAAACTTTTTCAAAGAAGTATGAGGCAGGGACTCAGAGCACTGGCTGCTCACCCTGAGGACCTGGGTTGGGTTCTTGGCATCTACATGGTGACTCACAAACATCTGTAATTCCAGTTCTAGGGGGTCCAGTGCCCTCTTACGACCTCCTTGGACACCTAGCACTCATATATACATACACATACACACATGCATGCATACATACATACATGCATACATGCGTACATACATATATACACCTGGTCCACATACAAACCTGCAGGGAAAATACTCATATATCTAAAATAAAATCGATAATTCTTTTTAAAATAAGTCAAATGCAAGACAAAGGGCATAGAGAAACGGTTTCTTTTTTATATCATCTGGATTTTAACTACGAAAGTATCACACAGATTTGGCAACACTAACCTGAAAATTTGACACCATGGTATCTCAAGTTGGAAATTTTTTGAGGGCCATCATGATACAACAAGTGGAAAAATCCAGCCTGTGAAATGTTCATTCATGCACTATGTTACTTAAAATACTATATAAGATTACCTTCAGGTTATATATATAAACATGAACTTTGAGTTTAGACTTGGGTCTCTTTATCAAGATTTCATTAGATGTATGAAATATTTTCCCAAGTTCAAAACACTTGCAATCCCAAACATTCTGGATAAGGGTGCTTAACCTCTACCTATTCAGAAAGATTTTTAAATAACTCGGGAGAAAAGAACAAGCAATCAGTGCCAAAGTAGGTAACATTTTGGAATCATTAGAACAAGGCCTGCCAAGGATAAAGTCATGAAGGTGAGGTGGCCCAGGAGGTTATGCAGAGAGAAGGGAGCGATGTGGAAAACAGACCCTGGGAAGACTCTCAGAGCCTTAAAAATAGTGCTAAGAGATTGGGAAGAGGCAGTCAGACCGGTAAAGGACAGGAGAGACGTGTGCTCCGGGATATGAAATAGTGGCAGGAAATACAAAGTGCAGACTTAAGCATTTGAATCACTTCTGAGATGATGTATTGAGGCAGGTAGTCTTTATTTTGTTTGCACTTTCTGCGAGAAATATATCACTTAGTTACATTTCTTCCCTGGAATTTCTTTCTCTCTTGTCAGAGCAACCTGATTTGAGATGTAAATAAACTGCAGAGATAATTCCCGAGTCTCCTCAGACTCCACATTCTGCCACCAGCCCAGGATGGAAGCAATGACGGATGGCACACAGGTGGCAGTGCAATCTCCTCCACCTTAATATTCGATTATCACTTCCCTCATCTTCCCCAGACCCGAGACTCCACACATTAACATTTCTTTGTTCCTTCCACAATGCTGCTATCTTCGTTCCATCTCTAGCTTCAGTTAATATTGTTCACTATTGAAATGAACACAGAAAACCAATCACCCAGGTGGCAGTAAGAGCTGGTCCCATGCCCCACCAACCTCACTGAAAACGGGATTCCCTGCTCAGCTGCCAAGGAACCTGCACATGGATGAGGCCCTCCCTTGAGCTACTGGGTGTGGCCAGTGATGCAGTCACAAGAGGGTCAGGCAGCTTGGCCAGCCAAGTTCTTGTCAATGAAGCAGTTAAGAGCAGAGATGCCCAGGATGCCTGAGGTCAATTGTTGAGGCTGCAGCTAAAGCTGTAACTTTGCAGATCCTTAAATTCTCAATTCCTCCTGGTATCCATTTGTAAAAATAGAAACAGGCTGGGCATGGGGGTTCCCACAACTAATCACAGCTTTTTTTTTTTTTGAAGGAGGCATGAATATTTCAAACTCAAAGCCAGCCTTCAGTATATGGTAAGATCCAAGTCAGTTTAAGTTACAGAGCAGGACCTACATAAGTCAATCAATCAATCAGCCACCAAGCGATAAATCAACACAGCACCCAACTGTAGTGCACCAGTGACCTTCTACTACCAGCCAGCCCTTACAAGTGCTCCTAGGAGCTGATCATTTGTTCAGGGTCCCATAAAGGACACATCAGCCTCAGCCATAACAAAAGTGATTCAGAACCAGGGCAGCTTCTAAATTCAACAGCTGGTATCCTGAAGAGAGAGAGAGAAGCAGAGACATAGATCTAAACACAAGAAGGAAGAAGCCACGTGATGACAATGGTTCCCATTGGAATGACGTGGACACAGGCCAAGGGACAGTGACCACCACTGAAAACCAGAAGAGGTAGAAAGGACTTTGTCCAGAACCCAAGAGGGGAGCGGCACCTTTCTGTCACACTGCTTTCGGATTTCCGGACTATACAAGCGGAGGATAAGTGTCTACTGATTCAAGCCACCCAGTGTGCAGCATGTTGTAACAGCCACCTCCGTGGAGTGTTAGGAAGATGGATGTGGTGTACAATATGTGTGACGTGTGTACTAGAGTGTGGGGCATCTCATGGACCACTTGAAAGTGTGGCATAATCACCATTGCTCGTCAGTGTTACTTCCTAGTTGGTTGCCCCATGAGCAATCAACTTAGCAGTTTGAACAACAGCAGGCAGATGGGTGAATTTGTGGCCTTCCATCTTCAAGGAACATCAAGCTTCAGACTAATTAATGAGCCCCGCTCTGTCCTAAGCAGAGAGAGAGCCCAGGTCCTGCAAGTGGTATAGAAGTCAGCTTTTCAGAATTGGTGAAGGAAAAATGTTAAAGGTATGTACATGAACACTTCCATAGATTCCCAGCCCATCACAGGGAAAGAAAGGAAAATAAAAACAAATTAAAGCAGAAAGAAAAGGACTTTGGGAACAACAACAAAATAAATAAATAAATTCTTTCCAACACTTGAAAATATTAAGCATGATCTATAACTAGATTAGGAAAGAACGTCTCTGTGTCATTATAGTGAAAACAGTGGATGCTAGTAACACCAATAACATTTAAACATAAATCTGTTTACCTTTTGTGAATTCATACATAACCTTAATGTTGTAATGGTTGATTTAAGGACCAAGGACTGGACTGATTATCCCTTCTGGGTTTGTTTGTTTGATAAACATATATTTATCTTTATTTTACATACATCGATGTTTTGCCTGCATGTATGTCTGTTATAAGGGTGTTGGACCTTTACAGACAGTTGTATGCTGCCATGTGGGTGCTGGGAATTGAACCTGGACCCTCTGGAAGAGCAGCTAGTGCTCCTAACTGCTGAGCTGTTTCTTCAACCCCTGTTTATTTGTTTGATTGTTTGTTTGTTTTAAAGGGAGGTTGGCTGGCATGTAAAGGCATGGGGAGGACTCGGTCACCTAAACCAGTGATGGCAAGGAACTGGAAGCAGAAATGGGAGCACTCCACCTGCCTGCATGCCGTAAGCTCTTCCCTTAAAGACATCACAGCCCAGGGAGCCGTGCCCCTCCTCTCAGAAAAAAATGAACCAAAATAGACACACCAAAACTTTTGCATTTAAATTATTCTACATTGGAAATACATATCCTGTACATAAATAGAAATTAAAAGCAATCTTTTTAAAAAGAGAGAAAGGAAAATCTTGGTCTCATTATTTTATAACTTATTCTAAGATGCAAGGCCTATTTAAATGGGAGAGGGAACATATCCAAAATTGTAAATAAAAATCTTAATTCTCCATACCGCATCTTAATGAGAACACCATGATTGTTGCCTGGCTGGTAGAAGGACTGGAAATATGGAGCCACCTTTGATGTTAGTACCAAGTCATTTTCAAAATAGCACCAAAGGTTCGGACTCTGAACCCTCTATCCAAAAGTGGTGAAATTGTCACCCCTGTTGCTCACTTTACAAAGTTAAAATGAGGCTTTATATCAGCACCAAATCCTCACACCATTGTTAAATTCATGTCCTGTTTTCCTTGTTTTTCTTGGATTTTTAAATTTTTTTCCTACGTGTGCATGTACCTGGGAATGATCACACGGGTGTGCCCGCCAGTGTGGGCAGACACCAGAGGGTATACCTCTGTCCTCTTGCATCACTCCCCGGTGCCTGTTCCTGTTCCTCAGAGGTAGGGCCTCCACATCGGAACCAGCAACCCCTGAAAATCCTTCCGCATGTGTGGGGACCCTCCGCTTCTTATGCGGGTGCTGGGATCTGAACTCACGATGGTGGAACAAGCTCTTACCTCTGAGCGGTCTCGGCAGCAACATCTGTTTTCTTTTGTAGTTAATGAGGCCGAATCAGCGAGGGGAGAATTAATGAAACCATGTTCAGATTTGTTTGTTTCTTTGTTTGTTTTGAGACCAGACTCACCGTGGAGCCCAGGCTGGCCAAGTACTCAATATCCTTCTGCCTCAGTCTCCTAAGTGCTGAACTGCAAGTGTGTGCCATTAAGGCAGCATCCATTCAAAGGTGGTCTCTTGGGTGAAGCACCTCGGAGAAGTGCTTTGATGTGTCTAGGTGTCCTCAGACTTTTCACATGGAAACCCTGAGCAGGCTGTTGGGCTCCAATCCTGTGCTAACCTTTGCTTTCCCCTTTGCTAAGTCTGAGGGGTCAGTCCCCTACAGGAAAACAATTGGGCCAAAAGAGTTTGTGACTTTTCTTCAACGACCTTTATGGTAACTGAAGAAACTTAGGTGACAATATTTGTTGCATCCAAGCGATCATTTTCCCCCCATTATGTCCAGCAGTAACTGAATCACGCCAAATAGTTCTGGAAGGGAGTGTTTATTTCCTCAAGACAGTGCAAATTCAGGCAATATGGTATCCAGAACTTGTGGGTTTGTTCCCTGGCTGAGCCCTTATGTGTAAACAAAAAGACCATAATAGTCTGCATCCATTCTGTGACCAAATAAAATCTTCTGAAAGGGCCAGCTTTCGTGGCACTAGCCAAGACTCCTTCCAGGATTCTGGCCGAGTTTCTGTGCCAATCATGGAAGACGCGAGGGAGCCATATGTGATTGTGAGCACACCAGCTGCGGCCAACTGCAGCCTTCCCGACAGACATTTCCTCCAGTTAAAGCCTGAAGAAAACCAACCCTTCAGTCACTGTTTCTAAAAGGACTGAAGGAAATGGTTCCTCCAAAGTAGACAGGATGCATCGAAAGGGTGGCTGTGGCGCCATCCTGAAAGACATGGGTGACTTTACACCTCAGCAAACAGGGAAAGAGGAATTGCTGCCATTCCTGCTTTAAAATGGGAGTCACATATCCATCCAGAGCAGACGAGGTTTTTTGAAAATGGTATTGCTTTGTAGGTGTCTCTACTCAAAGTCATTAACCAGGTCAGGCACCACTTGAGCACTGGGCTTTTCAGGGCCATCCTTTGATGAACAGATACTCTGAGGAGAGGGGAAGAGAAAAACTGCAGGATGCTCCAACTTTGGGGCTAGGACTGAAGCAAGTTCAAGAGCAGCTTCATCCTTTCTTCTCAGGAGAAGCATCCATGCCTCAGGATGCCCCTCAGCTTCTGATGCTTTTATGTAAAAACATTCCATGTGGCCTCAGTAGTTCATGAAAGGGACCTAAGCTGTGATGTACTCTCTCATCTTGCTGCTTCCCTACCGAGCCAACCTTGATCTGAACACAGAGAGATTTCCATCTTCAATTTCTGCCAATGACAAATTGATCTGGACAGGAACGGATGGCAGCAATCAATTCTGCTTCTAAGACCTCACTGGGAAGGTACCCCCTCCCACAGCATAATTGATTAGGATGAAGCAATTCCTTAATCATATAATTTGACTCTCAAAAACAAAAGCCTTTCCATACATTGTTAGAGTGTGTATATAGTATGTGTGTGTGGTGGACCAGATTTGAGGCGATAGGGTCTGGATAGGACCTTGTTCGGGTGAGCACGATGAACGTTGTGAACTGTGTGTCTAGGGAATGGCAGCCTTCCCCCACTCTGGGGTCATTTTTCTCTTGTTCTCTCTTGAGAATGGCTCCCCTGCAGACTGGCATACACTGCATACCACCACCCACTGGCTGGTATGCACTTGTAAGCATTCCTCGCGAACCAGCTACTGTGTCCTTCAAGCTGCATTGCTGTCTGCTGTCTATCTTGCCCTTCGAGCTGAGCTGCCTTGAACTTCTCCCAATTTCCTTCGGGTCTCCCTCATCTACTTCACGAAACTCAACCAGAAGTTTCTGTAAACAGCATTAAAGAGCAGGAAGTAAGATTGGGCCCTTCTCAATGGCCTTGGCCATGTCTTAACTTGGGCCCACCTGCGTTCTCAGACTGAATTGTACGTCTGGATTCCCGTACAAGCCACAACCAGCACTAGATTCAGACTGGATGGCTCAAGCTCTCTCGGTTCTTTGGCCCCTACTCTATAGAGTTGTTAGGAAAATCTGAAAATGCTGTCATGTTTATGACCGTTGGGTAGAGGGACATACACGAAGATGCACGAAGCACTGGGATCCTACGGAATAGTTTTACTGCTATCTGTGCCTCTGTTGCAGTAAAACCTTCAAACTAAAGTTACAGGGGACATACTTAGCATCTTGTACTGAAACCCAGGTAAGCAGTCATCATGGGGAGGACTCTTCCTCTGACTAGATTAATCTGAGACTGGATGGAAGAAGAAATTTCTAACTATAAACACTGTAGCAATACCCTTCTCAAAGTACTTATCTATGATAAAAATAAATAACTCAAGATGATACTAAAAGCTGCAACAGAGAAACCATAATTTGGCTCAACTGTAAATCTAAAGTTTGCTTTTAAAATTTATGCAAAAAAATGTAAAAAGGGGTCTAGGGAGATGGCTCAGCTGGTAAAGCACTTACCCCCATGTAACACCCAGCTATGGTGGCATCTATCTGTAATCCCAGCATGGGGAGTGGTTGGGAGCACAAAGAGGTAAGGAGATCCTGGAAACTTCCTGATGAAGGGAGCCCTTGGCTCAAAAAATACATAAAGTGGAGCTTCACTGAGGAAGACATTCAACATTGGCCTATACACACACACACACACACACACACACACCACAAGTGTAGTGGTATATTATTTGTATTTTGATAAATAAATCTGCCTGAAGACCAGAAGCAAAGCTAAAGGCGCTAGAGGTCAGGCAATGGTGACACACACCTTTAATCCCAGGATTTGGGAGACAGAGTCAGATGGATCTCTGTGAGTTCAAGGCCACCCTGGGCTACACAAGATTGATGCAGAAACAAATCCAGGTGGTGGCGGCTCAAACCTTTGATCCCAGTCCTTGGAATCACGTGTCTTTCATCTCAGCACTAGAAGGAATATAAAATGAGAAGAGAGAGAGGCATAGTCTGCTTAGTTCTCTCGCCCAGCCTTGGTAGAGGTAAGACTTCTCTAGTGTCTTGGTTGCTTTGCTTTTCTGGTTTCCAGGTTGAGCCTTAATTTCTGTCTCTGGGTTTTTATTATTTGAGCTACACACGCATGAATGCACACACACAATCAACTGAAGAGACACACACTGGCCTCTGGAGCTCCACAGCCTAGATCCTGAAGTACCTTTAACATCTACTCAGATGTGACAGCTGGCAAACTGTCATAACCTTAATTAATAGAGGGTTTCAAATTATGAAATCTGTCCTGCCTTGGGACCCCACCACATTGAAACAAGGTATTCCCTATTTGAGATCTGATGAACTTTAAACCAAAAGATATCTTTCTCCTTGACCATCAGAAATATTGCCTTGCCTAAGTTCCTCATAGCCAAAATGTCCTTTGCTCTGGAATATCCCTTAGTAGGGAAGGGCTGTGTGACTCCTCCTGGGAAGACATGGACAAATGTCTACCCACCCCAGATAAGGCCCTGATGACCAACAGAAGAAACCCACCCAAGTCTGCTCAATCCCAGTGCCTTCATCAGCTTACTTACAGGAGAATGGGTGAGGAAGCTTACCCACAGGCACACGGGTGACTCAAAGACAGCTGCATCACCAGAAGTGTCTCACAGAGTGGGTGACAGCTCACCAAACTACATCCCTGGAGCTTCCTGAGGGACTCATAGACAGCTCCACACAGGAGTCGCATCTCCCTCAGCAAGAGTTTGTGACTGATGAAGAGGGACCCCATGAGGCTCGGAACTTTGACCTGCCTGAACCTCATCGGTTTCCTCAGCTTCCTGGGTCTTGTAAACCTCTCTCCTCCCTCAAAGAAGAAGAAACTACACAACAGTAAGAGTTCTCTGCCTCCACTTGTGACGATCTTTGTGTCTGTCCTACTAGGGATTGCTCCTAGGCACGCTAGGCCAGTGTTCTGTGGCTCGGCTACACCTCCCTTCCCACCACACACTAAATTAGAGTTAAATTAGGTCTTTCAGGTGTAAAATTGGGTTTAACCAAACCAGGGCCCCGTGGACCTCCCTGATCCTGCTTAGAGTATTTAATAAGATCCAGTATAAGTCAGAACAAGGCATGCAAAACTGAAATGTATTGTGAAGGTCTAGTCTCCAGTTAGAAGCTCAATTTGACCCACTTTCCCCTTAGAAGGAAGGAATGGTGCCCCACCCTTGAGCTTCACTGCAGCTTAAGGTCATGGCCACACCCATATGCACTTAATTCATCTAACTGGCCACTCACTGGTGAGTGCTTTGTAGTTGTATTTAGCTAAGTGTCTCCTTCTCTGTGCCTATCTTAACACATGCCCAGCTAACTTTACCTTCACCATCAAAGGCATCTGATACTCTTTGCCTCGGGTACCTCGTCAGCCCTGCCACTGCACCATCTTTGCAGCAAATCTTAACCACATCCACTGCAATGAATCTGCCTAGAAGGCTTCTGCTCTCTGTGCCTAACCGAGGCGTCTTCAGAAGGAGTGTACCCAAGGCCACCACAGCCAGCCAGACTTCAGAAAGCCCAGTCAGCACAAAATGCCCTGGTCAATAGCTGGCCCCATCTGCACACTTGCCCAGACTTGTAGGGTCTTGCCAATGATCTGGTCACACAGTCTGGCCAATAGGAGGAATGTCTGTCCCTCATCTAAAGGGTAAAGAGCACCATGAATCTCTTGCTTCATAGATGCCCAAACCAGCAGCTGAGGCCACTCATCCTGAATGCACCAAAGCTGTTGATGAAATCCTGCTTCTGAGAGCCACCTGCATTGACCAGCGCTCCCAGCTCATACCTCAACACATGCAGAGCAGACCGCTGAATGAGTCACTAAGAGGACATTTTATCTCCTTTGTCATCCTCTGGGTGTGCCTTCTAGAAAACCACAAGCTTCGTTAAATGAGTTCAGGCTCAAATGGAACACAGCAAATTTGAAAACATAGGCTGTGCGACTGGAAAGAAGGCTCAGTGGTCAATGCTCTGGTTGCTCTTGCAGAGGATCCAAGTTCAGCTTCCAGCACCCACATGGTGGCATACAACCACATGACTCCAGTGCCAGGGAAGCTGTGCTCTCTTCTAGCCTCCTCAGACATTGGATTCACATGTTGCATATATATATATACATATGCAAAAACACACTCATACATAGAAAAATAGGTAAATAAATCTTTGTTTTTTAAAAGTAAAGTTGGGCTATATTACCCAGAAAGCTCTGTCTTAGATGTATAACCCAAAAGAATTGAAAGCAGGATCTTGGGTACGCAGGGAGAAATATTTGCAATGTTGACAGCTGCTAAAACAAGGACACAACCCACATGTATAAAACAGATAAATGAAAAACAAAATGGGGTATAACAATATGCAATGAAATGGTACTCGCCTCTTAAAACAAAGAACTTCTACCATTATGTTCTATGTGGTGAGCTTTGAGATTGCAATATTAAGTGAGATAAGCCAGTTGGCACCGTAGCACCTGCCACATTCTTTAACCAATGTAAATTGGCATTCTAGTTCTGAACTAAAAAAACTGGATATGTGTAGATATGAGAGTTCTCCTATTTGTGCTTTGATACAAGAGAGACAGATTACTTCCTGTGTCAGTGGCAGATGCCTCAGGCCACAGGATGCGAAGGACCATGATAAGCCACACTGAATGAAAACTTAAGGCCTGTCCAGGTTAGTAGAGATGGTTGAGGATCTTGGGTCCTCGTAAACATCTGAGTACATGAATGGCCCCCACTCTTTGGGAGTTGAGAATTGATCCGCTAAGAAAAGGAACACAACACAAATAACTGAGAAATCAAAAACAAGAAAGCTGCTTCCATATCCTTCTTCCCAACATTTGCCAAACGTGAACAATTTTAAAATAATGTTTTGAAAAGTTTTGGTAGTGAGACTTAAGGTAGACCTTTCAATGAACAGGAAGATTGGTCCTTTTAAAGACACTTTGAGGAAGAAAAATTCCAAAAAGATTAAAATTGGTGCAGAGACCAAGGAAGCATTTTTTTCTATATCATATTGATTATTTCAAGTGGAACTGTTAGCTATCTTAGAAAAATTGTGGTTCTGAATTGCTTTCGCCTCTAACTCTGGACCTCTGTTCCTAAGGGGTTGTTTCCTAAAAGAAAACACTCAACCAGAAAATTTCAACACACCATAATCTCTCCAAAGATTCGGAAATCTCTGTGAAAAGAGCGAACATCTAAATTGAAAAGTTTTGGCCATGGCATTCAGGTGTGAGTGAAATCTTTCTTAGTATGTACCCTTTGTCTCTCTTCGGGTAAGCCAACTTTTCTCTCTGAAGTGAAATAAAATTCAAGTTCACAACACTAAGCATCTCCTGCTTCCCTTTTTGAGGTGTTCCCGGAGACAGCCATCAAACGCCACCCCTCTGCTTAGTCGGCTGTTCTCTTCTGGTCATTTTCACATAACCTGAGTGACACTGCTGGTGTCGTTTCCAATGGGAACTCATTAGACCGAGTCATCCCTGGGGCTTCTTCCAAGATTCTTTTATGAAGGATTAATGTCCCCTCCACACTGTGTGGGGGTGACTTTCCGTCTACATCAGCGCCTTGTCACTAAGGCAAAAGAAAATGGCATTCAGTTTCTCAGTATGGGATCCCACTAAGTTTGCTATTTATCCACCACGGATGGGACATTTGGGAAGCACTCAGCCTCCCTGAGGACCTGTCCCCCACTACTGACCTTGTCACACAGTCTTCCCAAGTCAGCTGTCTGACTTCCAGACCACCTCCTAGAAGGCGAGTCTGGATCTAGTCACTTAGTGATGCTGATGCAGCCAAGAGATATAGGTCCCCACATTCAGTGTTCTCCCTGGCTCCTGTGCACTACAACACTGAGGGAATGCTTCAAAGATGGCGCCCAAGTCTCCCAACTGGCAGCTGGTCTGAGCCTGTGAAGCTGGAGGCCAGATGCCAAGGAGAGACAGATGCGGCTGCTACCCTGTGATATCACATGGGAACATGGAATGCAATAAGATATGGAAAATTAGACATCTTCCCTTTCCCAACTTTCCCTCAATCTTGATTCTCCTTTGGCATCAAGGGGCTCTTCCTGCGAAGATGGGCCTTTCTGTGCAGTGGGGCACGGAACCCACCTTACCTGAGTGCTTTTACCATTCCACTACTGCCTTTACAGGCAGTGCCCCTTTGCTAGTTTGCTTGTGTAACTCTTCTCCTATTATTTACTTCATGTTTATTTTTCTTGGGAGGAGGAGGTGGAGCATGCATGCATGGATGGGGTGCAGGTGGCTTCTAGCTTTTTTGTTTGAGAGTGTCTCTTACCGGCCTGGTACTTCATGAGTAGGGCAGGCTAGTTGTCTAGCCTTAGGAACTCAAAGGCAGAGCCTCACTCTTTCCAGACAACAGCCGTACTGCCTAGCCTGTTTGCTTGATGTTATCCTTCAGGCTAGCTCATCTTTAATGGGTCTAGTCTTAACCAATAACCTGTCTGTCATTATTCACCAGGGGAATGAATTATATATTGCTGGGGTGTTGCTGAGAGGAGACTGGCCAGCGAGAATCCCCTCCCTCTAGTCCTCCTGTGGACAGAGCATCTTGGCAGAGAAGAGAAGTAGGGTACCTCCCCAGCATTAAAGAAGAGTCCCAAGTGAGCTCATGGAGAAGCAAACACTTCCCAACCAGCACACAGTACTTGACAAAATACCGTCCTAGAAGATGCCCAGATGAGACACACCAGTTTGAGGAAATACACTTATGTGCCGATTTGGAGCTGGCTTTCCAGATCCCCTTAAGGCCCAACAAACAAATTATAATTTAGACAAGTCTGGGATTCTTCACAGCTCAGCTTGTGGTGAGGGTATTAGCTTCACAAGTACAAACAAGCTAGGCTGTCTCTGTGAAAGCCACTCCGCGGCACCTCATCGGGAAACCTGAAGGCGCCGAAAGCACAGGGATTTCCCTGCATGTTGTCAACCAAGAGGAGTGAGTTTGACCCTCTGGGTGCTATAGCACCCTCAGGAAAGGGTGCTCTTCTAGACCTTGCATAGATGCCAACCAAATGACAAAGTCAGGCATAATGAGCCCCTGAAAGCTTCCACCACAGTGGAGCAAGAACGACCTCGGCCGTGGGCCCTGCTACTGCTGGTTCCAGCTTAAAACTGTGCAGTCCAATAACACATATTCCATACCTGGTTCCAAAATGAATATATGCTCTCACCTATCTTGTCTCACACTCCTTACAGTGCGCTCCTTCCACGGAGAGTTGGTGTAAGTCCCTCACTCCTTGCATCCAGGCTAGGTGTGCAACTTGTTTAAGATAACAGAATGTGGTAGAAATGATAGGTCCAGGGTGTAAGACTCACGGTCTCGCATACAGGTGTTTTCTTTTAGGATCCTGCCTCCACATGGACAACCCTGCCCAAGCTGGCCCAGTAGAGAATGAGAGACTACATGGAGGAAAGCCAAGGTATCCCAGCTAACAACAGACACAGAGAGACAAGACAGAGTGGCAGCTCTTGGATCACAGTTGGCATCACCTTACCTTGATACTGGATCTCCCAGCTTCCACAGCTGTGAGAAATGAAGTTCTGCAATTTACAAATCACTGTCTCTGGCATTTTGTGACAGCAGCCTGTAAAAGGGGAATGAAACAGAGTACCCAAGACCATTCTTTCTTGCCCTTATCCAGAAAACTATTAGGACTTTGCAGGTCTGGTTTAAATGCTACTTCTCCCAAGTCCTCCCTCAGTCTTCGATAAAAATTCTCTTCCTTCATGAATCTTAACAAAACGATCTGTAATTCTTTAGCTAGCCATGGAGCTTCTTATCATCTTCCTATTCACAACTGCCTGTAATTCCAGCTCCAGAGTGCCCTCTTCTGACCTCCTGAGGTACCTGCACTCATATGCCACACAGAGACAAACACACACATAGACACAGATACACAGACATATAACACATAGACACAGATGTACATACACAATATACATATAGGCATGCATACACATACATACACACACCAACCACTAATGAAAAAGATTAAAAAATCTCCCTCAAACCAATGTATGTCTTCTCAAAAAATTGCTTAATTCTTAGAGAATTTCCTACCTCGGATTTCCATCATATCCGTCCTCTCCACAGACTCCTCCTAGATCCATCTCCCCAGACCACCCAACTTTGCATCTTCTTTTTATTTGAACCCATTGAGTCAAATGTGTGCCATTCATATACTCAGGTGTATGGCCATCTACTAGGTCATGGTCAATGTAACAGGGTCACATCCTTAAAGAAAACCTCTGCCTGTCTGTCGTCTGTCTGTCTGTCTCTGCAACTGTAGCTTACAATAGGTCCTCTGCTAAGAGTGGGACTTTATGTCCACCGTCCCCTGCATTCTGGGATCTTGTGTGACTTGAGCTATGTGGATCTTGTGCTGTCACAGCTGCCATGAGTTCATGCGTCAAACTGTCCTCTTGTATTGAGATAATCATATTTTCCCAAACAGCACAGGAAAGAGAATATGTACCCAAAGATGTCTGGGCCTCAGCATGCAGTAACCCTCTACAGGCAGAAGGTTTAACTTACTATCTCTTCAGAACTCCAATACAAATTGTTTCTACTCTACTCGTCTTAATATAAAATCCTATTTTTCACTTCTTGGACATCATTTTAAGTGGTTTTTAAAAAGATTCAACCTCATTTGTAATAAAAAAGAAAAGCAAGGAGCTGGAGAGAAGGCTCAGTAGAGAAGAGCGCTTGCTGCTCTTGCAGAGGAATCAAGTTTAGTTCCCAGCACCCATGTCAGGCGGCTCTTGACCGCCTGTAACCCCACCACAGGCACCTGCATGTGCACATATTATCTTTTACTTTTAAAAAGAGAGGCAATTTAAACCAACTATAACATAATACCTATAAAATTGGGAACAACTTTTAGTGTGATATAACACACTTCTGGCAACGTTACGAAAAAATGATTCTCTCTGACATTGGTACCTTGTGGGAGGAGTGGGAAGCTGCAAAATTTGTGTCCAAAATTTCAAAGAAAGTTTTCAACCAAGCCACAATTCGACCTCTAGGAGTCCAGCTTCCTGATTCCTCGCACAGACACATGTGCAAAGGTTTCTATTCCGTGCTATCGGTAATAGAAAAAGACTAGAAGCCACTAGTGCCAATCATCAGGAGACAGGGTCCAGGAAATGCTGTATGTGTTGACTAGGTTCTCTGCAAAGGGCATGCAGAGTCAGAATGTAAAAGATTTACTAAGACTACACCTATGAAGGAAAAAGAAAAGAGAAGGAATTGAGCAGAGAGGCCATTAAAGCATAGTGTAGATCTGCTTTTCTAGAATCAGCAAAAATTGCTTAGTAGAGAAATTGTCTCCCTGACAGCAGGCACACACTCAGTTACTGGCTGAAGTGCTATTCCAGAAGAGCATACTGGAGCTCCACAGCTACGCAGAACTCTGAAAGATCTATCAGCTCCAGGCAGTCAGCACCCCACTCTTTGTAGGGCAACTCTGAGCAAGCTCATCTCCCGGTCTGGCCCAAGAGTCACCCACAGAACAAACATGAAAGGGACAAATATGTACTCCATGAAGTCCTGTTTGGTTGGCTTATTGCTGCAATGAAACACGAGGCAATCAACTTATAAGGAGGAAAAAGTTATTCTGTTTCACAGCTCTGGTGGTGCCATTGTCCCATTGCATTGGGTGTAACACAGGGAGAAGCAAACTGCTCACCTCATAGCTGAGAGACTGGGGTCCCATGATCCCCTTCAAGGGCACACACCTAAGGACAAGGTCTCACCTTCTAAAGTCCCACACGTTGCTGGTGGCATCTGACATGTGGACCTTTGAGGAAACACGTTTCCAAACCAGAGCAATTAAGTGAGCAATAACACGAGAGAACAAAAGAGAATGCAGTATTTGGGATAAGATGGGCTGTTAATTGCAGCTGTGTGAAAACATGAGCGTTGTGTGCTTTAATATGCAAATTTCACTTATAATATCAATACCAGGGAAGTGGAGACAGGGAAGTCCCTGCCGGCCCTGGCCAGCCAAGCTAGCCCACCTGGTAAGCTCTGGGCCATTGAGACACCCTGTCTCAAGAGTGGTAGATGGTATTTCTAAGGATGACACCCAAGGTTATCTTCTGACCTCCTCACTCACATACACAAACACACAATTTCACCCACACACACATATACACACATGCATGCTACATACTCATTAGAAGAAAGGTCAATTTAGCATTGAGGAGATGATTCCGTGCTCTAGCCAAATAAGCCTGAGGACCAGAGTTCGGATCCCTGGAAACCCACACAAATGCTTAGTGAGCATGGAGGCCCACCTATAATTCCATCCTCAGAAGAGGATCCACAGAGCAAGCTGTCCAGCGAGACTATCCATAACTCTGGACTTGAGACCTTGTGCCTCAGGGAATAAAGGGACAAAGCGATAATCCCCAACATCAACACTGGGCCTTCACAGGCAGGCACATGTGTGCACATACACTCCCATGCTCATGTGCCCTCCCCCACGCGCGCCAACATGCTTATGCATCCATGCACACCACATGCACACACATGAAAAAGGGAAAGGGGAAAAAGTTAATTTTCATGTGAATTGTACCTCAATTTGTTTCCAAGAAGTAGAAAATACAGGGTTATTGCTGCTTTGAAGACAAGGGAACCATGTTCAGAAGTGTGCGCAGAGCTATAACGGACCCATGCATGCAGCCATGAAACTCAGCATCTGAGGTCTCCAATCAGAAGACAGCTTCATTTCCTCTGAACAGCCTCTGTGCTGCTCAAATTTCTATCCCAGCATATAATTACACCCCCTCTTTCAAAAACACCGCTAAAGATGTTTAATTGTTCTCATGGAAGAATAAATTACTTGCCATCAAGAAAAACAAGTACTGAAAAACTCCCTGCAAGACTGTGATTAGCAATTCACTACAGTGCTGAGTGATCCTTCCAGGAAAGCCAGCCCCCATTGGGGTGCACTGACAGTGTCTGTTACACAAGGCTCCGTCCTTCCAGGGTCAAAGCACCTCAAGGACACAGACACAGTAAAGTTCTGGAACCGCATGGCAAATATCAAAACTAGCTGGAAAGAAGAGCATTGCTTTACCGGGTGCTGGGAGGCAGCTCGATAGATAAACGGCTCACTGTGTGAACATGAGAGCCTATATTCTGAGCACCAGCATCTATGGAAAAGCTTGAAGTGCGGCCCAAGTCTGCAACCCCAGTGTTACAGCGCATGCACTGGTGAACTGGAGCTCACTGCCACCCAATCTAACCAAGAAGTAAGACCCACGTTGAGTGAGAGACCCTGTCTCAAAAGCTAAGAACAATATTAGAGGAAGACACCCAACTTCAACTTCTGCCCTCTGCATTCATGTGCGTATACATGGGCATGCACACACAAACGCATGCATGCACACACACACACACACACACACACAATGCTTTACCTGCTGATAATTGCTCAGAAGCAGGTGGATTGGCATGTCCTTATAGGCTGCTTTAGAGTAAGGCTGGCAAGACAGCTCCATCCTCTTTCATTAAAATATAAAGGACTGTCCACCTGCGTCTCTGCACCAAAGCACAGCTTTTGAACCCATTTGATGGTGTCACTCAATAAGGGCACCTTTTTCAACTTGGCTGCCTCTTTTTGACCCAAAAATAATTTCCACCTTTTCTCCAGCTCCAGGCTCCACCAGGTTTTTTATTATTGCACGTTCCTTTCACGGTGATTCCGAGCTGACCTTGAATGAAGAGACAGACATTTTTTAACTGTGTTTGATTGCATTTCATATTGGACTGCTCCAAGCCCAGACTTTTCTTTATAGTTGAAAAACTACCAGTTCTTACTTCCAAAGTTACACAAGTAGCTTTTCAATGTCTTTGCCAGTGTTTGGTTTTCTGCCGTCAGTGCTCAGATTTCTCTCGATAGAGAGACATATGGTTTGGGCCCGTTTTAG
This sequence comes from Bramus lutescens, assembly GCA_001685075.1. Lineage (NCBI taxonomy): Eukaryota > Metazoa > Chordata > Mammalia > Rodentia > Cricetidae > Bramus > Bramus lutescens. Next base: position 523,567 of record LOEQ01000027.1, on the reverse strand, counting down.
CAATTCCATAATAAAACCAATTATAAAAATAAGCATCTAAGAATATCTTATGCTTTTAGGACTGACACGGCTGCTCACTCCTCAATTGCTAGTTGTGGTTGGCACTGCACTCAGCATCTCTCTGTGGTCAAGTGTGCTGCTGCAGACTGGGAGGCAATGTCACGTAACCACACAGAGATTCTAAGCCGGGCAGATGGACATCCATTCATTGTGTCACACGTGATGCCAGTTTCAAACTTTTGCTTTAAATTTTTATATGTTCTAGGTCAAAACGTAACTTTGACTCTGGTCATCTTTGAGAAAGCACCCTGCATAATCTTGGTGAGGCATGACAGCAGATGGCAGAACTGCTTAGGAGGAAGAAGGGGCCAGCGTGGGGAGGGAGGCAGAAGAGGATGATGGGTGAATGTACATAATTGAAAAGCTGTAATGAAATCCATATCTTGTATGCCAACTGAAAAAACTAATTTAAAATGATGCTAACATTTCATGAACTGAGGCAGGGGATTGCAAGCTCAAGGCCAACCTGGGCTACAAAACAAGATTGTGTCAAGGAAAGAAAAGGAAGGGAAGAAGGGGGAAAGGAAAGAAGGGAAATAAAGAAAAGGGGAGAAGAGAGAGGAGTGAAGGGGGGGTGGCATAGGAGGAAAGGGAGACACAAAAATCCACAAGGCCAGAATTCTTAGCAATCCTATGTACTATTCATTTATTCTTTCATCCAACAAATATTCATGAAGTGGCTCTTTGCACCCCCAAAGCTCTATGAGTCCTGTAAACACAACTGCAAAAATAAAAACACAGTCTCTGACCTTGTGGAATTTATGATCTATTAGGGAGCTATAGATGCTAAATAAATAACCACACACATGTGTACTTACATGCTGTGAAATGCTCCAAAGGAAACCGTGCTACCCTGAATGGGACCAGGGGCTCACTTTAATCTGGAGAGTGAAAAAAGCAATATTCAATGTGAAAACTGAAAGATTAGTGATTGGGTTGGAGCAAAGAGGGCAGAAATGTATTTCAAGTAGTCAAGGCAGCAAGAGCGAAAACCATGGAGAAGGCAGCCAAGGACGTAGTTAAGGGAATGAAAGGACCGCATGGCTAGGGCACCGCAGCTGAGCATCCAAAGGAAGATAGGACCAGAGAGGCCGGCAGCACCAGCCCATGCTGTGCCTCGGCTTATGATAAGAGTCTGGGATTTTCTAGAAACTGTAAGGGAGCTTTTGAAGGTTTAATGAACACAGCAGCTTGATCAGATAAGTGTTTGTTTGAGGATTCTCTGGCTTCTGCTGAGAAAACAAACTAGGCAGGGAGCAAAAGAAGTGTGGATGTGAGCGGAGGCTAAGGCCCCATTCTGTTGGAATGTTCTAGAAGCCCAGAGTGACGACAGGGTGGAGAGAAAGAAGCAGGTAAACTGAATGAGGCTTGTTGTTGTTGTTGTTGTTATAGTGTGTGTGTGTGTGTGTGTGTGTGTGTGTACATATACTGTAACACATACGTGGAGGTCAAAGTACAACTTTATGGAATCATTTCTTTCCTTCCACCTTAACACGGGTCTCAGGGATCAAACTCAGGTGGTCAGGCTTACGAGGTAAGCACCCTTGCCCATTGAGCCACCTCACCAGTCAAAACTGGGGGTAAGCTGGTGAACTACACAACAGTTGGGAAGAGAGTGTCTGTTCAAGGGCCAAAGAGTATTGGGTAGGAGATGTGTCAAAGCCGCAAGCCCAACAGCTAACCACCGCTGTAAAGCAGTGTGCCATCTGGGTATCTCCAGGCCTCAGTTTCCTCACCATTGAAATGAGAACCCTGCTCACTACCTTTGAAGATGGCTGAACTGATGGATAAGAACAAAGTCTGAAGACCATCACTAGTCAACACTAAAAGCCTGCACTCTTTAAGGCAGTCCATCGTCACCATCTTCGCCTTTTCCATGATGCTGCTTGCCAGCTTCTTTAACTGTCTAAATTAAAGTATATAAAGTAGCATGGTTTTATCTGAGCAATTCCGCAACATGAAAGTCTATAATACGTAGATGGCTATGTATTTAATGCCTACCTCTCCCAGAAAGTGTACAAACTTCATGTGGCCAGGGACCATTTATACTGTGTTTCCAGGGCCCCAGCTAGAAACCAGTGAAAAACAGAAGGTGTGGCCTCACTGGAGTGTTTTCTGGTCACCAACATGGCTGCCAGTCCAAAAATACCTGGACCTAGAGAGATAGTTCAGTGGTTAAGAGCATGTTACTCTTGTAGAAGACCCAAGGTTGTTTCCCAGCATCCATGTCTGGTTGACCACCTGTGCCTCCATCTCCAGGGGTGTCTAATCATTTTTCTGGCCTCTGCGGGCACCCATGTACATGTTACACACACACAGAGAGATTAAAATGTAATTAGTCCTCATTACCTACACATGATTCTTAAGTAATGGTTGCCATACAAGGCCAATCACACCAGCTCCTCCACAACAGGGGACATCATGGAAATGTCTGAAGTATGAGGTATGAGCTGTGGCTCTCATGGAGACAAATTGCAACTTCTTAGACCAGAGAATTCAAAGTTTGCAGTAAGCTGCTTCTGGATAACTCCCCAGTTAAATCAATTAAAGAATTAATAAATAAAGCTTAAAGTCAATTGGAATAGTATTATGCCAACATCAGTTTCCGGGTTTCAGAAACATGATAGGGTTATATAAATATCACCAAGGGAAGCAGCCAATGGGCAAAGAACATTTCTGCACTATGTTTGCACCTCCTGTGAGTTCTGAACTATTTCAAAATTAGAGATTATAATTTTCAAAACCAAATGCAGCCTTAAAAATTAATTGTGGCCATCCAACTTTGAGCACAGCAGCTTCACATCTAGAGGCTTTGAGGAAGAACGTAATACAGCTTCATATGGTATAACTATGTCTCTGTTGATCACAGACCACAAACATGACAATGGTCCCATGAGATTGAATCACCTGGTGGTATGGGAGCTGTCTTCATCAGTCTAAATACAAGCAGTCATGTTCCCACACTTGGGACACAGGCTAATGGTGCATTTCTCAGAATGGATTCTTGTCATTAAGAAATGAGTGAGAGTACTTCACAAGTCATCTAAACAGCAAAAACAGTATACAGCTCATCTGCAAAGACAGGTAGACTCAACGTTATAACAGTACCCCCACTTAGAGAATCAAAGTTCCCGGGGCTGGAGAGATGGCTCAGAGGTTAAGAGCATTGCCTGCTTTTCCAAAGGTCCTGAGTTCAATTCCCAGCAACCACGTGGTGGCTCACAACCATCTGTAATGAGGTCTGAAAGAAAGAAAGAATCAAAGTTCCCAGCCAGTGATGGTTCATCTTGAGTGTCTGCTTTTTTTTTTAATTGAGAAGCACCTAGAACAATGGTTCTCAGTCTTCCTAATGCTGTGACCCTCCAGCATAGCTTCATGTGTCGTGCTGACCCCAGCTATAAAGTTATTCTAATACTGCTATAAATTGTAACATAAATATCTGATATGCAGGATGTCTGATAAGTGACTCTTGGGGGGTCGTGACCCGCAGGGTCAGCTTAGTGAAGCAGGTTAGTGAAGCATGCTCTGGGTGTATCTGAGAGTTTTTCCCAAGAGGATTAGATGCAGAGGGCACTGGCCTAATGAGTGGATTAGCCACTTGGTAGAGTCTCCTTACCATGGCCATATTGGCAGCTGCTAGAAGATAAAGAGTGGAGTTCAGCTGAAGAAAAAAGGTTTCTGCGGACCTTTCTTTGAGCACTACACCTTGTCCTGGTCCCACACAACATGGGAACTTCCCTGCTTTCCCACAGGCTCTCTGACATAGTGGACTGAACCCTCTGAAACTGTGAGCAAAATAATCCTTCCTTTAAGTTGCTTCTGTCTGGCTTCTGTCACAGTGGTGAAACAATGCACACACGGCCTATTAGTCCATTAGCAAGCGTGGTGGCTGTAGTTCTCAAGTCTATTATAGATGCTGTCTCCCTTGAACGCCTGTGCAGGGCTCCAAGATGAGTATAGGGGTCTTCCCCCAACCCATCCAGCCCCACGGTCCTCTCTGCCTTCTTCAACCTGAACAATTCGCATCTTTCTCCTATAGCCCTTGGTCCAAGCATCCTCAAGTATGTCCACAATTCCATCCCTGTGCTTGTGACTTCGGCATCACAGAGGCACAGCATGGGACAGAAACAGCTTAGGGAAGGGAGTATCTATTTTTGCTCACCGTACCAGAGGTTTTGTTTGCTGTGGCATTGGGAAGGCATGGCAAAGCTGAGATCATGATGGCAGGAAAGTGTGACAGGTCCTGTTCACGTCACAACAAACCTATAAGCAGAGAGAGGTTGACAGGAACCAGGAGCCACTATAATCTCTAAGACTCACCCCTAAAGACCAACTTCCCCCATCCGGCCCCTCTTCCTGTTGGTTTCACAGTGTCCAGCTGTAGAATAATATGTGGAACACAAACCCTTGGGGGACATGTCAGACTCCAGGTGGCAGTCCATACCCACAGATGACAGGAGTGGATCAGTACTAACACTGACGACCACATCTCGGTCCTTTCTGCCCATAGTTCACTTCCTGATCACAATAGTAACTAAGCATTGAAGAACAATAATCCTTTCTTGGACCAGCAATTCTAATCCAGGGACTCCTCTGCCAGGCTTCTTGGGTTTACAGCATCAGGACCTGGCTCCCCACCCTACCTTCACTTGTAACCCTGTAGGAAAACCTCTCACTTCCCCCATCTGGGGTCAGAGAAACTATAATTGAAAATGGGGTCCCTCATTTCAAGTGTTGAGGAAGAACTGTCATTTCTTCATATACTATGGAGTGGGGAATGTTAGCTCCACTGAGCCCCAAACAAGTTCTCAAATGCTTTGAAAAAAAAAACTTATAAATCAAAGAGTGTTTGTCCATCTCTCAGCTCTTCAAAACACATGCGTGCACCTGAAGCTTAAATAAAGAAACCCATTAAACAAACAAACCTAAAGTCATAAAACCCAGATTTAGAGATTTATCCCCTCACAATAACGAATATCCAATTCAGAATACCATTTTGTCTTCAAAGAGCCCTGAAGGTTCTTATCTTTGTTATCTTTCCCTGCTGTTAGCAGAAATATTACATCTTTGGAATGAATAAAAACATTATTCCCCGAGCGAAAACAGAAAAGGCTTTGAACTATTTGGGGGTTGGGAGAATAAATCAACTTGTAGTTACCAATAAACCAAAAAGCATAAAAAAAGACTATTTCAAACCAAGTTGGCTCCTCTTACCTTTATATACAAGTGCCAGTTCTCAAATCAGCTTTAAACAGACACAATCAAATTCTTCTGCGTGCCACACAAGCTCCTATTCAATCAAATGATTTAATGTTCTCTCTGGGGAGGGAGCCGAACTGTTGATTGAGTTAACCTGAAGCGCAGCTTCTAGACCTGATGGCGGTAGACTTTACTTCTCCCATGTAATATCTTTCACCTAGGATGGCGTTCCTTATACATTATATGCAAGCCTATCTCTACTTCATTCAAAGTTTAAGGCACTTTATTCTACAGAATTGCTGGGTTTTATAATAAAGAATGATAGTGGATACCCACATACTTGTTTGGTCTGGGTGCTCACTGTGCTAAGGCACAGGCCAAGGTGACCAACGGGGACAAAAATCCAAAGGGTCATGTTCTTTTTGCAGGTTAGGCCATCTAGCCTGGCTCAGAGGTCCTTGGCCTAGAGGAAGGATGCCTTTTGATATCCATTCATCCCAGACAGAAGAGTCATTTTTTACATTTATCTACACAATATCAAAGCAGTTTGGCAGTTCGCTAAAGGAATCCTAGGTGTCTGCTATGGCTGTGGGCATCACCCACCTACTGGCTGCTGCCTAAGCTTCCCACCTTCCTCTTGCAGATGGAGACAGGACTTGGTCCCTAGCCCTGGATGCATAGATAAAGCCTTTCCCTATTGTTATGTCTTGGCACTCTCCTCTCTCTCTCTCTCTCTCTCTCTCTCTCTCTCTCTCTCTCTCTCTC
>LOEQ01000027.1:492627-504560 GCA_001685075.1 Bramus lutescens | reverse complement strand
AACTCAGGACCTTTGGAAGAGCAGGCAACGCTCTTAACCACTGAGCCATCTCTCTAGCCCTAATTTTATGTTCTTGAGTGCTTTCCCAAATAACTGTGTATCACATGTGGACCTAATGTTTCTGGAGGTCAGAGAGAGTATTTAATCCTCTGCAAATAGAGTTGAAGATGCTTGTGAGTCACCATGTGGGTGCTGGAACTGTCCCTGGGTCCCCTGCCAAATCAACAAGTGGCTCTTGTCCTCTGGGTTATCTCCCCAGCCCCAAGGACTAAGTACTTCTAAGGTCAAAGAAATAGCTACTACTTGATATGAACTTGTCACTTTCACCATGGCAGCATTTCTTCAACAAAGCCAAGTCACCCGCCCCCGTATATACAGAACAATCTGTCACTGTTTCTGTGGCTGACCCCCTGGGTACCAGAACTAGAGGAAAAAAGCTGAACTCAAACTCCATTCGCTGGCAGGCTAAAGCTACAGAAGACTGCCAGCCCAGCCCAGAGCAAGCCAGGCCCAGCATCCGAGCAGCCTAAAAGTGGGGTCTCTGCAAAAAGATCGACTGGGTGATATTCAAGATGGCTAACAACCAGGAAGGCACGGGTCCTGCCCAGTCAGAACCATGGCCAGCGGCATACCCTTCACTGAGAGCAAATGACCTCCATCCCTGTCTGCCTCGAACTACAAACCCGTTAAGAAGTGGGAGACGGGAGTCCACTGGGAAGGCTGACATTGCAAGGTGAATGGGACAGCACCTGCCAATGTGACCTACTGCGTCCCTGCATGCGACGGACTAGGCATTTCAGTCTGACACCCCAGGGGTCCTGCAGGGCACAAGCTAGATTTGTCTTTCTGCCTGAGGCCATCACCAATTATCTGTGCTGTGAGGCAAGCTGGCCTTCTGCCAGAAGAGGGGGTGAAGGGATTTACAGAATCTCTCTGATCTAACTTATTAGAGGAGTTAAAGTTGCCCATTCAGGAGGCAGCACGGCACAGAGGTGAAGTCCGGAGGCAGCACGGCACAGAGGTGAAGAAGTCAGGATTCAATCCCCTACTAAGTGGGAGGGGAGCTCCTTAACCTCCTGGGGGCTCAGCTTCCTTGTCTTGCAGAGGGGAATCATCTCAGGACACGCCCAGTCAGGTCCTGATGACAGTGAAATAAGCTAGTAACACAGCAGAAGCCTGACGAAGTGGGCTCTCCACGGGGAGTCATTATGATCATCCAGAGGGGAAGGGTGGCCAGGAAGGTCAGAAATCAGTGATCAAAACTGAAGTCACAAAGTAAGCAGAACGCAGAGAGCTCTGTGGGCAGGTGTGGTGGAGCATACCTGTGAGCCCTGCACTCCTGAGGCAGGACTAGGAGTTTGAGGCTAGCCTGGGCTACATAGTGAGACCTTGTCTCAAACACACATGCATATACACACACACACACATGCATTCACACACAAACAGAGGGTGCTAGACACTGCTTGCCATGTCTTACCTGAATTCAATCCCCAGAACCCCACCTTTTATTATTTTAAGAATAGAACCAAAAACATAAGGAGGAAAGGGAAGGAAGAGTGGTGGGATTATACTGTAATTTTAATTTTTTAATTAAAAAATAAGCTACAGAAATTAAAAATAATAAAATAAAATTCAGTTGTGGTGTCTCAAACTTGTAATCCTAGCTCTAGGGAGGTGGAAACAGCAGGTCCCTGGAGCTCACTGGCCAGTCGTCCTGACAAAATTGTGAGTTCCAATGAGAGACTCTGTCTCAAAAACACAGTTGGCAGCACTTGAGAGAGACACCCAACGTGGACCTCTGGCCTCCACGCGCACATACAAGCCACACATGAGTGCACGCCTGCACATATATGCACCCACACACATAAAGAGACGCCAAGAGAGGGATTTTTATTGTTTGTCTACAGTTTTCCAGGATAGCCAACGCCATAGGAAGTGGGGGGAGCTGGTGGCACCAAGGCCTTTCTGAAGAGGCTCTGCTAAGTCGCATGCTCGTGCCTGTCCACACAGCTGGTCTGACGCACTGAAACGGGACTGCTGCTGTCTATGAAGCAATCTGTGCTTGGGGAGAAGCATTTGCTCCCACTTCCCTACCAGGAGGGAAGAAAAGCAAATGGCTCATCTACCCCATGGTAGTCTTCCGGTTTTCCATGTAACCATGGATAATAGTCGCCAGCATTTACAATGGCGCCCTCTGCAGGATTCCCTCAGCCTCATAGGAAACAACCACGGGCTTTGGGAGGCTCGCACTGTCTCTCCCTCCCGTCTTCAAAGGGGAATGCCTTTTAAGGACTCACTAAGTAACCCAAGATAGGGGGTGTAGAGATAGTTCAGTGGTTAGGAGCACTCGCTGCTCTTGCAGACGGTCCACAAGGCAGCTGTCTTAGTTAGGGTTTCTATTGCTGTGAAGGGACACATGACTATAGTAACCCTAAATAAGAAAAACGTTTAATTGGGTCTGGCTCACAGTTTCAGAGATTTAGTCCATTATCATCACAATGGGAAGCATGGCAGCATGCAGGCAGACATGGTGCTGGAGAAGGAGCTGAGAGTTCTACATCTGGATTGGCAGGCAACAGGAAGAGTGAGCCACTAGGGTGAGCTTCTGAAACCTCAAAGCCCACCTCCCATGACACACTTCCTCCAACAAGGACACACCTCTAATAATTCCAAACCCTATTCATTTACAGGTACCATTTTCATTCAAACCACCACAGTGGCATCACAGATCCAGTTATAGGGGATCTGGTATCCCCTTTGGCCTACCATGGGTCCTAGGAACATCCATGAGCACAGACATACAAACAGGCAAAATATTCACACACACAAAATGAAAATAAATAACTTTTGAGAGAGACTCCAGGATGCCCCCCCCACTTACCACATGAGTGTTAGGAAATTTTCCTAACGCGAGCCCTCTGCCGACACAAATTCCCAATCAAGTCAAATCAAAACAAGCCGAATTAAGAAATATCCAGGTTTAATGGGATTCCTGCACCCTCAGGTGGCCCCAAGGGGGAACCTAAAGGCCACAAACTTGACCACCAGGAGGAAGGAAAAGAGACCACCTGATCCTCTTTTGGGAGTTCACTTAAATATCCTGTGGGAGTGGTCCTGACCCGCCACAGGGAGGTCATGGCATGCTGGGATTTGGAGTCCAGACCAACACAACTCTCAGGTCTGGGGGCTGGGATAGATACGAGGGGGCTGGGATCCATGCTCCCAACTTAACAATGAGGAATGACGGTTGTTGTAGAATATTATTTTAACTAGGCAAAGATGTGTTACATTTGTTTATGCTGTGAAATATTATTTTAACTTTGTAAAGTGTTTTACATTTGTTTATGCTGCATTTGTTTAATGATGTAAAGATGTGCTGCATTTGTTTCACCTTGCCTGTCTAAGGCACCTGATTGGCCTAACAAAGAGCTGAAGGGTCAATAGCTAGGCAGGAGAAAGGATAGGCAAGGCTGGCAAGGAGAGAGAATAAATAGGAGGAGAAACCTAGGCTTGAGAAAAAGCAGAACGAGGGAAGAAGGAGGAGAGAAAGAAGGACATGCCCTGATCAAAAAATCTAGGCAGCCACTAGCCAGACAGACATAGAGGCAGCAAGAAAAGGTAAAAAGCCCCAGTGAAAGGCAGATAAAGAGAAACAGGTTCATTTAAGCCAAAAGAGCTAGTAAGAAACATGCCTAAGCTAGGCTGAACATTCAAAACTAAGACTAAGTCTCTGCTTAATGATTTGGGAGCTGGTTGGTGGCCCAAAAGAAAAAGCCAACACACCAAGTGGCTCAACAGTCACCTTGCAAATGGTATAGCTTCCAGTAGGTGGTAAGGACCAATGCTGCCCCACCCTTTCCATTGCTCTGACTTCTTGTCCGTAAGACCAAAAGAACCTGGCAATTCTAGAAATAAGTCATCCCAGAAGGATCAAGTGGGGGAGGGGAGGGGCTGAGTTTTTCACACCGATCAGAAATCACTTCAATGATTGACACATCCAATATATTTTTATTTCTTTTTATTTCAACCCACTTGCCAAAGCCCAAAGCAGCTGAAAACCATGCCCTCTGCCCAAAATAAAAATGTTTAAAAAGGTTAACTTAACTCCGCTGATTCCCAAGGAAATAGGAACATCTGGAAAATGTATTTAGAAATTGATTTAATGTTGAGCCATGTTAAATGTTTTAATTTCCAAGCAATGTGATGCCCACCAAAACATCAATTAGTTACAGCAATCAGGCAGGAATATTGGCTTCTGTTGAGAGATTCATTTGTTTCAGCCCAGCTAAGTGTCAAAGGAGAAATCCAACGCACCCTGGTGCTTCGGGGAAGGGAAATCAAGCCAGATTGGAAACCAGATCATGCCCTGGCTAAAAGAGCACCCCCCTCTCTCCTCTCCTCACTAGGGAGACAGGCTGACTTAAGAATTTGTAAGATGGTTTTTAATAATTCTTTTTCTAAGGCCCTGGAGTCTCCCTGCCCTCTCTGAGGCTCTCCAGGTAAAGGTCTCCCACAGTCTGAAGCAGCTTCTCTCTATATACTTCACCAGATTCTTGCAGCAACAAACAGGTCACTCAGCATAGGGACTTGGCCATCAGAAGTAGCAGGGGACAGCCAAGCTGAAGACCCTGGGAGGTGGGCTCTCCTGAAAGCAAACACAGGGCAGGAAGGCCTGTGAAGTTTCTGAGGACCATAGAGGATGGATGCATTGTCCCCAACTCCCTGCATTTCTCTCTCTGCAATGGGACCTCTCACTGCAAACCTCCATTTCTTCATCCTTTAAATGGGAGCAATGGAGGGACGGGAACAGAATGGGATTGTGTGACTTGACATCGCATGTGCCAAACCCACCTTAATCAAAGGAGTCAGGGAGCTTTTCTAAGTTACAGATGCCTGGATGCATTGCTGGGCATAATGATTCAGGAACTCTTGGGGAGGCCCTGGAATCTACATCTAAGCATCACTCCCCCTCACCCCAGTGTTTAAGAAACAAGAGAAGGAGAAAGAATCACGCCCCACACACACAAAAAAAGCGTTCACTGAATGACTGTGGGGTAAATGGAAGAAGGGCATGTAGGGTCTTGTCTTGTCCCTTTCTGATGTTGCTTCGAGAGAGAACGGGTCCCTTCCTCTCTGCAGAGGATTTGACAATGTCTCTTAACTTAGAAGTGTACTTGCCACTAGGACAGATGCAGACTGCATAGCTGCATTATTAGTAACAGTAAAGAGATAGCCTAATTATACAGAGAACCTCTGCAGTTCTGGTTAGAGACCCAAGGCTCAGCCTATAACCAGCCTTTGTCCAGTTCCCACACAGAGTGTGGGATGCCCCTGAGGGGTATCATCAGATCCAAAATGCAGGGTGCAGAACAAGGGTACAGTAAGCCTCTGAAAAAGTGTAAGGCTTGTGTAGACTTGACTTGTTTGTGTGTGAACCGACTATGTAGACAAATACACCAGACACTGGCAACATCCATTGCCCCTGGAGAGAGGAACTGGGAAACTGGGAGACGGGAGACATCATTTTCAGGCCTTCTGTGTTTAAAGGTATATGCTTTATCCATTTTGTGTGTCATCATACAAAATGCCATATGCATTCTATGTTTCAGTGAAATTTTGCAAAATATAAGTATATCACTTGTGGCTACAGAAATTGTTAAGTCTCAAGTTTGACATCCTCAGTGGAAAGAGAGGAAAAAACATGGGGTTGAAAGAAAGAAGGGAGGGAGATGGGGAGAGAAAGAAATAAAAAAGAGTCTGAGTTAGGCAGCACATTCTCATTCTAGGCTGGAGTTTCAGGGGCTATTCCCTACTCGGGGTCCAGCCTACCTCCGTCACCCTCTCCCTACCACACTGCCTCAGAGGCACGCCAGCACTCTGTCTTCTCTCAACCGTACACGACTGAATTTGTTAGAGCAAGGATGGTGCGTCTGCCTTGCTCTAAACTGTCTCCCCGGGATGACAGACCCACTGTTAGACCAAAGGTGGTACTCACTCGAGGCTGGAGTCAGGATGATGTGAGCGAGTGAAAGGCAGAGGAGAGGAGTTGGCAAGGGTCAGAAGAGAAAGCTGTAGGGTCAGGGTTAACGGCATCTGCTCTGCAGAACTGTGCCTCCCGATCTTGCTTAGCCCCCAGTCGCCATCGTTGCCCCCCCACTCTTATGGCTTTGAGCTCTTATTGGCTAAAGCCTTCGCTGTCTTACTTGCATCCACATTCTCAGCCCCCTGCTACGGACTTAGAACACAGTAGGTACCAGAGAGAGATGCAGTGGTGGATTAATATTGGACAGCAAGTAGGCGGGTGAAAGGAGCCATTGAAATGAATTTAGTTCTGATAGATTCTGATTCGCTGGATTCTGGGCCACACCTAGGGAATGTGAAGTCTTTTAAAGATTCCCCCAGGTAGCTTCAAAGAGGGGAGAGCTGACAGTGTTCAAAGAAAGCTTGGTGGGAGCTACGGACTGATCTTTGAGAGCAAATACCCAATGTCTATCAAACCTCCATCCTCAATCATGGAAGCCTCCCCATCTTTCAGGGTGGACCAAAGCTCAGAGAGGGGGACTTGAGGTATGACTTAGGCAACGGCTGCTCACCTGTTAGGGATCCAGTGGAGGTAGGGCCGGCACTCACAGGATCATCCTGGCAGGAGTGAGTCTTTGCGCCATCTAGTGCCCGCTGGAGGCTCTGCAGCTGTGCTGAGCTGAGTTGCAGGCGCTGGGAGTTGGTCACTGAGGCAGCATTCTGAGGACCCAAGGAAGCGATCTGCTCCGTGGACAGCTCCTGCAGGCAGGAAAGTCGGGACAGACCCTCTGTACACCCTCTCTGGTTCTTCCAAACCTCCTTTATCTGCTCAGAGCTTCACGACTTTGTCATACACTTGTACTGTGACCGTAAGCAAGCATTAAATAGAAGCTGAAAGAAACGATATTGGAACCCCTGTTCAGTTGGTCCACCAACAGCAACAGAATGTCTGGCCTCTTGAAAAATATGGGAGATTATCTAAAAGTGTTCAGGGATATTAAGCCATTCTAGCTCCAAACTGAGACTTTTACCTTGAAGTAACTAGAAGTATTAAAGGGGATCTAGGTTTTCCACATGAGCGCTGTTAATGACCTTTGCACCAGAGGAAATACTGATGAAACCAGCTCCAGCCTGAATGCCAGCCTGAATCTGAGCGCATAACAGTTATGTGATCTTCAGCAAGTTATATCACCTCCCTCGGCTTCTGGACTTGCTTTGAGGTGACTCCAAGAACTCATCTCCAAGGCCAATCCCTGTTCCTTTGGCATAACTGTTGGAATAGGTCTCGGATGAATCCCAGGAGCTCAGAAGCAGGCAAGAGCAATGGTTTCCTATTAATACTACCATGAACAGCACAAGCGTGCTCTGTTGCGTGCCCTATGACTTCAGGGCTGTGAACAAGATATTTTCTGAAGTCATACAGTTTCGAAAGGTCTTGGTGGCTCGCTCCAAGGAGACTACGATAAGATGGCAGGGCCGAAGAGCCTCTGACATCCATCCCCTGACTGTTTTAAAGCATCCCCAAAAGTTAGGAATTCACAAGCTTCTGTTTCTTTGTCCCTTCCTTTCCTAGTGGTCACTTACTTCACTCCTTCCAAGAAGTGGCTTCCTGAAATCAAATCCTTCTGCTTGTGACCCTAGGATGCAGTCTGGTCTTCTGAACACAGCAATAACACCTTCAGGCTGGGAGTCCAGCCAGTCTCTCCAGGCTCTCTCCTGACCCTCTTCCTTCCCGGCCAAACAAGGATCTGCATGTGCCCAGATGAAAGCAGCTCTTTGTTCCTTCCTTGTGCCTTTCCTCCTGTCTGGGACACTGTCCTTCCCTTACTCACACCTGTCATTAACAGTCTGTGTTACAGAAATTGTCTCTTTTTCTACTGCCTTGTGACCCACAGACCAGAATGAATCCCTAGGCCTGTGGTGTTTCCAAAAAACAAATTTAAATTGATTACCAACATGTAAAATCGGGAGATTTCAATGAAAATGGAGATCTCTGGCTGTCTCTGAGAAAGCAAGGAAGATTCAGCAACACTGGGCTTACATAGTCACACTGCATTGATGTGCCTATGGTGAGAAGACTGCACACATGAGTGCACACACACACACAAACACACAGACACACTTTGTAGCCTGGGTAGCCAGGGTATCCAGTGCTCTGCAGCTCAACTCAGGCCCCATTCAGCCTGCTGCATCCTTGATGCCACCTTCACATGGCCCCTGTGGGCATTATGATATAACCTCTTCACCAGAGACTCTACAAACCCAGATGCACCTATCCTGGAGCCTGTCATGATGTAATTAAAATAGAAATTTCAGTAATAGGCAACTGCCTGAACAAGGAAGCTACCCCAACTATCCTCCAAACATGACCAGAGGGAAGTACTCAGAAAATGCCGTGACTCATGGCCTCCCCAATGCCATCTGCCCAGAGAAGAAGGAATTTCTTCTATAGATCAGTGGCTATAATAGTTTGAGTCAGAAATGTCCCTCACTGGTTCCTGTGTTTGAACACACCTTTGAGACTCAGGGCCTATCTTGTGTAAGTCGGGCCACTGGATATATAGTACTAGTGGGCCTTGAGAGTTGTATCCTAGCCTTGCTGCTTCCTGTCTGGCACAGACCTAGTGACTCCACCTGCCATGCTGGACTGCACCCACTAAGCCCTGATCTGAGACAAACACCTCCTTCCTTAATTTGCTTCTGTCATTTTTTTTTTTTTGGTCACAACAACAGGACAGGTAACTAATGCAGTGGCCTTGAGGACAGCTGTTTATTTCCCCACATCCAGCATCCCAGTGTGGTGGACAGAATGTCGCCCATTGTCACCCAGAAAGCAAAAGTGCCAAAGCTGAGTTAGGAATAGTGGCACATGCCTGTAATTCTACCACTCATGAGGTTTAGTTAGATAGGGGATGTTTGAGGCTAGCCTGGGCTACATACCAAGCTTAAGCAAATTAAACAATATATTCATATATTAAGACATTATCTCCAAAACAGAAAAGGCTGGGGGGTATCCCATTCCCTTGTTCATTAGCCAATCTAAGCCTTTTGCTGAACATCTAGACCAGTGTCTTAGTTAGGATTTCTATTGCTGCAACAAAACACCATGACCAAAGAACAAGTTGAGGAGGAAAGAGTTTATTAAGTTTATACTTTAGCATTGCTGTTCATCACTGGAGGAAGTCAGGACAGGATCCTGGAGGCAGGAGCTGATGCAGAGGCCATGGAGAGTTGCTGCTTAATGACTTGCTTCCTATGGCTTGCTCAGCTCACCTTCTTAGAGAACCCAGGACCAGTATCCCAGGGATAGCACCACCCACCATGCCCTGGTTCCTCCCCCATTGATCACTAATTGAGAAAATGTCTTAAACTGAATCTCATCGAGGCATTTCCTCAACTGAGGCTCCTTCCTCTGATGGCTCTAATGTGTGTCAAGTTGACACACAAAACCAGTCAGTACAACTCAAGATCCAGATCACAAGTGTGCCCTTCATATCTGGATTAACCAGTGAAGGATGCTGTCTAAAGGCATGGAGCCTGGCAGCTAAGAGCATTTACTGCTCTTCCGAAGGACACAGGTTCCATTCGCAGCACCCACATGGTGGTTCACAGCTGTCTGTAACTCCAGTCTCAGAGGAGACAATGCCCTCTCCTGACCTTCTCAGGCACTACACATATGTGGTGCACAGACATACATGCAGGCAAAACACCCAAACATACAAGATGAAAAGTTTTAAAAGGAAAAAGGGGAGGCCAATAAGATAGTTCAGCAAAGTAAAGGCACCTGCTGCCAAGCATGAATACTGGAGTTAGATCCCAGGACAACATGCTAGAAGGAGAGACCAATAGTTTCAAATTGACCTCTACCTTCACATATACACCATGGAGATCGTGCATCTGTGCGAGCGCGCACGTGCACGCACACACACACACGATTAAATGATTAATTTTAATTTTTAAATAAAAAGGTGGACAGCAACAAAGGAACAACACCCAATATTGTCTTCTGGTCTCTATATGCATGCACGTACAAACACACACATAAAAATACCAAGGCCACCCCTATCTCATGAGAGCAAACTGTCCCCACAAACCTCTCCTCATCTTGCTCATGGAAAGGAAATAAGAATGCTTACTGGCACTCTGCTTCCCTTCCTTTGACTGAGTCAGGCCCCTCTGGCATGTTCCATAGTAGCTCATGTGTGCCAGCATGGGCCTCCTCACACTCTTCCTCCCATCAATAGAAATCTATTGATATCAGCTCATTGCAAAAGAAGTATTCCCAGCACTGTGATCCCTGTCTGCAAATCCAAAGTCCATGAGATCAAAAAATTGAAAGTTTAAGACAAACTAGCAGAAGTTGACCTACGTTGACAGGAGGCTATTTATAGTGTATTTAGTGAGACTTGTCACAGGTGTCTTCCCAGAAAATGTGTTCACTTGTGAATATTCCCTCAGACACTGCTAGAGGTGTTGGGGCACTGGGGTGACCTTTACAAAACCTGGAACCTTTTGAGTTTTGAAACATACCTGGGGGCTTTGCACAAGGATTTATGAACTAATCACAACAGCAGAAATAGAAACTCCATATCAGGGGCTATGAAAGGAAGGGGGCTAAAAAGAATAATAAGATAAAATGGAAATTTAAGGGGAAAAAAGAACGTCTTTAAAAAACACCTCAAGGTATCGTGTGAGAATCTACAGTGGACAAGCTGATCTTCTATCATCCTAAAAAGAAAGAGCTGGATGAAAGACCCAAGAAGCCAGGCCTGGCACCGGTTTCCCTGTAGGATCTGAAGTCAGGTTGCGCTCCCATCTATTGCGTTCTTACCCCCAGCTTATCAGTCCTCAGGTAGCACACAAAGCCACACCCTAAAGCTGGTACCCCAAACTATCAGCAGAATGAGTTCCCACAACACCCATCTCTCCCTGAAGAAATGAGCACCTACTTTGAACGTCTCACCAGGCAGGCATCTTATGGCTGAGGGCTTGAAGTGAGGCATCAGTTCCTTGTCGAGCACTCGGAGCTCTGCCTTAGTTAACCCAGCTAGGAAGAAAAGAAATCACGAGCGTTCGGCTCAAGCTGCCAAAACTCCACAGTGCTGTTGAGGGTTCTGCATAACATACAGATCAGTGACTCCCGGGAAAGCACCATTCCTTAGGTCACCAGAAAGGCAACTAGGGAATCTAGTTCCTTAATCAACTCAGGGAAATATGTGGGTCACATTAGCCCTGATTGGCCTCCTACAGTGGAGCATATACCAAGAAGGAGGTTCATTTACACACTTTAAGATTGAGTATAAACCTATTTAGGGGCCTGTCAAATCACATTTTTAGACCAGTGCTTTTTGGAACTATAGCATACACAAGACTCCCCAAGAGGGCTCATTTAAAATGTAGACTTGTGGGCACTGTCCCTGCAACTTAAGTCTTGACATCCAGATTCTACTGGAACTCCTTCATGTTTACTTCAATGTGACCAAGGATTGTTATTTTGTTCCATTATATTTTTATTTTAGTTCCAGTTTTCAACTTAAAGAGAGGGAATGTGCTCAGGGACCTCTTACCTGCGATGGTCCCAAGTTCCTGCAAGATAGAGCTGGTCCACTTGGTAGGTCTCCCAAATACAATTTCTGCTTTCTTCTTAAACCCAGCCAAGACAGGGGTGTTGCACAGCAGTGTCCCAATTCTGGCTACCACTCTACTGGGTAGAGAGAATGGATCTGGTGAGTCTGGGGGATTCCCCAGTCATCAAGCAGTACACAGAGGATAAATAATCTCAGCACCTAGACAGGATCCAGTGAGTCCCACTGCCAACTTTAGCCCAGAAAGGGGGCAAAGATAAGAAAGTGGAGATCATCTGGATGGATGGATGGATGGATGGATGGATGGATGGATGGATGGATGGATGG
>LOEQ01000027.1:473160-484563 GCA_001685075.1 Bramus lutescens | reverse complement strand
CACACACACACACACACACACACACAATTTTAATAATAAGTCTCTTTTTATAAACAGACTGAGAAATGACAATAATGATGGAAGTATTAGCAAGGATGTGAAAGAAACTATTATAAACACGATAAATCCATTCAGGAATATGAAGTCGAACAGAATCAATAAGGGGGATGAGAATCTTTTAAAGACCCAGGAACATCCACCCACCTGTCTGGGGGTCCATTCCGACTGCTGACTGAGGGATGTCACAGTGTCTATAGAGCTGAGGTCCAGCTGCTCCAACTCACTCTCATTGAGAGCCAAAGCAATGTGCCCCAGGGAGACAATGTGGTGGTGTTTCCAGTGTGACGGTACATCCCAAACCTTTAGGCAGAAGAAACACGGACCAGACCAGATGTTAGGGACAACACCTGCTATGGTCTATACTTAATACCCTCCCAAAATCCATCACTGAGACCTAATCCTGAATGTGATGGGCGTAGAAAGTGGCTCAACCCTCAGAAACAGAATTCCTGCCCCTTATAAAAGAGATCTTGAGAGCTCCCTGCCCAGTTCTACTTTATTAGGGCAAGATGCTGTAGGAAATGATTACCTAAGAGAAAGTCACCCTCACTAGACATTGAATCTATCCGTGCCTTGATCATGGACTTCTTAGAAACCAGAACTGTAAGTAATAAATTCTGTTGTTTATAAGTTAACCAATATAAGGTATTTTTTGTATTTGAACCTCCAATAATCTGTACAAATATAATATATTTTATAGAAGCCCAAAGAAAAGCTGTATTTAAAACATAGAGTGAAACACACACACACAGCTTTTTGTACAAGTTCATGCCAAAAGCCTTGCAGAAGTTGATAATCTTTCACCAGGGAGTTCTACTTCTAAGAATTTAGCCCAAGAAAATTATGAGACCAGGGTGCAAAGCTATATGTTTAAGCATGTACAAAGGCTTAAATAGGGTTTGAATATGAAGCATCCTCCCAAAAACCCATGGGTTGAGGGCTTGGTTTCCAACTTGGTGGTGCTCCAAAGAGGTGGTTGGTCCATGGTGGCATCAACCCCATTGAGAGATTAATCCATTAATGAATTCATAGCCAAATGAACTACTAAGATGTGAAAACTATGAGAAGAAGAAGGTCATGTGGGCACAAACCTTTGAAGGATAGTGGAGAGCCTCTGTCTGTCTGTCTGTCTGTCGTCATCACTCCCATCCCCTGGCTGCCATGAGTGAGCACCCATGCTTCATCATGCCCTCTCTACTATGATGTTCTGGTATATTTTGATCTCATACCAAGAGCCAGCTGACCATGGACTGAAGCCTCTGAAACCGTGGGCCCAAATGAGACTTTGTTCATGCTAAGCTGTCTTGACTCGGGTACTCTGTCACAAAATGGAAAGCTGGCTGGCATGAAGCATTTATAAAAATTTCAAAGAACCCAAAACTAAATGCCTAGCTAAATAAAGACCAGTCACAAAACACTGATGTATATTTATCTTTCTGATACGAAAAAACACATTGCTTGCAGAATACAAGTTCCTGAATAATGAGTGTGATATCTATCATTTTTGTAGCAGATATATGTGAACCAAGTTATCTTGTATCTGCATGTTCTGAGAGCTGCAGACACAACAACCCATACATTAAAAAATATTCTTTTAAAATTCCATATGGGTCTGTAGCTGGAGCTCAGTGGTAGAGCGCTTGCCTTGCTTGTGCAAGGGCCCTTATTGCTAGACCCAGCACCACCAAAGATACTGCAAATGGACTGAACGTTTCTCCCTCTGTAACAGACTGCTTAGGGCTCACCCTAAGTAATTATAACTACCTAAATGGAATTTACATTGTACTGGGTAGGGTGGGCTCTTTGCAAATATCACACCTTTTTACGTAGGGACTTGAGCATCCATGGATTTTAGTGCCTGTGGAGGTCCTGTAATCAGCTTTCCATAGGTACTAAGGACATCCACATGTAGTACACAAAAGAAATCTATATATTTTCCATTCATATATGTAAATCTATGACACTTCAAATCTGGCGCCAAACTATCAATGATGCCTGGTGAAACATTATTACCAGTTTTCTTCTTTATTATTTTCTGACTTTTCTTGTGTATCAGACGATAATTTTTAATCCCTGGTTATTCCATTGCCACTGATGTAATAAGCCAATCAAACTGAATTAATAAATTCAGGCTTAATGATCAGAGCAAAGCACTCCTGGGTGACCCTCAAGACAGCGAGAAAGGTATCACACAGCAAATATACCTACAAGGTCTTAAGTAGCCTATAGGAGTGATCTTGAGAAGCCCCAAGGAGAGACTGACTTTAGGCGGGCTTTCTCAGTGGCGGAGTTTGAAGAGGGCAGTTCCAGGGGAGGGGCCGCTGCTTGGTGCACTGAGGGTGGGGTTTGGAGAGGGTAGCTCCAGGGGAGATGCTGCTCAATGTGCTGAGAGAGCTGGGTCTGGAATGGGGGCCCCCCAAACTGGAGAGTCCAAACATCTGTGTGTCCGTGTGTTCATATGTGTGCAGACATATGTGAGTGAGCAGGTGCATATGTATGCAAGGGCAGGAGGAGGCCAGAGGTCAACCTCAGATGTCTTTCTTCAGATGCCGTCCACCTTAAATTGTATGTAAGTTAGACATTTTACAGGGTCTCTCGCCCTTGCTTGAAGTTCACCGTGTAAGTTGGCTGGTCTTGACCCCCAGGGATCCTCCTGCCTCCACTCCCTAGCTCTGGAACTACAAGCATGATGCCATGCCTGACTATTTGCTATGGATCCTGGGAATGGAACTCAGACCCTCATGCTTGCATAGGAAGCATATTGCCAACAGGACCATCTCTTCAGTCATAGTTTCTGACCTTTCTATTATAAGCTCGGTTTACCTGTATAAAAACCAGAAATATGAATATAATTTTAACAACTTCTTTATCCCATGAGGATAATAGGTTATTCTATGATTCCAACAGCTGTAAAGTTTTTAGAATTTTTGAGTGTGTTCCCATATATGGGGGTACTGTAGGACCCAGGGCAGCTTGGTACACACCTGCCAAGACAGGCTCTATAGAGATCAACCAGAAAATAGACCTGAGTCTCAGTAGTTTACCCTATAGCAATACCTGGCTTCAAGAAAGACCAGAAACTGATAGCACCCACGCACCACCTGGAACAGACCATCCAAAGGAAATTCCTAACGTTCCAACTATTGTAGATGAGGTCACGGGATGTCCCTTAGCACAGCACACCCACCCCCTTTTCTCCAGGGTACCCCTAGACAGATGTCAGCCAATCAGGGCTCCTGAACCTTAGAAATCCCTCACTCCAACCTCTGTTATTATAAAAAAAAAAAAAACAACTGTGTTGGGGCTCTCTAATCACGCCAATACAACGGACACATGGAGAGTCCGAGTTCAAACTTGAATAAGAATAAAGGCTCTTTGCTTTTAAATATGGGACTCAGACTCCTTGTTATTTTTTAGGGGACTCCGCGAATCTGGGCATAACAGGTACTTGTATGTGGTGGGTGAATATGAGTGTGTGTACGTGTGTGTGTGTGTGTGTGTGCGCGTGCCTGTGGAGGTTAGGGGTTGGCATCAGGTGTCTTCCTCGATCTCTCTCCACTGATTAGAGAGATGTGGCTTCTTGAGCTAAACCAACTTGCTCCAGGTGTCCCCATCTCTGCCTCCCATTGGCTAGGATGACACTGGGCCCTTGCACCACCAGCTTTTCAAGGGAAGTGCTTCACCCACTGAGCCATCTCCCCAGCCCCTCAAAGGGATTTGTGAGGTTTGGTTTTTGTCTTTCTGGGTTTCCCTATGTAGGCTTGGCTGTCCAGGAACTCACCACAGAGACCAGGCTGACCTCCAACTCATAAAGACCTGCCTGACTCTGCCTCCCAGTGCTGGGATTAAAGACAACATTTTAAAATGACAATGACAAAGTCCTTCCAATCCCCCCCCCTTTTCTTGCTCTGGGATGAATCTGCTGCAGGCACCTTTTGGGGTTATCCATGAGGAGGAAGCAAAGGCAGAGTTCTTGCAAGCAGTTTAGTTCAGAATATGCACAGACTTGATTGTCTGAGACACATATCATCTGTATTCTGCTGCTGCCCTAGCACCAACAGTTTGCCCATTTCTCAAATGGGAAAATCATGGCCACGCCACTGAGAATAGGCAACGAAACTTAAACAAAATGCCTTAGGTGCAGGGCCTCATGGGTTCATAAGTGGAAAGAACAGGGCTGCATACTGGTGCTTGCTTGTCTTTCTGTTGTTCCTCCCTGAGGCGGTCTTACCTGGATTGCCTTTTCCTTCAGGGCCATTAGCTGAGGCCTGCGGAAACCCTTCACGGCACCTAGCAGTTCCACATTCCTGATAAAAGTGTCCCCCTCCATGCAAAGAAGGGCCTCAGGGTCCCAGCAGGCATTGGCTTCAGCCAACTTGAAGATGTCATCAGAAGAGGGAGCCACAACTCCATGGCAACCTCAGGAACGGGTGTTATGTGGGAAAGTAACAAAGGAAATAGAATTGTGGGAAATGTTAGTTGCTTTCTTAAACAATAATCTTCACTAGCCGGATTCATTCACAAGAGGCAGGGTGGTGTAAACGCTGACAGCAGGGAACCAAGGACTAGCGCCTCTGGGTTGCATGGTAATGACCTGGTTGAACCCATCCACCAAAAGGAAGAAATTTCTGATAATTTCCTACCATGCCAAGCCCTCTGGAGTCTGGAAGGTTTAAACTCTTTCTCCCTCACAATGACCCACCGCAGTTCAGAATTCATATTACCCAACTTGAGAGGGTGAAACCTGAGGCACAGCTAGGCATGGTGCCTCTCAGATGCCATCCCAGCACTAGGGAGGCTGATGCAGGAGGAACAGGAATTTGAGGTTGCCTGGACTACACAGTGAGCTGCAAGCCACTGAGCTACAGAAAGAAACCCTGTCTGAGACACCTGAGAGTCAGAAGAGCTTAGGGAAAGTCACACAGCCAGTAAGTCACAAACTCAGAACCCAAACCCTACCAATCTGTACCATTTAGCTGCTAAGCTATGCTGATCCTTTAAGATAAGCCAAATTGAGGCTGTGGAGATGGCTCAGCAGTTAAGAGCACTGTCTCTTTCAGAGGACCTGGGTTCAATTCCCAGCACCCACATGGCAACTTACAACCGTCTGTGATCCCAGTTCCAAGGGATCTAGCATCCTCTTCTGTTCACTGAAGGTACTATACAAGCATGCATGCAGGCAAAATTCCCCATACATATAAAATAAAAATAAATAAATCTTTATATAAAAAAACAATAAGCCAAACCTAATGAAATGCTTGCCCCATGTTGAACTGTCAAACCTTCAAGCCTGGCTCCTGATTTCAGACACAGACCTGTCATTCTTTGGCCTGTGGGTTCTGCCATGCTATGGCTGTACAAGTACTTTATCCAACTGCCTGAGAAGGAGACGCTGTTATGTCACAGGAAACAATGTCACCATAGATGCAGGGTTAAACACTCACCAAAGGTGAGGTCAGCGCTGGGGCTGTCATTACTGCTGTTCCGAACAGACTCAAAGACAGCCCAGAGGAATTCTTTGGGAGGCAACATCCCAACCATCTTGGAAGCTGTTTGTTGTAGGATATCAGGAAACTGTAGTTAAAAAAAAAAAAACACGTGAGATGCATTTAAGTCAGAGTTTAAATGGTAACACTACTTAATGCCTCAGGATGTTTTCTTTTCTTTAGAATATCTTGTTGTATAAATTTAATCCTTTACCCAACTAATAGCATCTCTAATGGGGAATCCTACCAAATGATACTTGACTTCCACAGCAACACAATAAACACTACATAACAGGCATCCATTACTTTCCACCCATCAGACTGCCAAAAATAAAATGATAATAATTAATGCTGAGCTAGATGTAGAAGGCTGTGCACATGAGATTTTTCCGGAACTGTTGAATGGTGCTCCACCACCAAGCAATATGATAATATCCACAAAAGGTGTAAGTTTACACTTATCTTTGTTTTTCAATACTATTTCAATCTTTAGCTTTCTATTTATTATTTTTAAAGAGGGGCAACAACATTGGGGGCTGACGAGAAAGCCCAGAGATTAAAAGGACTTTCTGCTCTTGTTGAAGACCCAGGTTCTATCCCCAGCACCCACATTATGGCTCACAATTATCTGCAAAAACTCCAGTTCCAGGGAATCCAGCACCCTCTTCTGACCTCCTGAGGCACAAGGCCTGCCAGTGGTGCATATACATACACTCAGAGAAAACACTTATACACGTAAAATAAAATTAGACAGAGGAGGGTTATAAGTGAATTCTAACTAAAGGTTAACAGTGAGGGAGCTTTGGTGACCCTGGAGAAGGTATCATTTCTCTTAATGGAAATAAACCACTTTGTTGAGACTTGAGATATTATTGGGAGCCCTGCGCATGAGACTAGAAAATGCATCAGGCTCTCTTACAAGGCCCTGCTTCACTGTTGCTTAGCCCTCAAAGAGAAAGAGCCTTGCTGAGGCACTTCCCCTATCAGAATAGAGTCACAGGACACACCTGCAGCTCTCAGCCCTGAACAGATGGAAGTGTCTATGAATTATGCAGACAATCAGGCCTGAACTCCATAGATGCTGTGTCAGACAGTCCAGCAGAGTGACCACTGTAGTCTCCTCGGGGCTCTATCTATTTATCTCTATCTCCTTCCCTCGCTGCTCCCCGATCACAGGGTCTCCCTACACAGCTCAAGCTGATCTGAAACTTGAGATATCCTGCCTCTACATCCAGAGTGCTGGGATTACAATCCTGAGCCACCAAGCCAGATGTCTCCAATGCATTCAAATGTGCCCTAAGGTTCTGCAACATTCACACACTGCAAAATCAGTCACTCTTCAGTCAAGATTGGACTACAGGTACAGTAACGTTCCCACAAGTATGTGGTAATGCTATTGGTAAGCCATTGCATAAAAGCACAGCCAAGGGCCAACAAGATGGCTCATTGAGTAAAAGCATTTGTTGCCAAAGCTGAGGACTGAATTCCATCTCTGGGATCTACATGGTGGAAGAAGAACTGATTCCCCTACTCTCTGACCTACACACACACACACACACACACGCATGCACGCACGCACGCACACATACACACACATGCACATGCACAATAAAAAAGAAGGAAAGAAGGAACAGAGGATGATTTTGTTTCTTTGCTTGCTCGTTCTTTGTTTTTGAAAGGATAGCCAAGTCCTGCTGGATAACATTTTCCGTCAAGGGGCCACATAACAACAGTGGGCCCAAGAGATGATGCCTTTTGTTGCTATTAGTTTGTGTGACGTGTTCCTATTCTACAATGTTTGCTCAGTGAGAAGATCACCCAAGAAGGCATGTCTCCTATGCTTCCCCAACCCTCATAACTGTATTAATATTTGTATTATATTATATTTGTATTTGTATTTTTTGCTTTTTAAACACGTATTTATTTACTTATTTATTTGGGGGATGCCTTGCCATGGCACATGTGTGGAGGGCAGAAGACAACTTCGGGCAGTCAATTCTCTCCTACCATGTAGATCTCCAGGTTCAGCTTAGGTCTCCAGGCTTGGGAGCAAGTGCCTTTCACCAATGGCCCTTGTAGTTACAATTTTTTTAAATGCAAAGTGAATAGCCAAATGCTTCAGATTTCTCATTATCTGGCTTTAAGAGGGATGTGTATGCACACATGGGTGGGATTTCTGAAAGGAAGCAGAGGAATCTGGGGATGGAGACCGGCTCTAATGGGGGTGGGAGGCTTGCTTTTCATCCAAGAGCCTCTGGGACATTTGGGATCTGTTAAACCAGAAGTATGTATATCTTGTTTTATTTTTAAAAGCATAGAGAATGATCCAGCAAAGCACCCACATGCCCACACTGCCTGCAGCTTCAGAAATAAAACATCACAGACATAACTGACAGGCTCATTCCACACACTCCCACCTTGCTCCTTCCTAGATGGAACAACGATCCCGAATTTGGTATAGACCATCCTTGTGTACGCTGCTAAACCATTCTTGCTTTGAACATGCTCAAAATTAATTTATCTAATATTTATTCATGTGCTGCGTATCCTACCACCATAATCACTTGCGGTGCAGGGATTTTTATAACTCCTTGTTGTTCCTGAGGTTTTACCATGTTGATAGAAGGCTTTGACAACCTCGCAAGTGATTTTTTTTTAAAGATCAGATCTGCATATAACACTTGTATATCTAGTGCTTTTGATTACATGTTTGGACACCAAAAAGATGGTTTTTCTATGACTGGACAGAGGATGACAGACAGGTTCCTGCTTGTTTTACATGCTGCTTTCTTACATTGCATCTGAAGCCTGCACCATAAAGAATCATTGTTTTATGATATGTACGTGTGTTCATGCAACCATGCCCCGCTGGGTATCTGACCTAGAATGGGCATTGGTATAAGGTGCTCACAGATCACAGGATGCTAGATGTGTGGCAGTGGGCTGTCCTGACTACATCTGTGTGAGCAAGGTCTGGGGTTCATCTAGCTCAAAACTCAGCTACTTTCCTAGATCCTTGGCTAGTTTGTGTTGAAGCCAGAAATATCTGAGCTCTCTGAGACGCGGTAGAAGTTTGGAGAACCACAGAACCTGATAGGTTGTAACCAGCCACCCTTCCTCTCTCTTTCGAATTCCCTCAACCTTCTCCACATACTGCACAGTGATACCTTTGTGGCCATCATGCGCAGTTCATCTCCTGAGAAAAATGCTAAGAAAGGCACCATGTCCTTCATCGTCTCTGCTGCCCAATTCCGAGGCGGTCTAGGAAGAGACACAAGAAGCAGAGTGAAAAGACGTGCTATGGGGTATCTGACGCCCTTGCATCCCATTGTCCTTCAAACCTAGAAAGGCTATCGGGCCAGTCTTCCCACTTTTCTGAGCAACAAACAAACAAACAAACAAAAGAAGGCATTTGGCAAGACTGACCAACCAGAATCGTCCCTGGAACTTTCACTGGAACTACCACGAGGCTCTTTCTTTTCTCTGGACCTCTCCCGTGAAAGAAGATACTAAAGGTTAATCCTGTCATCCATGGAGAAAATGAGGGCCACGCCCAGGCCTGCTGAGCTGAGCTGGGGGGAGGACTATACCCATAATAATACCACTTGAGGTCACGGGTCCAGTCCTTCCTGGAATTCCACCCATGGAATTCTCTACCTGTTCTCTTCCTGAACTCAGAGAATCCCTGCTTTGTTTTTGGTCTGAATTGAATTGTCTCATTTCTATCACACAACACAGTGTTTCCTCCTTCCCATCCTCAACAAAAGACTAAATTGCCGTAACTGTCCTGTCGTACACAAACAAATAAAAATAAAAATTTCTTGAACTTGGCACTGACCCAGAATCCACTTAGACAGATCAGAAATTCCTACACTGAAATTTATCTTTGATGACATCTCTAAAAGAAGTCAATCAAATTAGCACTGATAGACCTCCTTGAGCTGGCGAAGGAGTCCCTATTCCTGTGTGTTTGTTTTTTGGTTGGTTGGTTGGTTGGTTGGTTGGCTGGTTGGTTTTGAGATGGGTTTTCACTCTGTAGCCCAGCCTAGGCTCGAACTCTTGATCTCTTGGCTCCAAATGTTGAAAATAAAGGCGCCTGCCTGCATGCCTGGCTCCTGTTTTACAAAGTATCACCCCACTAGATGGATGGTAAGTTCCTGAAGGTGAGAACCATGCCTGTCTTAAGAGCCACTAGCATCTCCAGTCAGTCCCCTTAGGAGGAAGCTGCTGCATGCTCCGCACACGTGTGTCAGGCTCTGTCCCAGGGTCTTCACTCATGTCTGTCTCCATTCCACAGATGCCAATACCAAAACTGATTACCCTGTCGATAACAGCAAGACGCCTGTGACAAATGACTACTGTCAAACTTTGTTCCCAGCGTTCAGTAACTGAGACAGGAGATTATGAGCTTGAGGCGGCCCAGGCTACACAGTGAGTTAGTTCCAGGCCAATGTGGACTGCAGAACAAGCTTCTGTCTCAACAACAACAAAACTGAAAGCAAAAGAAAGACATGGTGCTAGAGAGATGGGTCTGCCATGAAGAGCACTTTCTGCACTTGAGAAGGACCAGAGTTTGGGTCCTAGCACCTATATCAGGCTGTTCACAATCACCTGTGACTCCAGCTCCAAGGGATCCAATGCCCTCTTCTGGAATCCACGGGCACCTGCACTCAGGCACATGCAAGCATACATGTATGCACACATGCACATACACGTACACACACACACACACACACACACACTTAAAAATAAATCTTTTTTATAAGCTGACATCTCAGCACTGATTGACAGCAATGTCCTACAGAAATGTTTGGTCCACAGTAGGAAATTCTACATGGGAAATGACAGTTCTGCTTGGCTGTAGGGAGCTCACATTTCCCTGGATCCAGGCTTCTTCGTCTTTATCATCATCAATATCAATATCTTTTTTATTTTTATTTCATTCATTTATTTGTGGAGGTTGTGCCATAGCAGGCATGTGGAGGTCAGAGGACAAACTGAGGGAATCAATTCTCTCCTTCCACCAAATTATCTGGGGAATTGAATTCAGATCTTCAGTCTAGCAACTAAGCAACTTTACTCCACGAGCCACCTCCCCAGCCCATCATCAGTATCTTAACAACAACAACAGAAAATAACGTAGAGAAACAGAACTTCTCACTCACTGATGGCAAGAGTACAAGATGGGACAGCCTCCGTGAAAGGCATTTTGATGGCTTCTTGAAAACCAAACACATCCTCAGCTTGTAACCCAGCCGCTGCACAGTTCTGCATTTACACAAGAGGTCTGAAAACTTATGTCCCTAAAATATCTTCATACAAATGTTTATAGAAGCCTTAGTTATAATGGCCAAAACTTGGGAGGCATGGAGATGCCCTCCAGCTGCTGAATGGACAAACCATCCCAGATACCTCCAGACAGTGGGGTATTATTCGGGGATAATGAAATGAACTATCAACCCAAGAAAGGACAGGAAGAAGACTTAAATGTATATTATTAGGTGAAAGAATTCTATTTGAAAAGGCTAAATACTGAACGCTCCCACTACACGACCATCAGAGAATACAAAGCTATCAGTGGTGAGCAGAGACACAGGGATGAGGGACTGGCTAGGAAGAGAAGAGGCCTGTAGAAAAGAAAAATACTAAACTTTTTTTTGTTATTTTATCATTTTTACATTTGGGGAAACAAAGGCCATGGCACATGTGTGAGGTCATAAGACAGCTTATAGGAATCTATTATCTCCCTCCACCATGTGGGTTTCATTCAGGTCATCTGACTTGACTACAAATGCCTTTCCCCATTGAGCCAGTCGCCAGCCTCAGTGTGACATTGTGTGTGTGTGTGTGTGTGTGT
>LOEQ01000027.1:429401-440803 GCA_001685075.1 Bramus lutescens | reverse complement strand
TAATGGGGTCTGGTGCCCTCTTCTGGCCTTCAGGCATACACGCAGACAGAATATCATATACATAATAAATAAATAAATAAAATTTAAAAAAAACAACAAATAGTGCTTTCCATTTCTTAGCCTCTCTGCCCATCCTGAAAACCTTCCAAAACCTCTGTGTCCTGGGACCCTTCCTCCCCTTATTCCCACACAATGAGTACAACTTTCTACATCAGCACCATGGAGTACAACTCTCCACATCAACACCATGACTACAACTCTCCACATCAACACTGCGAGTACAACTCTCCACATCAACACTACCGAGCACAACTCTTCGACATCAACACCATGACTACAACTCTCCATATCAACACCACTGAGTACAGCTCTCCACATCAACACCATGACTACAACTCTCCACATCAACACCACCGAGTACAACTCTCAACATCAACACCATGACTACAACTCTCCACATCAACACCACTGAGTATAACTCTCCACATACAAAGTGGTAAGCATCATTTAAGGGCAAACTTTCCCACTGCAAAAATACCTTTCCCTATGGAATGCTAGTCATTTAGTCTTTCTGCCCTTCAATGTCCTTGTCCATAAAGAAGAGTAAGAAGGAGAGAACAGACCTGGGGCAAATCCCCTGGGTTCAGTCACCTCAGGGTCAGGAGGTGGAGCCCTCATAAATAGGATCAGTGCCCTTGTCTAAGAGACTCCAGAGGGCTCTTACAACCCTTCTGCCAGCAGAGAACAAAGCAAGATGATACCTATGAACCAAAAACTAGAAAGATACTAGATCTGACATGAGCAAGATCTGACCTTGAACATCTCAGCCACTAGAAATAAGTGTCTGTTGTCCAAGATGTCCATCCTATAGCTAAGATGCTCAGGAGAACAGTGTAGGTAGTTAAGGTATAGTGGCATTGTTTTTTAGAGTATTTTAAAACTATTTTTTACTTAAAACAAGAATATTGGCCTTCCATTTATGGAAACAAAGCTAAATTTACCTTAACTTTTTTTCTTTTCCATGTGTCCGTATGTGGTGCACATGTCTGCTTGCATATGTGTGGATACATGTGTGTGCCCATGCCTATGGAGGTGAAAGTTGATGTTGGGCATCTTCATAACTCGCTTTTGCGCCTTATTTGTTGAGGCAGAGTCTCTCAATCAAGCCCAGAGTTCATCAATATGGCTAGTCTCCCTAGTTGGCTTACTCTGGGGGATCCCTTATCTTTGCCTTCTCACGCTGGAGTTACATCCAGGCTGCCACATCTACCTACCACTTACATGGATTCTGGATATCCAGCCTCTGGTCTACATGCTTACACAGCAAAGGCTCTACCACTGAACCGTTCCCCAGGCCCTAAAATAAACATTTTTTTTAGACAGAAATGATGAAGGCTTATAAAGAGAATCATGGAACAAATCACAGGGCAGGAGGTAGATAGATGTGACAAAATCCAGGAGAATAGTTCCCAGACACTACAATTGAGAGAGTTTTAATAAAAAGCATCTCTCACTATGCTTCCAAAGATGTCTGTCTATTCGTCCCCACCATCTTCTTCCTTGCTGGGTACTAACCTTCTTGGGTCAGCACAGCAACCCCTGAGCAGCACACAGAACTGAGAGTTCAGAAGAAAAAACTCACAGGTTCTTAAAGGCATCCTCACGCAGGTCCTGGGGTAGCCGTTCCGTGACATCCGGCTGCAGAAAGCTGCCCGAGGACCCTCTGAGCACCCTGCCCAGGACCTCCACACACTCCAAGGGGTTCAGCACCTGGAAACAGCGCTCCAGTGTAATGAGAAACAGGCTGCGGTTCACCCCTGGGCTCTGAAGGGCCGCTTCCCAAATGTCTCCCAAGTTGATGACAGTGTCCTTCAGGTCCTGGAGGAAGGAGAGAAATTAGAGTTACTGCAGCTTTGTGGCCAAAGTACATGAGAAGACAGCTTGAAAGAGGAAATGTTTATCTGATCTCCTGGTTTCAGAGAGACTGATGCAGTCACTTGGTCTCATGACCAGGGTGGGATCTTGTAGATGGGTTTATTCACTACATTGCTGGCAGGAGAAACAAGGAAATGGAGGGACCGTTTATAGTCTTCTAAACCTGCCCCCCATGACCTACTTTCTGCAATTAGGCTCCATCTCCCAAAACAGTCCCAACAACTGAGGACCATGGGCTTCTGGGGCACGTTCCATATTCAAACCATTATAGTCACATGAGAGCTGCCTCCTGACTCAACAGCCCCGGAAGGAGCTCACATACAGCAGCATGAAGAAATTCAGGATGACAGTTTCACATCGTGCTGTTGTCTGGAAACTTCTAAACCTTTCCATCTCCTCTGGGTCAAGGGCGAGCCTTTCACCTGCTGCTCTTCTGTTCCTTGGGTGGACAACAGGAACACCACATCTCTCCATTAGCACAGAAGTGACTGCGGTGCTTCCTCTGCGGTGATCTTAGGGTCCAGGCTCCACAGTGGGAGCAGGATCTTTGTCGCCACGGGAGTCATTTGCACTTTCACAGTGCATTACAGCTACTGCAGACATCTTGAGATCTTTACCAGCAACACTTTTTGAGAGTTCCTGAAGTCACTAGACCTGCTGCTGAGTTCTAGTCCTCAATGTGTTGAAGAAACACACAATTTACCTCTGTTGTACTGGGCCTTTCTGTGAGTGTTCTTTAAGATAATTGGCTGCCTTTGCAATCTTCTGTATTTTGTTACATAGAATTTTAAAACATCACTCTGAAATAGGCCCACGGCTTCCTCAGGCAGGAACCCATTTTCCAACCTCAGAATCAATATTTCTAAGAAGTGTCACTAGAGGTTACGCTTCAAGATTCTGTTTCCTCACCTGAATAATAAAATATAAGATTATTTCCTTTTTTTTGTTTTTATTGCAGGTGCCATGCATGGAATTCAGGATATTGTTCATCCTGGGCCAGCACTTGACAACTATGGTAAACCTTCAGCCCTTTCTCATGTGTGTGCATGCATGTGTTGTGTGTGAGCATAGACAGAACTTCACTCTGTAGTCCAGTCTGGACTGAAACTTTCTAGGTAGTCCAGAACGATGTCAAAATCTCTTCCTGCCTCAGCCTCCTGAATTCCGGGATTTCAGGTATGAGCCAGCAAGCCTGGCTTTAAATGGCAAAAATTTTCTTATTTAATGTTGTGGAGGAGATTAATTAGTCCGTGTATATTATACCCTTAAAACAATGACAGAAGGTTAGCTGTCCGATGGGCCAAAACTGACCAATTGCTTGTGTGTGTGTGTGTGTGTGTGTGAATAAAGTTTTATTGGCATATAGCCATACCTGATAGCAGAGTTAATTAACTGTGACTGGGTGTATGCCCTACAAACATCTTTAGTCACTGGTCCCTTGCTGGTCATTACCTTACAAAAACACCTCGTACACAGAAAACCCTCAATAACCATTAAACAACATAATTTTAATAGATTTTGAGTTGAAGCTATTTTAAAAACTGAAGTTCATTTCAAGATGAAATCTATCTACAGCAACCTAGTGGCTATTATGTTTTAATAACTAATATTAAAGTAGGAACAGATTGGGAGTTAGGGATATAGATTTCCCAACACTCATGAGGTCCTAGTTTTGATCACTAACACTACCAAAATAATTAAATAAAAAGTATATAATCATTGAAATGTTCAAATCCTCTTTAAAAGCCTTGTGAATTAAAACTAAGAAGAATCTTAATATTTTAGAGCTGAGAGATGGGTCAGCAGTGAAGAGTGTGTCTGCTCTTGCAGAGGAACTCAGTTTAATTCCCAGCACCCACATAGGGCAGCTTACATCTACCAGAACCTCCAGTGAACCCAATGCCCTCTTCTGACCTCCATGGGTACCAGACAGACACATGGTGCACATACAGACAGACAGACAGACAAAACCCTCATACACATTAAAGAAAAATAAACTGTTCTTTAAAAAAAAAAGAATAATCTTTCCATCCTGAGTTCACCTGAGTAAACTGGGGATAAGCAAGGGTTCAACCCCATTTTGGAACAGTGATCCACACCCAACTCTCCCTAATAAATGGGCACCAGCCCTCAGCTCTGGAGCCTCAGGGCATTCTGGGGTTTGGGGATCTTGCTCTCTGTAGGGCTCATGTCATTAACCTTGTTCTGTAGTCAGTGTTAGCTGCTGCTTGTTTTTATCCTGTCTGTAGCCTTAAGGTCAGGGGCAGTCCTTTCTACACCCACTGGACACACCAATCACCCTCAGACTCTTACCAACTCAAACTATTAGAAGACTCTCAGTACACTTAGTGCCCAGAAAAGTAAAAAATGTAACTTGGAGAAACTGGAGGAAAAAAAGCTAGGTTCTAAAGTCCCAAGTGTGGGTGGTAGTGAAGAGAGAAAGACGTCAAGAATGCCAAAGCCTGGGTAGTCCCAGCAAATACCAACTGCCCTGCCCCTCCTCACGAGATGCCAAGCACGCCTCACCAGGTGGTCCCACTTGTCTTCCAAAAGGCATTTCATGGCAGTACGGAAATGCTGGGCATCAGCATCCCTCAGGTCTTCCAGAAGCTTCTGGGGCTGGTACAAATACTGCTCCAGGTGGGTTTCCATGACTGCCTGAGTATGGATGGGAGAGATTCAGTCAGTGAGGACAGAAGCCAGGACAGTAGGTCAGAACCATGGCCAGCAGCCCAGAGGGTCCCCCTTGACTCCCTGCAGAGCCCACCAGTTGCCAAGCAGCCNGGGGGGGGCTTTAGTGGTTGCAAAGACTGTAAAGTCGGGGGATTCCTCATAAAATCCAGATTTCCAACTCCACTTAGGAAATGCAGAGGATGGAAAAGGCTGGACACGCTTCCCTCTTCAGGTGACCAGCCTGGTTTTCCCTGTTCTGCTGCCTGCCTCGTCCCTGCCCAAGGCGGTGGGCCTCTGATGAGAAGCTATAAGTCCCTGGTCTCATTTTTCTTTTTTCCTTTTTGTTTGTTTTGTTTTGTTTTGTTTTCTTGAGTCAGGGTTCCTCTGTGTAGCCCTGGATGTCCTGAAACTCACTTTGTAGACCAAGCTGGCCTCAAACTCACAGAGATCCACCTCAGTCTGCCTCCAGAGTGCTGGGATTAAAGGTGGTGGCACTGCAAGGTGTGTTCTTAGTGTCTTACCATGCAAACCTAGTGCTGAGCAAGGAGAAAACCTAGGCAGAATGAGTAAATGTGTCTGAAGTGCCTTATCAGGCCACCAGCCTCCCCTGAAAACCTTTCCTCTGCTATCTGGGGACTCGTTTTCTTTCTTTCTTTTTTTTTTTATTAGGACTTGCTGCTGCTGTTCAGTTTGGGGAGTGAGGATCTCACTATGTAGTCCAGTCTGACCCTAAATCCACACTCCTCTTGTGTCGACTTCTCAGATGCTGAGGTTACAGTTGTATGCCCAGCCTCTGTTTCTTAAATATTCCTTACACGAATATTCTCTAGGAAGGCAGTGTGAGATAATGCTTGTGGGCAAATATTGGGTACAAAAGACTGATAACACGTATGCAAATCTCTAGGTTCACACTTATCTGAACTTCAGCTTAAATAGGTGTGGTATATTTGTGTGCTATGTTTTGTCTTTTGACAGGGGTCTCATATAGTCCCAGGCTGGTTTCAAGCTCACTGTGCAGCCATGGATGATTTTGAACTTGTGATTCTTCTGCCTCCACCTCCCTAGTACTGGGATTGTAGGTATGTGTCAACCATGCCCTTTTCCTGAAGTGCTGGGGATCAGACCTGGGGCTTTCTGCACGCTAGGCAAGAACTCTGTCAATTGAGCTACTCCTCTAATTCATGACATCCTATATTTGCATTTGCCAAGTTGGCAATCCTACATCTGGGCCTCAGAATTCACAGTTGGAAAACAGACCATGATAGATAGACCCATGCAGGGTATTGTAAGAATTAGATGTCTACAGCGTTCTCGGTGGTACCTAGCACAGGAGTGCTCAGTAGTGTCCACCATTTTTTTCTACTCATGATGAGTTTTCATTGACTTGATGTCTGTCCCTACCTCAGGATGGTAGGAGTAATGTCTTGTTCTCCACCTCATTCTCAGTGCCTACAGCTATGCCAGCCTGCCAAGGGTGTCGAGAACCTGAATGAAGATGGGCATGTAGCAGTAATGTACCTACTGATATGGGAAACCTTACTGCCAGAGAGGAAGGGGTTACTCCTTACTGCTAATTACATTGCCAGGAGTGATGAAGACAGGTGCAATATGGGCCCAACAGTCCCTCCAGCTGGAGGAGCAAATATCGAGCAGGCTGCCCTCTGGGTGCAGTTCCACTGTGAATGTCTGTTGATATTTCTGTTTTTATTAAAACATAAGGTAAAACTGGAAATAACAAAGAACTGCGCTGTTCTTTTATTCATCAGTCCATGATGTGACTTCATTGCTAAATAGAGTAACGGGGTGTTGGCACTGTATTAACCCATCCTCAGTCTCACACAGTATAGTCCTGAGCCACCAGCCATGATAAGATGCCATCCTCATCACACCCCCACTGCGCCCTACTGATGCTCTAGCCAAATGTCCACAGCTGTCACCAACAACCGTGGACCTGTTGGATATGGTTTATCTCCCAAGACTCATGTATCAGAAGTTCGGTTCCCAGGAAGGTGACATTAAGTTCAGAGAGGTGGACCCTGGTGTGAGCGGATGGGATGCTGCCTTGGAAGAAACTGAGATCGTTCTCATGGAGTGTCTCATGGAGACACTGGTTAGCTCTTAGGAGAATATTAACGTGAGCTTGACCATGAATCCTGCCCCATATTCCTGTCTCCCCATGTGATCTCCCCCTCTCATAGGTGTTCCCACCATTGCAATGCCATCTACCAAGTTTAGACACTCAACTCCTTGCAGGAACCAGCACTATACTGATGGATTGTTAGCCTCTAAAACTGTAAAGTAAATGACACTTTAAAAATTTTTTATTTTATTCATGTATGAATATATTAATATATATACATATACATATCTGTGTGAGCATAAGTGCACATGTATGTAAAGGTGCCCATAGAGGTCTGAGGAGGACAGCAGATCCCTTGGCTATGGACTTGCAGGTATTTGTGAGCCACCAACGTGGGTTCTGGGATCTGAAATCTTGTCCTCATGATTGAGCAGCAAGCACTCTTAACTCTGATTCATCCCTTCATTCTAAACTTCTTTGCTGTCTTGGATTTTGTTATAGTAGAAGCACCTGGTCTTGGATACTGTGTTACAGTAATAGAAAAGTGTCTAATACACTCCTGATGTTCTTTCATCAGTAAATCCCCTCCAGTTTCCACTCGGTGCACAGCTGGTTTGCACTAAGAGACGACCTATAGAAAGAATGTAGGAACAGGTCTCACATGCACACCTGCAGGCTGGGGATGGTAAAGGCCACATTCCGTGAGTTCAGATAGGCAAGGACTCTTTGGGACAGGTCTGCAGTCCACACGTGGGAGCTGCAAGCAAAGAAAGATGAGAGAAAGTCAATGGCCAGGTCCCCTGAAAACATTTCTGTCCTGGCTGTGTGCCCCGAGGCTTAGAGGGGAGGAGGGAAATGGGCCAGGGATGCTAGGAACTTTATGTGGAGAAGGAAGAGCTGCCTTCACCTGGCACAGTGGGAGGAGGTGTGTTCATGAGTCATGAGAGAGTGTATAGGTGTGTGTGTGTGTGTATATATATACACACACACATATATATACACACAGATGTGCGTGCACAAGTGTGTATATACACAGGAGTATGTGTGTGCATATACAGGTGTGTGTTTGTATACAGGGATATGTGTGTATGTGTGTTTGTATACAGGTATATGAGTGTGTGTGTGTATACAGGTGTGTATGTCTATATATACAGGTATATGTATATATGTGTGTTTGTATACAGATGTATGGGTATATGTGTGTATATAAAGGTGGGTATGTGTGTGTATACAGGTGTGTATATCTGTACATACAGGGATATGTTTGTATGTGTGTTTGTATACAGGTGTATGGGTGTATTGTGTGTGTATAAAAGTGTGCATGTGTATAGATGCCTGAAGACAATCTCAAGTATCATTGAGACATGTTCTCTCATTGGCCAGGAATTCATTGATTCAGCTAGATGGCCTGACCAGCAGATCCTAGGAATTTCCTGTCTGTATTGCTCTGACAGAGGGATTCCAAACATGTGCCACCTTGCTGAAAACTTTCATGCAGGCTCTGGAGGTCAAACTCAGGTCACATGAGGCTCGCTCTTTACTGCCTCTGCCATCTCCCCAACCGCGACAGTGACAGCTTTTTTCTAATCTCTAAATAAATAGTTGGATGGATGAACATATAAATACATAAATAAAATTACAGCCTGAAAGGAAACATCTAAAACCCC
This sequence comes from Bramus lutescens, assembly GCA_001685075.1. Lineage (NCBI taxonomy): Eukaryota > Metazoa > Chordata > Mammalia > Rodentia > Cricetidae > Bramus > Bramus lutescens. The sequence goes on along the minus strand of LOEQ01000027.1, from coordinate 432,448 downwards.
CATTGGAGTCCTCATGGGAAGAGGGATGTTTACAGGAGCCTCTCATCTTAATGTGATTGGCTGTCCCTGACAGGGGGCCAGAGGCTCCCATTTCCTCTTCTTTATGGAATGCATATTAGGATTTAATGCTGAAAAACGATCTCTCGGCAACACTGCCACATCACCCCATCTCTCCAGCCTCTCACAGGGGCCTGGGCATCACAGAGCAGAGGTGGCAGCAGGCCCTGGAGCCAGGTGCTAGGGTCACACCCCAGCTCTGCCACTCCCTAGCTGTATGGCCTCCACTCACTGGCCCCAGCCTGAGGGGTAGAGTAAACACAGGCGCGTTTCTCTTCCCTGAGCACTGGGGAGAATGTTGCCTCCTCAGAAGCGCTTCAGGCATCTCAGTCTTAAGCTACAGCAATGGAGGAACAGGGTTTGGGGGAACAAGTCAACTCAAACACTACATTGGTGGATGCTCTTTGCAATTAGCATATATTACTTTTCTCAAGTGAGAAACTCCATATAAGAGCTATTAGGGAAAAAAGCACATCCCTTCCAAACCCTAGGAGGCAGATTACCTTCCAAACTGTATGAGATCCAGAAAGGCTACAGTGGGGACAAAATGAAGAAACAGCCATGAGTGAAATCGTTCCACTGACACCACATCCATATTCTGTTTGAAGGTCTCAGAAGGTACACATGGGACAGACCGGGAACATTACCATTCAGATAGTTTCCTTCTATTATTTCTTCCTAAAAGGCAAAGAGATCAAACCAAGTAAAACATTCAAATTGACAGCGCCAGTAGAGGGGATTTTGATTAAAATAAAAACGGAACACTCACCGCCATTTTCTGCAACAGTGGGTGTAAATCTGTAAGAAAGCCATTGGACACGTGAGGAGAACTGAACTGGATGACCTTCATATGGCAAACGCAGCCACCACGGGAGCCCAACAAAAGCCGCTTAGGTTTTCCAGTAGTTGTAATCATTATGATAACTATGCTCAGTGTGAGAAAACCTTGGCTCACGGCTCCCACTGAGAACCTTCACACAGCATCACTGGGAGTTTCAGTTTGTCTAGCCATTGTGGAGATCAGGAAAAAGGTGTCCCACAAACCTAAGCAGAACTACTATCTGAGCCACTCTGTGTCACTCAGAGGCATCTTAGGTACACACCACAGAGATGCCTGCCCATCTGTTCTCAGTGATGCAATGTTTCACAATTACTAGGATATGGAGCCAGTCTAGAAACCTATCATCAAAATACTGGTGGAGCCTATACACACAATGGAGCATTATTCTACCATAGAGAAGAAGGAAACTGTATCGTTTGCAGGTAAAATGCTGGAACTAGAGATTATTGTGGTAACCAAAATAAAAGCCAGACTCGGAAAGACAGGCAGTACCTGCTTCCCTCATGGGTGGGACCTAGCGAACCTGTGGGGAGTGAGGGAAAGCGAGAGTGAATGCCATCAAAGTACATTGTGTGCATGTGTGAAGATCCCTAAAAACCCTACACATACTCATGGACACACAGATACACACACACACACACACACACACACACACCTCTGAATGCATCAGGAGCCTCAACTGACATATCCAGCTACATCCCCCTAAAATGTGTGGAAGCCGTGAAAGATGTGTTTCTCCTCAGGACTTACCCTGCCTGGAGCTTGGGTCTCCCTGGCACACACTTCCATGGCTCAGAAAGAGGACCAGGAGAAGGGAGAACATACTAGGTCCTTGAGACAGTCTCCTGCAGGTAAGTCAAGCACAGAAATTATTCAGGTTTTAAAATGTTTTCTTTTAAAAATGTATTTAAGAATATTCAGGAGCAAAAGGAACAGACTCTACGTCCTCAAAAATATTGTAAATGACTCCATGATTCCGGCGTGTGTCTAAGACCCTTTCATCATTCCCCATTTCTAGTCTTACCAATGCCCTGTTCCACTGCACCCAGAACAAAGGAGGGCTTCAAGTGCTCGCTCCGTTATCTCTCACGTGAGCTCTGGGTCCAGGATGTAAGAAACCTCACAATCTAGTAAGAAGACAGGCCAACGGGAAAACAGAGTTGAACTTCTTTAAAAATCGATATGAAAATGTCCAGTAAGCACACAGAAGCTACCATGGCATGTGAGTTGCTTTATACGGGGCTCTGCTCAAAACAAGTTCCATTTGTGGGGTTTCTAATAAGCAGACAGGACAGATGGCTGTTTGCAAAATTTAAATCTATGTATATTGCCTTCCTTCCTATCCTCCCCAGGATAAAACAAAACATGTAAAATAAACCCACAATGAGACCTCACACAGTCACTAAAATGCCTAAATGCAGAAGACTGACAATAGCAAATGTTGGCACTGCTGCAACGGGAAAACCGTTTGCCAGAGTTTTACAAGATTACATACTTGGGACTCTACAATCAAGGAATTTCAGGGACTTGGGCTGTCGTTTAGTTGGGAGAGAGCTTGCCTAGCAAGGACAAAGCTCTGAGTTCAATCCCAAGCACCTTAAACTTGGCACTGGAGGTACACACCTGTAATCCCAGCACACAGGAAAGAAAGGCTAGAAAATCAGAAGTGCAAGGTTATCCTCAGCTACCTGGTAAGTTCAAGGGCAGTCTGGGCTACATAAGACCCTGTCGCTAAAAAAAGAAAGGAAAGGAAAAGAAGAAAGAAAGAAAAGGAAAAGGGAACTTCAATCCCAGGTATTTGCCAAGAGAAATGGAAACATGTAGATACAAAGATTGGTTCAGCCTTATTTGTAATAGCCAAATCTGGGAACAACCCAAGTGTTCAACACGTGCAAGGTTTAAGACAGCATCTATTCAATTGAACCAGTGGATCGCCACTCAGCAATAAAAATTAAACCTATTGCCTTAGACAATTAGAAGACTTTTGTGGAACAGACTATTTGTTTAACTAAGTAAAGATGTTTTATGCCTGTTTATGCCACATTTGCTTAACTATGTAAAGATGTGTTGCATTTGGTTTACCTTGCCTGCCTAAGGCACCTGATTGGCCTAATAAAAAGCTGAACAGCCAATAACTAAGCAGTAGAGG
>LOEQ01000027.1:400137-413897 GCA_001685075.1 Bramus lutescens | reverse complement strand
AGAGAGAGGCTGTAGAGAGACTGGTTTATTTCATTTAGTATATACTAGGGTGGAACCTGGATATGGAGTTGGTTAATAGGAAGTCTCCACCCTGGCAAAGTGAAGTGTTCTAGAGACAGATGAAGGAAAGGATTGCACTGTTAGACTACACTAAACATCACTGAAAATGGTTGGTGGTTAATCCGTTACATGTATTTGACTACACAATGTTGGGAAAAGAAAATGACGACATTCTATGTCAGTCAGCATTGATAATTAAAAACTGAAATCAGCTGGAGAGGGCTCCGTGGGTAAGAGCACTGGCTGATCTTCCAGAGGTCCTGGGTTCAGTTCTCAGCAATCACATGGTGGCTCATGATGGACCACAACTCCAGGCCCCCTCTGACCTCCACTTGCACCAGCACACACACCAGCATGTGTACACACGCCGGCAAAACACTTAAACACATACATCTTAGAGGGAGGAAAAAACAGCTGCTGGAGTGGAGCATCCTGAATGGGAACGGAGGACAGGAAAAGACCATTAGGAAAAGGAGTGAGACCTTGACAGCCTGGAACATGGGATGGTCCATCAAACAGGAGCACCACAGCCTACTGGAGAGAATTCTAACTTTTACAAACCTAGAATTAGTCCCTAGTCAGCTTACTTTTAAAAACAGTTCAAAATTAAAAACACCACTAAAGTTTTAGAATTTCTACCTAGAAGGTAGACAACACAAATACACTGAACTGATGGAGCAGTGTATAAACAGCTGCAGTTTGTGAGTCTCCAAAACCACCGCTAAACAGCCTTACCGCCTCACCACCCACACACCCTCATCGCTTAGTTACAAGAGACCTCAAAATCTCGTGTGGCAGGGCTGTAATTTCAGGATGGATTCTTCCCATTTACATCAGAAGTATTTCTTCAGGCAGGCGCATACAACGTGAATTTCCTCTGTGTGTATGTGTGTGTGCGTGCGCGCGTGCTGATTTCTGGTAGCTTCTTCAGTTGCTCTCCACTTTATGTACTGAGGCGGGATTTCTCACTGAACCTGGAGCTTACCTAGGGAGCCACCTTGCTCCAGAGATGTTTGACTCCCACATGCTAGGATTCCAAGGTCTTCATGTACCTGGGGATCTATATTCCAGCCCTCATGCTTGCTCAACAAACATTTATTCAACTATCTGCCGATCCACTATATCTTTGATACATAGGCTATAAGTCTGTGAGCGCTCTGGTTGTTTCGAGCCAATTATGAGCCCAAGTTTGTGGTCTGTGGCGTCAACGCCTAAATTCTATACAGTGTTAATGACTGGAAACACCTACATTTCACTTATTTCCCAGCTCAGCTTGTTTCCTGTTGCAAGTTGGCTACAAACAAAACAAACAAAAACCTGACAGTTCAAACAGGATGGTGGAAAATACAGCACCGATTTTAATGACCTCATCCAAGAGGGAAATGACTAGGGACATTGTGTCCTCTTCCCCTCCCTTCTCTGTAATCAGTGCTCTCAACACTCCAGGGGTTTTGAATGCAGGTGCAGGGCGCCAGGAATCCCAGGTGCAAGCTGTGTTTCCTTTCTCCATTCACCTTTAGGGTCAACTGGCAAGCCTGCCTGACCACAAATGGAGCTCTTGGTTTCTCAGACACGACCTTAACTGGGTTTGAAGCACTTAATGCCAGGAATGCTGCACACAAGACCGCATTTATACTTGGGGAGAAGAGAAGCACTGCACGTCAGTAAGCAACAGTACCATCTAGTGGCCAATGGTGACATGCGCCAAGGCTTCCCAGCCCAGACAGCAAACATAAACACACCTGGTTTCCAAGCCAAAACCCAGCATTTCTAATAAGCTGATCTTTGGAGAACCTCAGATTTTCTTGAAAAATTGTCTTGAAACGCATAAACACATGTACTTTCTCTGCTTCTGTGATCTTTTCCAACAGACCTCAACTTCAACAACAGGGGCTGCTCGGGGGCCGCTTGCCTCTGAATGCCCTTCCCTGGCTTGGCAGGATTAAAACAGCAGCCCCTCAAGTGATGCCAGTTAGCTAAAGAAGACAAGTTTCCACCGCAGAAGTAGTATATTAGGATTGCTCCGTTCCTGTTCACAATCTAGGCTGCTACCTGTACCTCATTTACCTTGTGTCCTGAAAAACAGAATCAATCATAGAACACAGCACTAACGCCACCGACCGTTTGCATGACCCCTCTGAGAACACAGTAACAGCGGAGGGCTGCTGGGGTGCGGCCCTTTTGCCTAGGTGTTGTCGTTAAATGTGATGCACAGTTTCTCTATGAAAATCTGAATAGTTAATGAGCACCTGGATAACATAGTGTGACTTCCCTCACTCACACTGTGTCTTTGCTGTGACCACTGGGACTTTAGGCTCTGGGGTAAGCAGTCTGCTGTTGGGAATGTCCACAATGGTTATTGATCTTGCTAAAGAGGTCTCCCTCTAGCACTGTGTTTGAGTTTATTGGAGGCAGCTACCAGATTCTAGCATGTGTCTGCTATGGTCTTCAGCAAACATACATATTCTTGACAAATACTGAGCTCAGTTAAGGACTTGGGGATAAGTCATGTTCTGGAATAGAGGCCTATGAGGAAGAGGAAGAAGCTGAATTTTAGGCTGCATCCAGTCAGTCAACGCAATGGAATGCTTCAGCCCTGAGGACACAAGGTGGACCAGGAGAACAGAGCTGTGGGAGAGGCTGGTCAGAGCTGCGGATGGTGCTTCCTAGAGCACTCTATCTAAGTGAAGCTGGTCATTCTAAGGATATCAAAACCGCCAGAGGTTCTCTGCAAGCTTCATGCTCCACCATGCCCAGGCTGAAGCCTGCCTTCCCCCTGTTCGGCCTGCATGTTTCAAATCATGCTTCAACTGAGCATCCTGAACCCAAAGCTGTATTAGACTACAAGAAGAGTTTGAAAGTAACTTAAATGTGGGGCAGAGTCATCTCCAAAAACGTTTATTAGCATGATTAAAAAAATTTTTTTGAATAGCAACAGAAGGAGTTTCTAAACATGAAAGAGTTATCAGTGACTCTACCTTATAACCAATATTTGGAATTGAATGGACAGCTTTATTGCCAGTCTTCATTTGTTAAAAACAATCCATTTATTGGTTCCATGACATCATGACTATTGCTTTGTCTGGGAATGAGTCCCTACAGCAATTAAGTATAAAAAATATCTTCCATCATAATTGGAGAGTGACCTGAATTTGGAGCGTGACTCTGAGTAAAGACTTGATTAAAAATACACAAAGAGTTGGGTTTTTGTTTTTTAAAAACACTCCTTTACACACTACAAAGAAAGAATTAGTATTTTGGCTTTTAAAATTCCTACATGATACTGAGAATGGCAGCCTCCAGAGGCAGTCCCATCACATCACTGGGCACAGCCCCTCTTCTGGGGGGCAGAGTCCAGGGGTGGACTCTGAAGGCTTGGCCTGCACGTTTATACTGGTCTGAGAACAAAGACAGCGTCGTCCAGAACGTAGTAGTCATTGTACATGTCGCCTTCACACAGGTATGGCAGTCTGGTGAAAGCTTCGATGACAAAGCCAGCTTTCCTGAAGACTTCAGGCAGGCTGTTCACTTGTTCTTCCCAATTCTGTCCCTTGATTTCCAAAATTTCTGATGGTTTCTCCCACTTGCCACCTACTAGAACAAATAAAAACATAAAGTTAAATCCTTGAACAAATGATTCATTAAGAGGGAAGGGAAGGGAGCGCTAGTATTCCGGGTGCTGAACACCCTTGGTGGATACAGCCTGGAAGGAGTGACAGAATTTGCCCACAGTGATTCTCTCAAGCTGTCTGCATCAAGATCCTACACTCATGGAGCTTCTCTTGTGGCTCAGAAAACTAGCCAGTAAATACTCAAATATGGGGTCAGAGATTAACTGCTAGTATTTGAAAAGAAGTTTTGGTCAGTACAAGGAACCACATATATAGAACACTTACTCAACTTCCAGTCTAGAAAGTTACCTGCATGAAAATTAAAATAAGCTCATGAGGAATTTAATTTACAGACACACACAGACTTTTCAAGAGATGCTGACCCATTCCCTAAGTCATCTGTCAAACACTTTCAAACCATTAAACATTAAGAGCCTGGGGTGTGGAAAGCAGGCAAGGTCATGCTCTCCTCCAAGCCACACCCTGACTATACAAGGACAAAACCAAGAGTATGTTTGAATGTGGGGTGTTTTTAGAGGCTATGGTGATACGCCACTGAATTCAGAGTGAGGCTTCTGATGCTAAACAGATTTACCACTAGCAGGTGACTATAGCACACCGGATCCTGGGGAAAGACTGTATGTACTTTCAGTGGCCAGCCCGTCTGAGAAATTAATTCTTCGTTGGGTGGGGGTGAGGGAGCTGCTTTTCTGGCCTTCCTTGCAGCAGGGGACTGGTGCAGCACTTTGGTCTATTGCCAAGAGTGGAATGACCCAAAAGAACAGGAGGTTTTTGCTAAGTGCAGGCATGGACACCAAGTGGCTAGGGCGGTAGACCGGTGAGTGGTGGGTGCATTATGACGAGTGTGCAGCACTGAGTGTCCGGAGGGAGCAGCCAGCACAGCATCACACCAGTGTACAGTGTGACTCAAGCACCTCCTGGCTCTGAGTTCACATGGCTCTCCAGGCGCCATCTCAAACCTTCTTAACAGGTCTCCTTTTGCTGAATCAGTCTGAGTCAGTTCCTGCTACTTATGGAGAATCACCTGACTGACAGGCTGAGTGTGTGTGTTGACAGTGGGGGGCTGTGTGTGACTCATACCCAGAACACAGACCAGGGGCACACTCAATTTGCTTGTCAACACTAAGGAGTCCGGATTAAAGCCAGGTGGACATGCTTAACAGCAGCCACACACTTCTTCACCATACTAAGATTTGCTGACCACTGGTTTTTCTCCCAAGCCTACAGGAAACATGGCCTGCGGCTGCTCAGGTTTAGCAATTTCTGCCCTGAGAGGCTCTCCACACATGATCACAGCAGCAACAAGAGCACTCATGAGAACCACATGACTTCCTGGGACATGGCTAGGTATAAAGTAAACCTCCACACAGAACGTTAAATGCCTATGAAAATTTCTAAAATACATACGTTTAGAAAAACACTCCCAACCAAAATCTCAACTTTAAATGGTGAAACTTGTTAGAAACCATGTTTACACAATTTCTAAAAGTTCCTGCTTGTGCTTCCTTAATGAGAGTTCCTCTTTATTTCTTCCTTTCTGAAAAAGGAGGAAAAGGAAGCTTCCTCTTGAGTACATTCTCAGCACATGCAGAGTGATGGGCCCTGTGAGTACAAGCAAGATCAGCCTCCCGCTGGAAATCAGCCTGATCCTATTTCATGTCGGTAAGGAGGGTTTTTTTCCTCTTCTCCATTTCATTTAAATGAATTGTTGCTTCCTGACTAATAAATGTATACTTAAGCTCTTGCCAAATAATTTAAAATGTGTAGCGCTACAGTAAGGTGGTGGGGTTTCTTCTTCCCCACAGTTGAAGGTTTCCTGCTAGTCTTGACAGGATCTGCTCAGCACCACATGTGCTAGCTAACAAGTCAATTCCCACATGGGCAAGCTTGCTCTGGTCTAGTGCACACTGCACAAGAATTGCCTAGTATCCCATAGGACAGTGTTTCTAAAGGCCAAAAAGAATTTTAAAGCTATTATACCCTGTTCTAGAGAAAAGTCACCCCATAATATAACTAATCTCCAAATTCTGCCTGTACCTGTTCTAGCTCTGTAAAAGTTATTTCTTTCATCATAGTTATAAATAATCTGATTTACCCATAAAATTTAGACTGCAAGGAAAGAAATGGAGCAGAAGTTCTTGAAATTAGTATGTTTTCCTCATCTGTAAAGAAATATAGGATAGGTCTACCATCTAGCAGTGAGCCACTTGCCCAGTATATACAAGGCTCTGGGTTCACACACAAGAAAAGGAAAGCAGGCTACAGGGGGGAAAGAGAATGAATGATACTAGAATGTTAACTAGTTTTTCTGGTTAAGGAACCACAGTGATCTCTTGCATGGCTCTACTGTCTGCAATGAGTTATACACTACTTTTACACACTATTTTAGTTGGTTAAAGAAAAGCCTTACCTCTCCAGCTGTACTATGAAATGTTTGCAGATACAGTAACAAAGGGATACAAGGATGAGACAGTAAGGAGAGATGAGACAAGACTGAGGGAAAGCCAGGCAACGGTGGGTCTGCTGTGCTAGGTACCTACTTTTGCATCCTTGACATTCTCCACAATAATAAAATGTTGGGATGGGTGGTGGTGGCATGCTTTTAGTCCCAGCACTCAGGAGGCAGAGACAGAGGCAGGTGGATCTCTGAGTTTGATTGAAGCTAGTCTGGCCTAAAGTGTGAGTTCCAGAACAGCCAGAGCTACAGTCTTGTCTTGAAAAACCATAACAACAATAATTTATTAATAATAATAAATGTTGGTGCTAGAGAGATAACTCAGTAAAGTGTTTGTTGTACCTACATGTGGTTTCTAGAACCCATGTAAAAAGGTCAGGCCTGGTGGCACACACTTAAAATATCAGTGATGGGAAGGCAGAGCTGGGCAGATTCTCCAGGGCTCACTAGCCAGCCCAGTCTACTCAACCACTGAGACCATTGAGAAAACAAAAAGAAGACAGCTCCCAAAAACACAACTGAGGCCATCCTCCGGCCTCCATATGCACCTCAACATTCATGCATGCATGCCCACCAACACAAGTGCACACACTTGAACAAACAGACATACATACGCAGAAACAAAATAAGATTACAGTATTCCTTAGTTTTCAAATAGTAAGGTGATTTTATTCCCTCCCAAGATAAACTTTCAACATTTTTAGTGGAAACTGATTTAAAAAAAAAAAAAAACAAAGCAAAGCAAAGCAAAACTATAGAACCTAAAAATTCCTAAAAGAAAAACTTCACAGGAGAGGGCTTTGGTGAGACACTATCCAGAATTCTTGTTTTGGCTAACATTGTTCAACTGGAGGGGGAGGAACAGCACTGCCCCCTCCGTTGGCCTGTCTCGTGATTTCTTCCACCCTGAGGCTGAGATAGGAAACTCCTAAGTTGTAAGTACTTTTTACCGGGTTAGAGGTTGGCTCTACTTTTAAACTCTACCAGAAAGTCATCTGAGACTGGGGCTCTGTCTGCAGTCTGGAACCTGACAGGACCGATCCATTTCAAATCTGCATGTAGAGGACTTCTAAGGGACTGTCCCTGGGCTGAGGGAGGGGCTCAGCCAACAGGCGCAGATGAGCCCACTGCCCTGGGCACACAAGAAGCCAGGAGGTACTCCCAGCTGACCCACTCCTCTCAGCAAGTCTCACAGAGCCTCAGCTTCCATCAACGTACACACAGCTCAGAGTGAAATGTGAGCACAGCCTCTCACAAACGCTGGGACTAACTTCCCTGCCTCCTGCTGCTCTGGGTGGGAACCTGAAGGACAAAATGTTAAAAAGAGCCCCAGCCCCTAAATCAGGAGCTCTCAACCTGTGGGTTGAACACCTTTGGGGGTCAAATATCAGGTATCTACATTATGATTCAAAACAGCAGCAGAATTATAGTTCTAAAGTAGCAATGAAATAATTTTATGGTTAGAGGCCACCACAACAGGAGGAACTGTATTAAAGGGTCCCAGGCTTAGGAAGGTTGAAAACCACTGCTAAATGAATATAAGCACCAGAGGACTGGATTGACCCCCGCCCCCATTCTTAGGAACAAAGTGGGATAAGTAAGACTATTTGGCTCATTGTTTTTTCTGAGACCATTTTGCATGTAGAACTAGGCAGAAGTTGAACTGAAAACTCATAGAAATTCCCATCTGCCTCCACTATTCTTCATGTGACACAGTCAAGATAGGAACTCAAAATCCAAGCAGCTCCACACAGTGAAGAGTAGTAATGGCACGGGGCAGCAACAGAAATGGTTGCTGTCTATTAAATACATCACTTAAACCACATGAACTGCACAAGGGAGCAGCATCCCTACCATCATAGGAGACCCAGGCAGCATTCAGAGCCACAAGTGCAGAGATGGGTTCCAAGGCCTGTCTGTGTTCTCCTTGTTACTCTACAACAGGACTCCCTCCCTGACCTCTGCTCTACAGTAGCCAGACCTGCATATTCTCATAGGCACATCTTTTCCCATTATCCTAATTCTCAAATGGACACCAGATTCATCCCTAAGCAATCCAGCCCCCAACAGGCAGAAAGCCTGGTGGTGCTCATGTGCTCAATCAAACCCCAAATCAAGGGGTGTGTAGGAGGAAACAGGCTCTTCAAGATTATATGGATGGTCTGAGATCAAGGAAATGCTTGTAGCATTAAGAATGTCTTTCTGGAGGCTAGAGAGATGGCTCAGAGGTTAAGAGCATTGGCTGCTCTTCCAGAGTTCCTGAGTTCAATTCCCAGCACCCACATGGTGACTCACAACCATCTGTATGAGATCTGGTGCCTTCTTCTGGTATGCATGCATACATACAGGCAGAACACTGTATACATAATAAATAAATCTTACAAGAAAAAAAAAGAATTTCCTTCTGGCCTGAGACACACCACCTCCACTAGCCACACTGATCCTGTGAGAAGCTAGCTCTCTCTGAGGTTGTCCTCAGATAGCTGGATGACATGGCAACAACCATCAGGTAAAGACCAGCAGCAATGAGTTAGCACAGGCGAGTCCCACTGATGTCTTTACGGTCTTGTTTGGAATGGGAGTAGGACAAGAACCAGAGACTGACTGGTCCCTTGCTCAATAGGGCCAGAAGCAGCGAAAGCAAAGAAGCTCCCCAACATTCACATGCTTCCTCACACAGGTGTGGTGGGTGCCTGCACTGTCTCTGTGGTGCAGCCACGTTACCTAGAGGTGGACTACACTTCTGAGCCTGTCACCTTGGAGTGTACCTTTTCCACAACTGGATGCTCTTCAAAGCAACCAAGAAGCCTGTGGTTTCGCTGTGGCGCTCATCAGCCTGAGGCTCTGTGCTTGGATGGATGCAGGAATAAGGCAGACAAGTTCACAGTGGAAGAAACCCTGGACCAGAATCGAGTCTCCCTCACTGTCAACAGGGTGTCTCCAAATGACAGCGCAATTTACATCTGTGGAATAGCATTTCCCCAGGAGCCAGCACCGAGAGCTAAACAGACTGGAAGCGGGACTACACTGGTGGTAAGAGGTCAGTCCACAGGGCTGTGTCAAATTTGCTAACATGTATATGGTTGTCAGCTTCAAAACTGTTTGTAAAGCCTTTTGATTTTTTTTTGTTATTGTTCATTTTTCTTTCTTTTTTTATCAACTCTTTAAGAGAAATCAAGCATTGCTACAGTGTTCTAGGCTGGCTTTGAACTCTTGCCTCAGCTTCCCAAGGAGCTTGCATTGCAGGCATGTGCTACCAGACTGTTTGCTACCAGTCTTTATCTCAGACTGTTCAAGGGACTGGCTTGGTGAAATTACTGCTGGTGTTTATATAGGTTTGATGTCCTCATGTGAGTGAGGGATTGTCGGGGATCTTTTCAGGAAGCCAGAATCATCAGTTTTTCGTCTTTGATATTCAGGCAGAATGACAAAGGCCAAGGATCAACTGGTGGCTTCTCTCCAAATTAATGTTTAATCCTCTTTATTTCTGAGTCCAATTTTTGGTCACTTCTGCTTCTCTTACAGGGTGGTATTCTAACTGGTGCAATACTAAGCCAGTTTCTGAGAAAGTTGGTAACATAGGCCTCCCAGTGTTACACCTAGACACTGCAGCAGAGGGACAAAGAGTAGCTGCTCATCAGTGAAGTCTGGGGATGGAAAGAGAACTGAGAAGGGCCTCCATTGTCTCTGTGTCTGTGGATACCAGATGGAGTCAGTCAGGAAGGTTCTAGAAACTATCAGCTTGTGTCAAGATACTATATTTCCAGATTTATAACATAATTTGTGCTTATGAGATAAAGGTTTAAAGATCTGAGCAAAATGTTATGACAGTTTACCAAAAAAAAAGTGCATTGTACAAACTGAGTCAATGGGACAGGACCTATGGGATATTTAGCTGGAACCATAGGTTAGTGGGAAATAATTTTGTATCTAGTTTTATTTCATGTTTCATATAGTCAGTACAGAAAGACACACAAGTTACTTAATCCCCTCTTTGAACACAGGACACTTCCTGCCCAAAAGGAAAATTCAGAATGTGAAAAAGCATTCAGTATTAGTCCGTGGAGGGCTTCACTAGGGGACACACATGCCACAACTGCCTTTAAAGCAAGGGGCTGGCTCTTAGCTCCTCAGGGCTCCGCCTCCTCCAGTTTTTACCAGATAGCACTGATCAGCTTCAAACAACTGCACCAACAAATACCAAGAAAATATCTGCACTGCAGCAACAGGCTTGGTGACACCTGTTGATTGATCACTTCTAACAAAAAGAAAATTTAAATGTCCATGTATTTAAGGAGTGTTTATAAAAAGTAATTCTTGGGCTGGCTGTAGTGCGGTGGTAGAGGCCTAAGCATGCTGAGGCACTAGGTTCAATCAACAGTATAAGAAAGGGGGGAAGATCAAAAACCAAAAAGATAATTCTTAGCCCTACAACAGATGTTCAACTCAATTTATTTGTTTGGGTCAAAGTCTCACTATGTAGCCCTGGCTGTCCTAGAACCTGCTATGTAGAGCAGGCTGGTTCCGAACTCAGAGTCCATCTGCTTCTGCCTTGCAAGTGCTGGCATTAAAAGTATGAGCCACCATGGCTGGCTCTTCAATTTAATTTTTAATGTTTTTATTGTATGAAGAAGCATATCTGTTGTAACGCATTTCAAGGCCACTGAACAACTTAGCCCATTCTTGAGCATCTTCTCCTCACGGGCCCCAGGCAGGCATTGCTGGGATGGGTGAGCACAGCAAGTTTAGGCTCCACCTCTAAATGATGTAAGTGACACTTCGTAGATGCCTGCCAGCACATGCTTCAACGGTGCCTCTTTCTGTCTCCACCATGAAGAAGGACTTCTCAGCAGGGAGGTGCACAGTCTCCTGATAGTGATCATAGCACTGTTCTCCGTCTACATCACCGGGGTGTGTGTCATCTTCATAGTCCTCTTCAGAGTAAGTCCAATGTTCTCATCTTGAATGCTACCACAGAAGTTATTTTCATCTGTTCGCCTCAGAAACACTTGGTCCAGCAAACACCTGGTTCACATCTTCAGGAGCTTCCACTTGGGAGGAGGCTGCAGTTCCTTGAGCCTTCATAACTGAGACTGGTAGTCAGAGCCCACAACTAGGGGATTCAGTACCTGTGATGGCTCTCTACTCCAAGGGTGAGGGGTGGAGAGGGAGAGGCTACTATTATCTAGGAAAAACAGTTAATGAAGATATTAGAAGTTGCCTTAAAATATTCCAGACCTAGGGGCTGGAGAGATGGCCCAGGGGTTAAAAACACTGACTGCTCTTCCAGAGGACCGGGTTTAATTCCCAGCACCACATGGCAGCTCAGAACTGTCTGTAACTCCAGTTCCATGGGATCCAACACCCTCATACACACATACATGCAGGTGAAACACGAATGAACATAAAAATAAATTTAAAAAAATTCAAGTCCTAAATGTACCAAAAAGGACTATCTTTGATCTGTACATATGTTAAAAAGTGGGGGTATAAATATCTATTAGAATTCTTTCATATGCTGTAATAAATTCATTTAAGTCATTAATTCAGTTATTAAACAAAAGCATCCAAAATGTTATGAAAATTATCTAGTGTGTCATTCAAACACTGAATTAGCTCAGTTCTCTTTCAGCATAAAATATCACAAAATGTTCACAGATTTTCTTATTCTTGACAGTCAAAATCTAACAGTTCAAGAAGCAGAGAAACCAAAGAAGACTCACAAAAGGTACTGCTAGCACTTGTATTTCAACACAGTGGCAGGCGGGAACCAGTTCAAATGTGAGCTGTGCTAGAAAGCCCAGAGAACACAGTAACTTCCACCCTAGAGGCGTCTGACCCCTGTTAGGAATCTTCTGCAATCATCTGGGGAGGAGTTGCCATCCAATACAATAGATCTCAGCCATAAATTCTACTGAATGCACTCAGAGCACAAGAGTTAATGTGTAGCTGCAGAGGGGTCCCACTGCTGAATCCCCTGCAATAAAGGTGGAGCTTATGCCCCTGAAAGACAAACCTTCCCTTTTGATTTTACAGAAGAGTGCTCGGCGCATCTTTCGGGAAATTGCTCAAGAATTATACCATAAGAGATATGTGGAAACATGCCAACAACCTGTAAGTATAAAACAGCAAAGGGCACAATGCAGATCTAAGCGTATAAAGTACTGCCAACAAGCTGTCAATAGCCAAGTTTTCCTTTAGAAGACTCTTTTACAAAGTCGCCCAAAGTATCACTGAAGGCATTTGATACAGTGTTTCAGTGTTTAACAGAGACCTCCATCTTAGTGATGTCGTTTTCTTTCTTTTTTTTTTTCCCCTCTTGAATCAAGGTTTCTCTGTGTAGCAGTTCTAGCTTTCCTGGAACAAGCTCTTATAGACCAGGCTGGCCTCAAACTCACAGAGTCGCCTGTCTCTGGTCCCGAGTACTGGGATTAAAGGCGTGCACCACCACTGCCTGGATCATAATGTGATTTTCAATACAGGCAAGAGGCTTTTATGGACTAAAAGCTACTTCGTACTGCAGCCAGTGAGCAGTAGGCCCAAGTCAATGCTACAAACCTGTGCAGATAAAATAATATATTTAAATCACTTGTTACCAGTAAGGAAAAATTAAATTTGCTAATGATACAAAAGCAGCATCTTGCTAGCTCTAGGACTGGACATTGGGGACAGGATGGTCTAGGCAACTTCCTGGCAGAATACCTCTCAAGCCACAGTCAGGATTCCGATGGAATGCAGTTTTATGGGTAGTAGGATACCTGGGGTTCCACAGCACATGGCTCAAATGCTAAGCCTTCTATAACAATACACACAGAGAACAGATAGCTAGGAAAGAGGCAAACACAACAGGATGATGACTATGAAGTGTAATTTTTCTTTTTTTTTTTTTGGCTTTTGGGAGGGTGGCAGGATAGGAAAGAGTCATCCAATTTGTAAGGGCTTTTCATGGGAGAGCATTTGCCCAATATTCATTAAGGCCCTGGGTCCCATCCCCAGAATCAGTTTTTAAAAATAGAAATCTAAACTTTTTTTTAACTAAAAGAGAATCATCCACATATTCAGTTCACCCTCCTGTGATATTAAAAAAAAAAAANNAAAGACAAAAACTGTTCACACTTTTTCCTATTGAAGCTACGGCTTATTTTATCTTATTTTTTGAAAAATGGTCTCCCTGTAGTCCTAGCTGGCTGGGAACTTGCTATGTAGACCAGGTTGGCCTGAAACCCACAAAGACACACCTGCCTCTGTCTCCTGTGTGCTTTTCCACAAAAGCAAAAGTAAATAGTCTGAAGGAAGATTGGAACCAAGAACTGTAAAGTTCTGAGTCAAAGATTTGACAACAGCATGACAGATTTTTATTTTAGTTCCTATATCATACTTTAAAAGGAAGGAAAAATGAAGCCACGTGAAGTAGTACACACCTTTGATCCCAGCACTTGGGAGGCAGAGGCAGGCAGATCTTTGAGAGTGAGCAACTATGTAGCAACTGAAAGCTAGCCAGGATTATATAATGAGAAACTACCCTTTAAAAAAGGAAAACAGAGCCAGGCAGTGGTGGCGCACACTTTTAATCCCAGCACTCGGGAGGCAGAGGCAGGCGGATCTCTGTGAGT
>LOEQ01000027.1:381752-400096 GCA_001685075.1 Bramus lutescens | reverse complement strand
CTACAAGAGCTATTTCCAGGACAGGCTCCAAAGCTACAGAGAAACCCTGTCTCAGAAAACCAAAAATAAAAAAGGGAAACTGGTAACTAGACTTAGAAGAACTAAGTCTTCTAAGAAGGGCCAGGCAAGATGGTACACACCTGTTATCCCAGCCCTCAGAGACTAAGGCAGAAGAACTATCAGCTTCACAGCAAGCCCCTGAGCCATGTTTCAGAAACAAACCAAGATGAGCATGGTAATATATACTTGTGTTTTGCTGTTTTGGCTCCGCAAGACCACTTTTGTTGTTATTGTTTTGTTTTGGTTTTTTTTTTTCCCCAAGACAGGGCTTCTTTGTGTAATAGCTCTGGCTGACTCAGAACTCACTTTTTAGACCAGACTGGCCTCGAACTCACAGAGCTCTGCCTGCCTCTGCCTCCCAAGTGCTGGGATTAAAGGTGTGTGCCACCTCATCTGTCAGCAACATATACCTATAATGCCAGTATTTACTTGGTAAAAGCAAAAGATCTAAAGCTCAAGGTCATCCTGAACTACATACATAAGTAAGTTCAAAAATTCAGTCTAAGGGGTTACTTGTCTCAAAAGATAACACAACATTAAAGCCAAGGGTGGATTCTTTTCTCACACAAAAAGAAAATTCAAACTGAAAGTACATATGCACATACACTCATGAGGACATGCATGTACACGTGCACACATACACACACACGATGATTCACAGTGTACACAAGACCAAAGCTGCATGGTGGCAAAGTAGCTCCTATGTAGCTGTAGGATGACATCACTGGTAACATAATGATAAGCACAGCTCCCATTTACTGTCACAGGAAAGAGACGGCACTTATGAAAACAGAAGAGCACTTCCCACCTCTGCAAGACCATAGATGTACTTACTCTCTACCACAGCGTGAATGGACACAAATCAATCAAAAGCACCAAAGCGAGCTGGGGCACAGCTTAGGTGGCAGAGTGCTTGCCTAGCAGGCACAAAGCCCTGGGTCTGATCCCCAGCACCATGTAAACTCAGCAACGCGACACAAGGTCATAATCTCGACACTTTGAAAAACGAATAAAGAGGATCAAAGGTTCGAGGTCATACTTGAGTACAGGATGAATTTTAGGCCAAAGATATATGTCACCCTGTCCCAAAACAACTGCCACCATCAAAAGAAAAAGAACAAGTGGAAAAGACGGCCAGCCACACCAGAAGGCAGAGCATAAGAAACTCACTAATGGTAACTACAAAATGAAAACCTCAAAAAATTTCAACTGGAGGATCTCTTTTTCTACTTTTCCAGGAACAGTCTAAGGTGCCTCATTTTAAAAACACAAAAACAAAACAAAAAACAAACTTCATCTTAACAGTCTTTTAAAATTGTTATGTATATCCTGTCAGTTCACCCAACGTAGTAGATATGTGACGGCCATTAACCTGGAGAAGGCTTAGAGAGTTAAACCACAGATCTGAATTCTGAGGGAATAAGTGTCTTCCTGAGCTGTGGGAATGATGAAACAATGAGAAGCAAGTGAGAGGGGGCAAAAGGAGGGAGGAGAAAGTTAATTTTTGAGTAACAGAAACTCACTGTAAAATGTATCTTGGAACAAAAACCATTTCTTCTGATACTGAAATGGAGCAAAGGGCAGTGCACATTCTCCTGCTGAAGTATGCAGAACAACCAAGAAAAGCAACACCAAAAGAGAGACTAGAAGAATACAAATAGGGAAACCCAAAGCAGATCAGAAAATGCCTCAGAACAAATGCATACAACTGACTCTAGATGTCAGTATGGTGATAAAGACTTCAGACCCGGGGAGTGCCAGGACCACTAGTGAGTTTAGATGGAGGGCCTGGTATAGCAAGGTCCTCACTATTTCACTAAGAGGTATGCCATGGATTGTTCTTTGAATATAAAGTACTGACAAGCTCACATTGCTCACTAAACTCAATCAAAGTGTATTCTATCAGTAGTTTCTTTTAAACAGGTACTAAATGACACACACTTCTTAAAACACATATACAGTCAGTCCTCACACACTTCAAAGTTTCTTTGGAAGAGTCTGACCAAATCAGTGGCTCAAATCAGTGCTATTCTGATAACATGTGTCCCAAAAACGGGAAAGAGCAGGTGACCTCGCTTTACTTGTGTACACGCGCGCGCACACACAAGTACACATGTATTGTGTGTAGTATATACATATGCATATGTATGTTAGCAACTGCAAAAGGAATAAAACGGTGGTATATACAGCAACACTTTTGTTGGCTGGTTAGTTGTTTGAGATTTTCATTTTTTCATTTATATGTGTGCATATGTCTGCAAGTGCCCTCGGAGGCCAAGCGAGGATATCAGATTCTCTGCAACTGGAATGACAGATAGTTGTGATCTGTCCAATGTGGGTGACGGGAACAGTACTCTTTTTTCTTGTGTGCTTTTTGTTTGTTTGTTTGTTTTTCGAGACAGGGTTCCTCTGTAGCTTTGGAGCCTGTCCTGCAACTAGCTCTTGTACACCAGGTTGGCCTCGAACTCACAGAGATCCGCCTGCCTCTGCCTCCCGAGTGCTGGAATTTAAGGGGGACAGCACTCTTAACCACTGAGCTATTCCCCTTTCTTCCTTTCTGACGCATGACCCCATATAGCCTATGAACTCATCATCTTTCTGCTACCATACTCCAAAATGAACGTCCTATAGACTCCAAGAGGCAAACCCCCTCACTCTGAAACTACCAGTTTAAGCAAAATAAACAAACTTCTAGACCAGAATACAGAAAGGAGCAAATACTAACTCCATTAAGAGTAGAATACTAGATGCAAGTATCATTCATTTCTGCCAGTGATTGTGGTCTTGTACTGTTTCCAGGAGATAAATTCCTGTATTAGGATTGAAGTCTAATATAATATGCCTTTCCTGAAGAATGAATGCAACTGCCTCAAAGTTGAACTTTAAACTGAAACTGGAAAGGTATTTTCCAGAGGAAGTACATTACATATCTATTCCCAACATTATACACAAGATGGCCCAATACTCAATGAGCTGGCTATTCTACAAGGCCTGCCCTGCACTCTGTCCTTGGCTTACACTGAATTTGCTCTCTCCCAACCTCACCATGTCTGCATCTTCATGCTTTTACACACACTCTTGTGTGAGTTTGCAACAGCTATGAAGATACAGCTCAATAGAATGAGCAAGGTCCTGAGTTCAACCCCAGAACTGTAAAAACAAGACAACAAATACAACAGCTCAACGACACACACACAAAGCCTTCCCTAAGTCCCAGCTAATGAGCTCTCCTTCTCTAGTCCCACCATGCTTTACCTGTCTCTTTACATTATCCCAACATTGCCTGTTACAGCTACAATCTGTAATAGAATCACAACTAGAAGCACAGTGTTCATTTATCTTGGTATTTCCACTGCCTGGCTCTTCCCAGTAGAGGCCTTCAAATGACTTTGTATGAATATGAATGAACAGTAATTCTATTTTAAAATTTCTTTCATTTCAACTGAGATGAGAAACACTTCACTTCCTTGTCACCACTGACCTTTCTCCAGAAGCTACTAGCTGAATCCTTTCTTGCTCCCTGGGCATCCAAAGAATTTTCCCTGTTACATATTAAACTGTAGCCTCCCATGTGACTGGCGTCTCCCACGACAGTGAAGATGAATGATGACAAGATGCACCTTAGTCAGCTGCTGTCACTATGACAAAGCATCACAGGCTTTGTGGCTTACAAGCAGCAGAAATGTCTTTTTCAGAGTTCTGGAGGCTGAAGTGGAATCAGAGTCCTACAAGGTGGGTTCTAATTAGGTCCCTCCTCCAAACTGCTGAAGGCAGAGCGTGGGTTCTGGAACCTCTAGCACAGGACAATGACCTAGTGAACACCATCACGTCCCAAAGGGGCCACATCGTAGACCCCGCACAATGGAGGAGAGGCTTAACATAGAAGAAGCAAAAGGATCCAGAAGTCTCCTATCTATATCCTCTACCCTGAATTGCCTGCCAAGACATGCCAATGAAGTTTTCAAAAGAATTAATTCCCTTTTCATCTTTGTAAGAAATCTCAAACCTGTGACCACTGGGAATGTAACTGCAGAGTCACACTCACCAGTATTAGAGAACTCACTTTGAAACAGTTAAAACACAAAACAAAGCCTTCAGATTCTGAATGCCTTTGTTATGAGTTTAAGGCAGACTAAAAGACACTGACAAATACTTCTATGGGAGGAACTGTGAACAAGTATGACCAATAATCACAAATAAAAAAAGAGTAGAATAGGATAGACTAGAATAAATCTAGTATGGATCAAATACCAGAAACCAGACCCATACAGTTGGCCACAGTTTAATAATACATGACTTAACCCTCATAATAAACCCTGACATGGGTATTAGCCACTCTGGGCAGGAGAAGCTAACCCATATTTCAAATTCAAAGAGGGGCTAGCCCTCTGACACTAAGCTCTTTCCACAAAATAGACTAGGAGTCCTGCATGTTTCTATCTGGGTGAGTGAGCTTTAGACTAAATGTCTAACCAGAAGAATGGGCATGCCTATAAATCCTAGCATTCAAGAAGCAGAGGCAGAAAGACAAACATAAATTTGAGACCAACCCAAACTACATTGGAAGTTACAGACCAACCAAGACTATATAGCAGGACATAATAATAATAATAACAACAACAACAACAAAATAGTCTAATTCAATCAGACCATGACCTTATAAATGATTAAGAAAGTTGCTAACAGGCTATTTCTTAAAAGCACAGGCCTCACGCAATAGTTTCACAAAATAATGGTATCAAATTTTTAAAGAATAAAACACAGAGTAGAACATTCCCAATTATTTTCTACAAAATCAGCAGGACAATGATATAAAAACCAAGATAACACCCTCCACAGACATAAAGACCACCTCACCTAAAGGTAATTTACTCATTGACAGTATTAAGGCTATCTATGAGGCGCTGTGGTCAACTCTGTAATCTTATCTCCTCAGGTTAAGAAAGGAATATCCTGAGTTCAGGGCCAGCCTAAAGAACCTAGTGAGACCGTATCTCAAATAAAAATTAAAGAGGTGTGGGGGGAGCTGAAGAGATGTTAAAGCAATAAGAGTAGTTACTGCTCTAACAGGGATAGGAGTTTGGCTCTCAGTCCCATGTCAGGTCATGTCACAACCTCCTGTAATCCCAACTCCTGGTCTTTTGGCCTCTGTAGGCACCTGCACTCACACAACCCAACACATGCATATAAATCAATTATTAAAAATTAGGAGCCAGTAAGATGGGTCAAAAGGTAAAGGTGCTTGTTGCCAAGCTTGAAGACCTCAATTCCTGGGACCCAACAGTGGAAGGAGAGAACCAAGTCCCACAAGCTGTTCTCTCGCCTCCACATCTCCTAACACACACACAAATAAAGCCATTTAAAAAGGTAAATGTGTGAAGATAAGTTGCAGTGTAGAGTACTTGTGCAGCACATCCAAGATTATGGGTCCAGTCACTAGAACTGAAAAAAAAATGGTAATAATATCAATGTTCATGGCATTTTCTTTTTTGGTTTGTCAAGACAAGGTTTCTCTGTATAGCCCTGGTTGCCCTGGAACTTCCAGGCTGGCCTCAAACCCAGAGATGTGCTTGCCTCTGCCTCCTGAGTGCTAGGATTAATGATATGTGCCACCAGCTGTTTATGGCATTTTCTTTCTTTCTTTTAAGAGACAGGATTTCTCTGTGTAACAGCTCTGGCTGTCATGGAACTCCATCTGTAGACCGGTCTGGCCTTGAACTCACAAAGATCTGCCTGCCTCTGCCTCCTGAGTGCTGGGATTAAAGCCATGCACCATCACACCTGGTGTTTGTAGCATTTCATTTAGAATGTTTACAAGTGCTGCAGACCAGAGTGGCACTGTCTTAAAGAGGCCTCTCAGAGACTGTCTTCAATATGATCATCCCAAGAGACTCTGAATACTCAGATATAAATTTCAGTATTAACTCCTAGATTTGTAAACTCTTGATTTAGAAAAAAAAAAGGATTTTTAAAAACATCAACCAAGCAGTGATCTGTGTAAAGCAGACTCACCTGGGACTCACCATGTAGAGCAGACTAGGCCAGAATTGCTCCTGCAGCTCCTGCCTTGATCTCTCAAGCACTAGGCTTACCAGCATAAGCCATCACACCCACATTTTTGTTACTGGTGTTATAAAAGCAAACTGCTAATGTCTGGCCTCTTTCCTCCAACAGTAAATGCTAACAACCATATCAGAGAAGGAGAAAATAATCTGTAGTTTGTTAAATTCCATGTGTCAATGTTTCCATCACACTCAGCGGCAACGACACTGCATCTACTCCATGTAAGGGTCGGGTCCCATGAGTCAGTCTGAGCCAGTCCAGCTCACCACTACTTACATCCAGGTAGTGTTAAAGTGTGTTCCTAGATATATTTCAAGGAAAAATTGAAGTATTCCTAATAGCTTCTATCTGCATACATGTGCAATAAGATTTGAAGAATGTTTAAGATGATCAAAAACCAAAGATGGATTGGAATAAAACAAAGATTTTCATTATATTCCCTTTGCAAGCAGCCTGAACAATTTCTTACCATGAATGATTTTGCATAAAATTATAATTTTAACAAATTAATCATGTTATTAAATTTATCTGTACAACATTATTCTCCTTAATGACATCTTTTTCCCTGAACAGGTCTCACCAGATAACCAACCCCGACTGAAGACTAGGTGAGGGAACCGAGTAAACAGACTAAGAAGAAACAAGTGGAGCTGGAGACACAGCTCAGAGGTTAAGAGTACTGGCTGTTCTTCCAGATGACCCAGGCTCAATCTCCACACCCACATGGCAGCTAACAATTGTCCGTAACTCTAGTTCTGGAGGATTCAGCACCCCCACATAGACATACACACAGGAAAAACATCAACATAAAATAAATAAATCTTTAAAAGGAACGAAATACAAGACTACTTCTTCTAAGTTAGCCTAAACAATAAAACTGTAGTTAAATGCATGGCACTGACTACCCCCCCAAAAAAAATCAAGAGTAATCACTCCGTCTTTAATTGCTTTTGTTAATTAATTAAACCAAGCAGGCTAAGCACACTCAGACACCCTCACAACAAGCCCACTCTGCGCCTTGAAGTCTCCCGTCCTCACAGTTTCCCATGGAAATCATCAGGATTTAATTAGAGCCTTAGAGAAAGGAAGCAGAAACAGCAACAACAGAGTGCTCCAGACAATCTGCAGAAGCTACAGGTCAATAAAGGTCACCCCTAGCAACAAGGCTTTGTCTCAAATTTGTAATGTGTCACAGGCCAGACTCCTTAGAGTCCACAGGCAGCTCTGGACACCCACAATCAAGAAGCTTGTTCTCAGTCTTAAGTAAAAACTGTGCTCTTGTTTAGCTTGACTTCCTTTCAATGCTTCTTGTCAGAAACACAAGGAAATGAAATTTGTGGTTAGACTGATGTTTCTTCCTCCTGCTTTTCCACCTCCTGCTATGCCAGGAAGTAGCATTAAAGCTCTATCATGTGGTTGCCCATCAGGACACAGGAAGCCAGAACTTTACAACTCAATGTCTAGTGAGTGAGTGCAGAGAGGGAGCCAAGGCTTAGTCACAGAGACTGGCACTGCAGCATGGTCAGATCAGAGGACACTTGTTGGGTCTTTTCACTGTGTAACATACACATGATAAATATGGTATGGACGGCACTCACACAGCAGGGTGAAAAGCCATTCAACAACAGGAATATAATGTACACAGAAGACTGGAGGGGGGACATCTATTCCACTCATTTTCTTTTTCTTTTTTTCTTTAAATTTTATTTATTTTTATTTTGTGTGCCTTGGTGCATGTATGTCTGTGTGAGGGTGTCAGATACTGGAGTTACAGACAGTTGTGAGCTGCCATGTGGGTGCTGGGAATTGAACCCAGGTCCTTTGGAAGAGCAGTCAGTGCTTTTAACCACTGAGCAACCTCTCTAGCCCCTCCACTCATTTTCTTCCTGCTCTCCAATGTCTACAGATTTTCCCTCTTCAAGCCTGGTATGATGGCAAACACCTGTAACCTACTTTTTTTTTTCTTTTTTCAAAGCAGAGGACCAAACCCAGGGCCTTGTGCTTACTAGGCAAGCGCTCTACCACTGAGCTAAATCCCCGACCCCTGTAATCCACTTCTTGGAGGCAGAAGCAGGAGAAAGATCAGGAGTTGAAGCCACCCCCAGTTACACAGCAAGTGAAGATTGCACGGGACTGACTCAAAAACAAATCTAAGATGGCTCAATGATGGGGAGATGACTCAGAGGTTAACATGGTTTTATGCAAGCATGAGACCTGAGTTCAGATCTCTAGCACCCATACAAGAGATGGGTGTGGCAGCACGGAATTGTGATACCAGGGAGTAAGACAGGCAGCTATCTGGGGCTTGCTGGCCAACCAGTCAGGCTTATAACTCAGCAAATTTCAAGTTCAATGAGACCCCATCTCAAAAAACAAAAGATGAAGAGCAACAGAGACAGACAACTGATATCAACCTTCTTTGCCTGCCTATACAGAGAGAGAGAGAGAGAGAGAGAGAGAGAGAGAGAATTTCCTATTTTCCAAAGCAATGACAAAAACTTTTGTTTGGGGTAAATGCAAAGACAAGCATTAAGTACAAAGAGAGGGCCCTGTCATAGTGACCTATCACTGTAACCCCAGCATGTGGGAAGCTGAAACAGGAGGAGCCTAAGTTTCAAACCAGCTTGAGTTTTGGGAACCTGCCTCCAAAACAAGCAAGGAAATGAAATNGCAGGAAGGAGAAAGGAAGGGATGGAGGGAGGGAGGAAGAAAGAAAGGAAAGAAGGACCAATGGACGGACGGACTATGACCATGGGTGAAAAATAAGGACAAGAACTAAAGAATATACAAGCACCCTTAATTAAAAGGTTTAGATTAAAAAGTTTAATCTCTAGCACCACATAAATCCTGCACTGGAGAGACCAAGGCAGAAAGATCAAAAAGATCAAGGTCATCTTTGGCTGCACAGCAAGTTTGAGGCTAGTCTGGGCTTCATGAGACCCTGTCTCAGGAAAAAAAAGAAATAAAAGACTAAAGATTTTTAAAATATTAACATGCATAACAAGTAGTTTTCTACTAATGTACATTAACTTATCAAAATACAGAAGAGAGAATTAAAGACATAATTTTCAAGTTGACCTAAAGTGCAAATGACAGCAGCTTAAAGTATGAATTACTGCGACATTAAGTTACAGGCAGAAGTCACAGTAAACCTAAGGCCAGGAAACAGCCCATCTCTTGTAGTACACTCTTCAATCAATATTAATGAAGACCAGCACCATTAATTTACAAAATCACATCACAAGGCTTGGAGAGATAAATGGCTTCAAGGTTAAGAACATGCACAGGAACCAAGTTCAGTTCCTGGAACCCAAGCAGGGCAGCTCCAGTCCCTAGGGATCTGATGGCATCTTCTAGCTTCTGCAGACGCTGTACTCATATGCACACACACACAGATATAATGATAATAAAATTCTTTTTTTAAATCTTGTTACTCAAAGAAATGATACGAATTGGAACATAAATATCTTCAAAAGAGAACACTCATCATTTTTATTAGAGTCTGGGACAAAAATTTCAAAAACGTAAAAAACAAAACAGCTATGACATTTATCAAGTATCTATTAGCAGATTAAAAGATACAATTCACCACTTGACTTGGCCTATATAAGCCACTAAATAAATGGCTCAAGTGCCATTTAAAGCTAAGTGAGTGCAGACACAGACACACTGACCCAGCCGAGCACAAGTACGAATAGTGCCAGGAGGTACCAGAGTGCTATAAGGTCTGTATTAAGATAAGCATTAACCAAAGTGATACTATATGTTTAATTGTATTATTTTAAATTCTAGATGACTTAAAAAACACTAGGCTGTGTTTAGTTGCTCATAACATAAAACCAAAAATACCAATAGATAGTCATTCTGAGAAGTGTTGGCCTGTCCACACTTACCGTTTTCCACATACGGATGGAAGGGCAAAACTAAGGCAAGAATGACCCTGCCTTGGGTGGGCTCCAGGACACTTCTGATATCTTTTAACAATGTCAGAGGCTGATCACAACGATCCAGCAGATTTAAGCAGCTGATGACATCATACTGGAACCCTGTATTCTGCCATTCATTTATACCAAGCACTCTGGAAAAAAAAGTCAAAAAGAACTTGGTTAATATTTCTCTGATTTAGAGTCAGCTTTAAAAATAACTATAAGCAGAGAGTAGCGGGACACACCAAGAAAACCTCTCACTTAATCTACCTCAAAATCAGCTGCAGGTAAGTAGTTTCTGTGTTAGGAATTCTAGAAAACAGAAATACACTCTCTGAACCAAAACTTAAGAGTTTTGTGCTGGGACAGTTAAACTTATGCTGACAGCAGATCAATCTCATCCTTACTTCAGTTTCTAAAATTCTATTTGAAAACTCAATTCCATTCTTTAAGGTACATTAGTAGCTGTTCTCAAATGTTCTCCAAATGTCCACCCTGGCCCTGCTCCAGCAAGGCTGAGACGATGCTATGACTAGGGTCAGCCTACGTTATAGCATGGCGGCAAAGTAAGTGGGGATGTAACTTCTGTGCAGATAGTGCAGGGGCAGGCGCTACCTCCACATGGTGTGAGTGGTCGGTGCGCACAAGTCTCTCAACCCACAGGCTTCATATCTAATAAATACTCTTCCTAAGTCTCTCAAGCAGCAGGCAGTTTACAAACTGAACTTGACACTTTATACCCATCATTACTGTCAACTGTTTGGGTAGGGGGTGGGGTACAACTTCTGTCAGAGACATAAAGAAATTAGTGCGGATGTAATTGGTATAGGTGCTATGGAAAAGACGCAGTCAATTCTCAAAAAATTACACAAAGACTTAGAGGGCAGAGAGATGGCTCAGAAGTTTGGAGCACTTGGTGATTTGTAAAGGACCTGGGTTTGATTCCAAGAACCAACATGGTGGCTCACAATCATCTGAAACTCCAGTTCTAGGGAATCCCAACACCCTCTTCTGGCCTTCATGGGCACCAGTCGTGCACATGGTACACAGACATACGTGCAGATAAAGTATTATACACATATGTTTTAAAAAATTAAAAACCATAGACTTAACATGTGATCTAGCAATTCCACTTTTAGGCGTATACCTGGGTGGGGGGACTTAAACAGGCATTTATATTACTCATTCATGTATTACTCACAATGGCTGTGGTGGCTTGAATGAGCATGGCCCCCAATAGGCTCATAGATTTGAATACCTGGTCCCCAACTGGTGAACTGTTCGGGAAGGACTAGGAGGTGTGGTCTTGTTTAAGGTGGTCACTGGGGGTAGAGTTTGAGGCTTCTCAATGCTCACACCATTCCCAGTTCTCTCCCCCTGCTTCATAGTTGTCATCTCAACACAAGAGCTCTCAGCTACTGCTCCAGTGTCATGCCCACCAGAAAGGTCACAGACTCACCCTATGAACCTGTAAGCCCCATAAACTCTTTTTTGTATAAGTTGCCTTGGTCACCGTCTCTGAAAACAGCAACAAAAAGTAACTAAGACAAATGTTAGAAGCAACCCAAACGTCTGTAAAATAGTGTGGAGTAACTGTACTAAGTTATTCAGTACTAAGAAAACTGAAGTACAAGCTACAACATAGATGAACCACCAAAACAATATGCTAAATGAAATAAGCCAGTCAAAGGGCTTTCATGGGTCCTCCTATGATTCCTCCAAGATAAAGTACACGGAATAGTCAAATTCATACAAAGCAGAAAGGTCATTATGAACTGGAAAGAAGGACGAATCAGAGATGACTATTTGAGAGTGCCGTTAGGGAAGATGAAAAAGCTATGAGGACAGATGATACAAATGAACCACTACCACTGACGTAATTAGAAACTTAAAAATGATTAAAATGATACATCTTACATTACATATATTTTTACCAAAAAAAAAAATTTAAAGCATACAAAATATATGGACATGCCCGATCCAACCTAGAGAATAGGCCCTCATATGTGACTGCCTGCTCCAAGCTGTCTCTCACTCATGCTATGTTCCCTATGATGACAAGTCCTCTGCTTCAGAAAAATGCTGCCATGGAAAATTCCTTTTCTCTGGTTTTCCAATGGTTCATGTTTAATTCTTAACCATGGAAAACTGTTCCTGATTCTTATCACTAGGATATGTGCAGAGGAAAAGTGCTGGCCTAGCAAGCACAAGACCCTGCGTCCAATCCCCAGTGAGACACACACACACACACACACACAAATGTATGTAAACACACATACATACACTTTAAAGAGGAAATCCATCTAAAACCAAGATATACCCAATACCCCTGGCACACCTCTAAAACTGGTACCTACAAGCAATGTATCCAGGACCCCCCAGCACACCTCTAGAACTGGTACCTGTATTTCTTCTTCTGGAGCTGCCAGATCATCGTTTCAGAAAGCTCAGTGGCATAAATTTCTTCAAAATGAGGGCTCATGATTTTTGTGACTTCTCCATCTCCAGCACCTAAGTCAAGAAGTCTGTGAGTTTTCCAGTCCGGATTAATTTTAAGCAGTCTCTGAAACTGATCTGGTGAAAACACAAACATCGAGCCTCTTCCTAGCAACCTGGGGAAAAAGGGTAAGAGTTGAAGTCTACACATATTATTAATGCTTTTACATACACACAGAACAAACAGCACCAAAAATTTCTGACTTTGTAAAATTATTATATGATTAAAATATAGTTTATCTTCTATGACTAAAAAGCAAATTCACTAACATATCATATAACTATATCATGATTTTCAGTTGCAAATATATTCCAAAATGCATGGTAAGGAGAAGTAAAGAAGAAATGAAATAATGGAAGTGAGAACTGAAGTCAAAATAGGAAGGAAAGGCAGAGATGCCAGGCCAGTAGAGTCAGACCATAGTACTAGGTAGAGGAGTCAAGCATGCCTTCTAGGATGATAGACTCAACAATGGGTGACAGGAAAAAAGAAATAGCTTTATATAAGAGAGTTTAAGATGCACTAAAAATACAACCATTTTAAAAGAGGAAAAGAGAAACCCTTGCAAGATCAGCCAACTGGCATTAAGAAAGTGGATCCATATTCAGGTAGGTTTTTTTACAATTAACTGAGACTTGTAATTTATTAAAGGTCCAAAAAAAAAAAAAAGAAACTTCAAACTGATAGTATTGACTGAAAAGATAAAAATAAAAAGAGACTGACAGAAGTTAAGTGGAGACCGAAAGAGCCCGTAGAAAAGCAGGCGCAGCTCAAGCAAGCCCCACAGACATGCACTCCCTACTCTCGTCTTGGTCTTAAATCCTGCTTTGTCTGGGGCAAAAATTCTCCAACTTCCTTTAAACGAAACAACCTTTCCTTCAAATGCAGTGAAACTCAGACTTACAAAATCTAAGGAGCTATTACTGCTGCCAACAAGGCTAAAAGCCTGCAACTGCCAGAAGCCCACTATTAAGATTTTCTCTGCAACCTGAAGCAGCTTGATGAAGCTCCTCCTCAGATCACAGAAAACCACTGGTACCAGAAGCGAGAAATGGGCACCATTTTGTCACTTTCTGGAAATAATCAGAATGTAAACTAGGTTTACTGTTCAATGACTGTGAAAATACACACAACACAGTGCTTGCAGTAAGACCAGCTTCAAGAACAGTAATAAAAATGGAGCTGATGTAATAAATTCCTTCTCTTCTTTTGCCATTAAAGCTATAAGAGTAGAACAAAATTCAATAATATATTTACAGTAAATCTTCTGTCTCACATAAATGCTGAAAGACTGGGGGAGCAGGAACCGAGAAGACCCCAGAGACTGCTAAGCATGTTGTTGAGAACTTTTTAGAAAAGAAAGTCATATCTCATAAGAGACATAACTAATCCCCATTGTTTTCATTGCTAGAGGGAAAACAAGCACACGTGAGAAAAGGGGCTAAACTTGCTGAAATGGCTGTGCAAAATCCACGCAGGATCCAGTCAAGCAGAAGGGCTCTAGGCAGCCTGATGCTGACTTCATGCCACAGAATCAAAATAAGTCACAAAGTACTTTGCCTAAAACTTTCCCAGCTATAAAACATGTTCCCAAGCCGTCTCCCTGGGATGTGAAGAAGCCTGTCATGTTACTATAAAATTATAGGGCCAGAGATCATCAGAGGTCAGAGCTCACAAAATTAATGCACGAAAGTTTACAATTAAAGGCACCAAAAAGAAATGAGGGAAATACTACCCTATCTACAAAGAACATGAGCAAAGGGGGCTCCATAAAAAAGAGTGTCAAAAAGAGTCAACTAACTCTGCCCTTCGAGAAGTTCAGCATGACCTAAGAAGCTAAATGCCCTACACTGTTTAGCAAGCACAACAGAATTATCCAAGTATACATGGAGACACTGCACTAGTATGACATCAGGTCTCCAGGAAACACTGTGGAGAATGTTCTCCACTCTTTCCAGTCCTTCATAATCATCCTAGGTTCTCTAGCCAAGTCTCTCTAGACATAAGTCTACAGAAGAGCTGTGTTTCTTCCTTATAAAATAAACTGAAAACAATAAACTGAAAACAAGCTGGGCATGGTGGCGTATGCCTTTAATTCCAGCACTTGGGGGCAGGAGGCAGGCAGGTCTCTGTGAGTTCAAGGCCATCCTGGTTTACAGAGCGAGTTCCAGAACAGTCTAGGGCTACACTGAGAAACCATGTCTTGAAAAACCAAAATAAATAAATATAAATAAACTGAAAATAGCTATCAAGTTTCTCAAGGGATTTAACTTGGTAGGAGATAAAAACAGTCCTTGCCCCAATTGTATAAGGGAGTAAAATCCCCAGTACCACCAATTTTTAAAAAAAGAAAAAAAATCTTTTAAACTGGACGTGGAGGCACATATCTGTTATCCCAGCAGTCAGGAGGCAGAGGTAAGAGGGCTGCCAAAGTTCAAGACCAGCCAGAGACACATAGCAAGACACTATGCAAAAACAAAACCAAACAACACAAACCAACTCTCTCCTTGCCTTCTTTCTACCATGAAGAACTTTGATAAGCATTTTGGTTCAAGAAGGTTTCACCATAACTATGTAGTAATTTCTACTGCGGAGAGTACCACTGCACGGTGGGAAATAGCAGTGGGTTCAAAACTGAGTTCTGAGTAGAGGACAAGAGACACTAAGTTTAACAAGGGGTGGGGGCAGGACGTGGCAGTGATATGGCTCAGTAGGTAAAAGGCCGAACATGACTACCTAAATTCAACCCCCTGCCCACATGGTGGGACAGAATCAAGTTCCACAATCTTCCCACTACCTCCACACTGGTATACCCTGGCAATGTACAATCACATGCACACACACTAAACAATAAGAACAACCGTAGAATGAGCAAGGCAAACAAAACAGTATGTAACAGGGGTATATCATTGAGCTTAGGAGTACAGGAGTTTGAGGCCAATCTGGGCAACATACCAAGGCTACATAAAAACAAAAGGGTGGAGGCAGAAGAGTTACAGTAATGGAAGACAATGGCATTTACTATTATGCTGCCTCTCTGGTCAAACTGCCAAATTCTACAGCAAGGAATTTTAAGCAGGTAGAAGAAAAAGGAAGTAATTTTAGTTTGAAATGTTCAGAAACAAAGCACTGATGCAAACACTTTCTTTAAAAGTTATTTCTTCATTTTATGTACATTGGTATTTTGCCTACAGGAATGTCTGTGTGAAGGTGTTGGAGCCTCTGGAACTGGAGCTCCTTGTGGGTGCTGGAAACTGAGCCCAGGTCCTCTGGAAGAGCAGCCAAAGCTTTTAACTGCTAAGCCATCTCTCCAACTCTGAAAGCACCTTTTAAAGAAAAGATTCCCACCTTTTATCACTTTCAAAGAGTAGAGAACTCCCATAAAGGATCTCTGCACGCCAGAGGTGGCAGTGCTCACTTTTAATCCCAGCACTTAGGAGGTAGAAGCAGGTGGATCTCTGTGAGTTCTAGGTCAGTCTGGCATACAAAGAGAGCAAGTTCCAGGACAGCCAGAGCTACATAAAGAAACTGTCTTGAAAAATAAAAAATTAGAAAGAAAAAAAATCTCTGCAATAATGCCATGCTTGACTTCCTCCCAAAAAAAGAATGAATGGCATAGAACAGAAAATCAGTGTAACCAATTTTAGGACAAAATAGGCCAGGTTGTATAAATTCAACTCCCAATACAAAATCTAATATGTTTGCTGAAGCAAACATAAACCAAGTTCATATAAACAAGGGAGAAAATTAAGCAAGAAACCGGGGCTGGTGGCTTGTGTGCCTGAAAACATATTTTTTTAATATTTTTATTTATTATGTATACAATATTCTGTCTGTCTGCAGGCCAGAAGAGGGCGCCAGATCTCATTACAGATGGTTGTGAGTCACTATGTGGTTGCTGGTAATTGAACTCAGGACCTTTGGAAGAGCAGGCAATGCTCTTAACCACTGAGCCATCTCTCCAGCCCCTGAAAACATACTTAAGAACTAGATGATAGACTGGGGATCCGGATATTTAGCAGAAATTTGACCCAAACCTCAAGGGAAAAAGAAAAGCATCATGACTGATTGCCAAAAGTTGGCTTTCTTCATTGTAAGGCCTTGGGCACGTTTAAAAATCTAACTAAGAAGTGATAAATGATATTTATGAAATCTTTTCTGTAGATATTTATGAAGGAACCAAACTTCCTGGTAAGCCTAGACATTATGTAAGGACAAATGCCAGATCCTTTAAACAGTTGTTGCCTACTGTTGGGCTGGAGACTCAGATCCCCTCAAAAACTTGTCTGTGGGATGGTGGGATATGGGCTTAAGGCCTTTAAGGGCCTCCTCCAGTTGAGGGCTTGGTCTCAAGTCTTTGCTACTCCAAAGCCCACAGTTAGCAGAAGTTTGTTAAAAAACACAGACCCTCAGTTGGGTGAGGTAGTACATGTCTTTAACCCCAGAACTTGTGGAGGCAGAGGCATGAGAATCTCTGTGAGCTTGAGGTCAGCCTGGTCTACAGAGCGAGGTCCCGGACAGCTAGGACTGTTACACAGAGAAACCGTCTCAAAATAAAAAGAAAAAACAAAACAAAACAGAAAACATACTCTCAGAAGCAACCAACTCATAACCTACCTTTTAACACCATCTCCTAGTGGTTCCTATGTCCATCAGAGCAGGAAATGAACTGAAGTCTCCCACCATAGAAATACAGGCTAATAAAGCTACTCGCACAGTTACAATGAAGTTTAAAAATCTAGGTACACAAGGCTTCAATAGCAATTTTGACAAGTGTTGTGGTTAAGGTAGTATCTAGAACAAGGTAACTTCCCTCTTTCCTTTTTTAAGCCTCAGAATAAAAGGGGTGGAAATTCTAATATTCACTTACCCGTTGATAGATGTTCTAGACATAAACAGGCTAAAAACAGATGATACAAAAGAATGATAGAGTTGGATAAATAGCCAGCCAGATTTCTCAATGCTGTTGTTTAAGAAGATCTGTGTTCCTTGATCAAGATAACTCTGAACAAAGACAGACTGAAGTGATTCACATAACTTCTCTCTGTTGCACACATACCACTGGGGGGAAAAAAAGGTAAGATTAAACACAGTTGATGTAATGCCTAAGAAATCTAACAAAACAAAACAAACAAGCAAACAAAAAAAAACCCAGAAGCCTAAAATCTAATCTAAGATCTTCAAATACAATCTCATGACTCTGCGGGCAATCATCAATCATCTTTCCTGCCCACATGACCCACAAAGTTCAGGTGACCTCTCACTTCATTCTCATCACCCAGCCTGCTGGGTAGAGAGGAAGATGAGAGGGTTTCCAGGTCATGCAGCACAGTAGCTGGCAGAACCAGGTCATCGAACCCTAACCCAAGGCTTCAGTCATAAAACAGTGAAGTCAGAAAACCTTCCTTGGCCGAGACTGACTCAGCATCGCAGGCGGATGGCTCTAGCATCACTGTGTTTAAGTGAAGCACTATATAATCCAGAGATGTACCTCGAATCTGCCAACCTAATCAGCAGCAGAGTGAATAACAACTAGTACTCTTGAAAACAGATCAGTTTGCCTTCTTCAGAGGTGTAAGGAGAAGAGACCTTTGGACATCCTGGGGTGTGCTTTAGCAATATGTCCGCCTCAACTTTCATGAGCTCAAGAAAGCTGAAGAAGTTACTTGAGTTCATTCTGCAATTAAGATGACCAAGTGATTACACATTAAGAAAAGATTTCTAAGAATAGGTTCTAGCGCTGCGCAGTGGTGGCACATGCCTTTAATCCCAGCACTCGGGAGGCAGAGGCAGGTGGA
>LOEQ01000027.1:354306-365373 GCA_001685075.1 Bramus lutescens | reverse complement strand
CTCTCTCTCTCTCTCTCACACACACACACACACACACACACACACACACACAGCTTACATACACTCACTCAATGCTGGGAATCTGAATTCAGGTCCTCATCTTGTGCAGAAGTCACTTTACCCACAGAGCCGTCTTTAGCCCACAGCACTTCAAGACAGTAAGGACTCGCTCTGCTCTTCTCTTTAACTTGGCTGACTCATCCTTTTCTCAGCAGCCCTTTCTTTACATACAGCTGACCAATTTTATAATTCATCTACGACAGTCAGATGATCTGAAATTCCTATCAACTATAAAACATCACTCTCATAATTATGTTTATCCTAACATGATCTATGTCTCTCCATAAAATATTTTCTTAAAACTCCGAATGATTGTTTCTTTTAACTGCCATGGCTGGAATGGTCTCACAGCTGTACTAGTGTTTTGAATGCTTGTTCTACAGTTGATGATGCTCTTTGTGTTAGGGGTTGTTGGGGGAATGATGATTATGAAACCTCTGAGGGATGGGGCCTGGCTGGCAGAAGTAGAATTAGAGCCAGAGCCTGATGTAGGTCTAGCTCTCTGCTTCCTGGTCAACCACAGTGTGAACAACCAGTCACTGCCTCATACTTATGCCGTTTGCCTTTGCTGCCATGATGGACTGAAGCCGGGACTCAAAACAAACCTTCCGTCCCTTACTCTGTTTCTGTTGTGTATTTTGCCATAACAATGAGCAACATATTGTCATGTCTAATCTTAAGAGACTTTTATCCTGAGAGAATGAAGATGTAAGCAGAGGGTAAGGAATACAAAATTCAAAACCATGAAACATTCGAACAAAATCACATTTCAGGCAGCAAAGTCAAGTTATCCACATCTCAGGGATGTTTGTCTCTTCAGCAAGAAAGTCTCCTGCCTCTCTGATGTATGTAACTTTTCCCACCTGGTTCATCTTTTTGCCTCTGTGGCAGGCACGATACTTCACCTATTTCAAGAACATTCTGAACCCTCTCCGAAATGACAATCTCATACCTACCTCAGTTTATGTCAGAAGTACAAAGGAGGGAAACTTCCACATACTCGGTAATATTTGCTGAGCACATCAGCATGCCAGTCCCTGGACTAGAAAGCTAGAACTCAAAACAGGCATAGCAATTCACATCCCTCAAGCTTGCAGTAGTCAAGTGTGGAGGTGGACCCAACTGGCAACCATGAAATGAGTGGGTAATTGCAAAACGCTGAGTACTAAAATTGAATTGTGTATTGTTAGAAAGCCTTAGAAAAACAGTCTAACTGGGAGTGGGAAGCAGAGCTCTTCAGAGCAAGCTGCTCTCAGGAAGTATGGCTAAAATCAAGTTTCTGCTGGGCTATAGGTGCACCCTGATTTACTGCAGAAACAGAACTGGGGTGTTTCACAGAACCTTTCACAGTGTGAGCAATCATGGTTAGACAGTCTTGAAGGAAACTATAAAGGTTAGCACCATGTCCTACAGTCACTTAGCAACCAAATGATGATGATGACTGAACCATCTGAAATCAACCTCCCTATCCTCAGATAAGGCCAGTAAGCAGTCCCAGGGATGTGGAGTCATCACTTTCAACTTAGCCTCCTACAAGAAGAGTCCTCTAAGATACCTATCAATACTCACGGAAATTGCAGGCTGTGCCAAATGGATCAGTAAAATTCTATGTTCTACTACATGTATATTGTGATGAGTTACCCTTTTAAAGATGATGTCTTTATGATATGAAGGGCTTCAATTTGATAGGTCATAAATAAATTCATTCTGATGGTCAAATGAGAATCATAGAAACTTCAGGAAATTTACTATTTCAATTTACCTTCCATGTCACTCAATTTTCCGCACCTATTCTTATACCACATTGTGTAAGACTACTTCTGGAACTTTTTCCTTTGGCAATGATGGAGGTTAAATACAGAGCCTTGTACATACTAGGCAAGTACTCTACCACTGAGCTCTATCCCCAGCCCTTGGTTTTTGAATAGTGTCTCAACTCTGTAGCTCAAGATGTTCTTCCAGCCTCTATTCCCAAGTACTGGGTTTATAAGCTTGCACCACAATGCCTAGCTTCTTCTGAGATTCGAAAAAGACTGAACATAAATGGTCTAAGCGTGAAGGGATACATGTGGCTTATTCATATGTGTGTGTGTGTGTTATATAAAGTAAATATGGACCTTTCAAGTGGGTTTATGTGTCAGAAGTCTGATAAAAGGAGAAAGCTCTTGTTTTCATTGTTCCTGGGGCATTTTCAAAGGTCCAGAGATCTTTCATCTTGTTTTAAATACACTTTCAAAGCAACTCTCATGGCTGGCCTCTTAATTGCTCTCTCTTGTACATATGTGGGCTTGGTCTTCTGAGCAACTAAGCA
Organism: Bramus lutescens; assembly: GCA_001685075.1. NCBI lineage: Eukaryota > Metazoa > Chordata > Mammalia > Rodentia > Cricetidae > Bramus > Bramus lutescens. Next base: position 363,002 of record LOEQ01000027.1, on the reverse strand, counting down.
ATTGCTCCCTCACCTCCCAATTCACACTATAGCTTTATGATACCTCATTTTGATACATTTACTTTGAAACTATAAAACCTGATTTGTGAGTATAAAACACTCAAACTTCTGTTTCCTATGAGACAGAAAAAAATGTTGCTCTGGACATGAGAATTCCTTAAAAATTTAAGTATTTTCTAGTCCAGCATTTATACATGTACAAAGACAAGCCAGGAGGTCACACAGAAACAAGAGCTATCTAGAGGAGTTTATACACTGTGCTTCCAAACAGCCACTTGTCTGCTGGCATGAGCGAAGCCACCACTTTATGTTAGCACAGCTACAAAGTGGTTAGCAATAAGGAAGAACATTTTGATGAAAGGTAATCCACCAACCCAGAAATCAGACAGAACCACCTCCCTTCTCTGGAGAAAACTATGATTCATTTTTAATAGACACATACAATCTGGACTTATAGTAAAGGCTAGGATCTTCCTCATGCTTATTGTGAGTACAATTCATTGTTGGGGGTGAGGGAGGATGAGGCCTGGGGATGAAGTATAGCTGGGGCTTGAGCTGGGGCTCAGCTGATACAGCGCTCACCTAGAAGGCATGAAGTGCAAGGTGCAATCCTCAACACCACACAAACTGATCATGACTAGGGATGCAGCTCAGTGCTTGCCAAGAATACATGAAGTGCTGGTTTAGAGCCTCAACACTACACACACAGGACATGGCAGTGCATACCTGTAACCCCAGCACTCAAAGGGGAAGGTGAGAGAATGAGAATTTCAAGGTCAGACTGAGAAGATTGAATTGCTTTCCTTGTGACCACGAGCCCCTAACTCTAATCCCTACAAAAGAAAAAAAAAACAACAACAAAGACTCATGCTTGTATCGTCATCATGAGGGAGACAGAGTTGCTGATCCCAGGTCAGTTTGAGACCACATCTTAAAGAAAAAAAAACAAAAAAAAGGCAGATGATGCCTGTATCAGAATAACAACACCCAAGGTTTCTCCCCCCCGACCTCTACAAACATGCATGCAACCTACGACCACACCATAAAATTCAGGGTCATCCTTGGCTACACAGAAAGTTTGAGATGGGCTACATGGCTATATGAGATCCTGGCTCAAGCACACAACATACACACACACACTCACACAGAGAGAGGGGGAAAGAGAGAGAATATCAGAGAATCAGAAAACTAAAACTGCCATCAACCAGAAATGGTGGTGCGTCCCAAAACCCATCAAACCTGAGGCAGATGATTGTAAGCCAAAGGCCATATAAACTATATAATGAGTTCTAATCCAAGGTGAGCTAAATAACAAGACATTGTCTCTTTTTAAAATTAAACACAGAGCTGGGTGGTAGTGGCACACACCTTTAATATCAGCACTTCAGGAGGCAGAGGCAGGTAGATCTCCATGAGTTTGAGGCCAGCCTGATCTACAAAGCGAGTTCCAGGACTGACTCCAAAGCTACAGGGAAACTTTGCCTTGAAAAAAAAATTAAACATAGGCTGGGTGGTAGTGAAACATCTTAAATCCCAGCACTCAGAAGGCAGAGGCAGGCAGATCTTTTGAGTCTGAGGCTCACTTTGGCAGCACATACACTAAAATTGAAACAAGAAAGAGAGGATTAGCAAACTCCCTGCACAAGGATGACATGAAAATCTGAGGAGTGTTCCATATTTTTTAACTTTAAAGAGACAGTACATGGCCTTTTTCAAGAAGGAGAACAACAAAGAGACAGTTTATTATTGTTATTACTATTATTATTATTGCTGTTGCTATTACTATGTCAGACTAGATAGATGGCTCAGCAGATGAGTGTGTGCCACCAAGCCTGGCCTTTAGAGTTGAGCCCCAGGACCCACATAGTGGAAGGAAAGAACCAACTTGTACAAGCTGTCCTCTGCCCTCCCATGTACCTCACAGTATATGTACACACAGACTTGAGACACAGACACGTGCACAAGTAGAACAAAGCCTTTTTCAAGAGAGAACATTTGCATGTGTGACCCCTCCCATCATCCATCGCTGTGACTTTTTATGCTCGCACTCACCTGACATCTTTCCTCCCCTCACACCCTGACGGCTGTCATTCCACTTTCCATCTCTAGGACTTTGACTCTAAGTCTCTTACATAAATATCAAAGTGTTCTTCTACGGTTGGCATTTCGCTCAGTAAAATGTACTTAGAATTTATCTATATTGTAGCATGTGTCAGAATGTCATGGCTCAGGCTGAGTAAAATTCACACACAAATATGTATATATACGTTTGAATAAACATTTTTGTCTATCCATTCATCTGTCAGCAAAAGATCCCTGAGGTTTACCCACCAGCTAGGCTAACTGAAATGACAAGCTCCAGGTTCAGTGAGGCATTCTGTGCCAAAAATAGATGATCGATTAGAGAGAGAGAGAGAGAGAGAGAGAGATGTGGGTGGATGGTAGGTAGGTAGGTAGATAAATAGATAGTAGATAGGTAAATAGGTGGGTAGGTGGGTGGGTGGGTGGATGGTTGGTAGGTAGGTAGGTAAGTAGATAAAGGGAAAGGTGGCAAGCAATGGAGGAAGACAATACGGACCCCTGGCCTCCACAAACACATGCATGTGCACCCTCACACACATATATACACACATCCACACAAAAGGGTAATTAATAAAACCCTCATGCACAAAGGTATAGGATTGCATGCTTGCTTTCATTAATGAATCATGAAATCCTTGACCATTTCCTCAAATTCTAATATGTATGTACCTGCACTTACACAACCCACTAGAGAAATAGAAAAGCATTTTCCCACATACCTTGAAAACAAGCCTCACCATTTCAGAGCTCCATAACACTCATAGAATGGGAAATAATCAACTCCAAATAGCACATAACTGTGACAAATTTTTCAAGTGGAGATGTTGTTGTTATAAGAACTATATATAACAAACTATCAGTTTCTTATGACACAAAATAAAATCCTTTGCCTTTGCCATTCATGCATGTCACATGCAGGCAGGAGCACATACATGTCACATGCAGGCAGGAGCACATGCATGTCACGTGCAGGCAGGAGCACATGCGTGTCACATGCAGGCAGGAGCACATGCACGCATGCTCCATCTGCTGTTTCATAGTCTGAAGTTTGCCCAGTCCATTGTGAAGCATCCTGGAAGAACTCAAGACATGAACGCAGGAAAAGATATATTTCTGCCTCACAGAATTTTAGATCTAGGTCATAGCCTACTCATGCAGAGAGTTCCTTCCCACATCGCTGCGTGGGTACCACCTGTCACTTTAGACAATGGCAGCATGTACTTGGTGCCAGGCACTGTGCTGAGTGTCTTACTGTGTCCTTTCTTTTAATCCCCGTGACTCTGGTGAAACTGTTTCTTATTCCCACCTTTTTCCTGCCCCGACCTGCAAGGCGCCCCGGGGTTTCACTGCAAGCTGGTGAAGCGACTTTAAACCTGGCAGTCTTACTGAATACCTTCACTGCCTCATGCTTTGCTGCCTCCTAGTGCTTGTGGACAGGCCTCCTCCACACACTAGCACCACCCTGGTGCTGGCTAAAATGCAGATTTGCAGGACTCCCCCAGGCATACTACTTCAGAATTTCAATATGGTTCACAGGGAAGACAGAGGGAGGGTCTCCAACAGAAGCAATGATGCACTTAACAAAACATCTCTGAGAGTCATGGGATATTTTATACAGTCTGCTGCGGTAATCCAGAAGAAAAAGGGACATTTCCTGATGGCTCTGTAACCTTCTAAGAATACAATGAGAACAAGTGTCACCATCAACTTGCTGTCTTTCGCGTATAATTCATGAATTTTGGCAAATAGATACAATTGTGTGACCGCCATCAAAATTAAGATACAAAATACTCTGAACCTTAAAAAAAATCATGTGCCCCTTTGCAGTCAATATCCAGTTCCGGGCTATAGCAGCCACTTCTGTGTCTTCTGCACTAACATACTTGCCTTCTCCAGGATATCCTGCAAATGGAATTACACAATACATAGCCTTTGCATCTGGTTTCTTGTACTTAGCTTTATGTACTTGGCATTCAGTAAATATCCTTCCTTTTGCTGCATAGTAATCCATGATGTAGATGAACCACAATTGTGTATCAATTTACCTGTCAGAGAGTTGTTTCTGTTATTTTTGGGTATATGAATGAAGCTGCCATTAAGATTTACATACATGTTTTGTGTGAACATGAATTTTCATTTCTCCAGGGTAAGTTAATGAGATTTCTAGATCAAATGTGAAATGTTTATTTCCTTACAAGAAAACATCCCATTTTTTAAAGCATCTATATCACATTAATTCATACCAAGAATGTGTGTATTGGGGAAACCCAAACCCTTCTGAGCATTTGGTTTATTGTTAGTTTTTATTTTGGTATTATACAGTTCATTGTTATACAGTGTTATCTTTTGGTATTATTGTTTTGTTTCACATTTTCATAATGGCCAACAATGTTACACACACTTCCAGGTACTATGTGTCTTCTTTGATGAAGTGTATATTCAAATCTTTATGTTTTTAAATTAAATTTTCATTTTCAATTTCATTTAGAGCCTTTTATTGTTCAAAAAAGTCCTATATCACTAGGCATTTTGCAAACATTGCCTTGCAGTTTGTAGATTGCATTTTCATTTTCCTAACACTGTCCAAAACAGTCTTGATTTTGTGATTGTTTTACAGGTTATAAAAGCCTACAGTGGGGTGGGGGAAATGGTCCAGACATTGGAACCACTTGCTTTCAAACTGAGAGTCTGAGTTCAATCCCACACAAACTTTAAAAAATTTAGAGCAGCATCTGTAAGAAAAATAAGTTCACAGTAAAAGTTTCTGTGTATGCAATTTACAACGAATGATATAGTCATCCAAGTGTGATGGCTCATGCCTCCATCCCAGTACTCAATAGGCTGTTTGAGGACAGATTGTACTACAGGGCAAGTTCCAGGTCAGTCTGGGATACAAACTAAAACCCTGTCTCAAAAAAAAGTTACATGCAACTAAATTAATTCGTGTGTTGGAGAAGTCAGGAGGACTTCATATATACTAAGTCTAGCACTGACCTAGACCCCTCCCTCACAACCCCTGATAAATTTTATTATTTGTTATAAAGCATGTTGCAAAATCTTCACTATGTTTCACTGATGGTTACTTTTCCTGATGTTATGACCAAATATCTAACAGGAATCAGCTTACAGGCTAAAAAAGTTATATTGATTCACAGTTTGAGAAGGCAGAGTCGTGGCAGAGGGGGACTGTGAGGCAGCTGGTCATACTGTGCCACCTCAGGGAGCAGAGATGAATGACGGTGCAGCAACCCTTACTTTTCCCTTTGTCCTCAGGCTGGGAATCCAGATTGGGATGGTCCTGTGCCCACAGTCAAGGTGGTTCTTCCTCCCCCAGCTACACCCCTCCAGAAACACCCTCACAGAGCCACTGAGAGGCTTGTCTCCTAGGTAACTCCTAATCCAATCAAGATGCAGTGAAGATAACCATCACACGTTCATATTAAATATAAATTTCTCTCTTTCCTCTCTCTCTGTCTCTCTCTCTGTCTCTCTCTCTGTCTCTCTGTGTGTGTGTGTNTGTGTGTGTGTGTGTGTGTGGCCCCTGGCTGGCCTAGAACTTGTTTTGTATAGCAGGCTAGCCTCAAACTCACAGAGATCAGCCTGCTTCTGTCTCTGAGTGCTAAGATCAAAGGTGTGCACCACTACATCCAGATCCTTTGTCCATTTTTAAATCAGTATGTTTGTTTTTGTCCATTAGGTTGAATTTGCTACATGTTTTAGATTATCAGCCCCTTCTTGGGTGTATGTCTGCAAATATTTTCTCCCAGAGTTGTGATGGTTTTTCACTCTGTTCCCTTGGGCATACAGAAACTTTACAGTTTTATATAATCCCATTCCTTTATCCTCCATGTTTTTTTCCTTCAGTGCTTTTACAGTATTGAATCTTGTATTGGAGTCTTTATTTTTACCTGACTTCTATATTTGGTGTGTGATGAGGGTCAAATTTCATTCTTCTGCATGTAGCTATTCTTAGCATCTCTTATTGAAGACAGTGACTTTTTTCTCACTGTATGTTTTTTGGGCCCCTTGTTGAGAAATCAGTTCACTGTAAATGTGGCGGTTATTTCTGGGCTCTTGGTGCTGTTCTAATGGTGGATGTATCTGCTTCTGCACCAGCACTATGCTTGTTTGCACACTAATAGTTTTGTAACACATTTCCAAATCAAGGAGTGTAGTGACCTTCGTTGCTTTCATTGCAGGAAGGTATGCAGGCAATGATGATAGCATGCTGCTGGGGAAAGGTGTGGAGGAGGCCTGTTCCTGGTGACACAGACCTGTAATCCCAGCTGCTTGGGAGGCTGAAGTGCCTGCCAGAGTTACAGTGTGAGCTCAAAGCGAGCCTGGACAACTCAATGAAATGCTGACACAAAATAAAAAAGATTTTTAAAATGTAGCTCAGCGGTAGAACATTTGCGTACACGCGAAAGAGTCCTAGAAAGGAGGAGGAAAGAATGCTGTCTTTCACAAAATTTGCCAAAGAGGCAATATGAGGTTTGAAGAACTTTTAAGGGCGGTGTGTACTGACCAGCCCGCTCAAGGAACACAAGGCGACGGTCTGGCGGTGAAGAGTTGCAGGTCCTAGGCTGCTGAATGCCAGGAAACAGCCCATGGAGGCGCCATAACTCAGAGGGTCAAAACGCTCTCAAAACATGCTGTTTTATTTGCTTTGGTTTTTAAACAAATGGGAGGGTGTAAAGATTGAGCACAGCACAACCTCTAAGAACTGACAAGCCCTTGAAGGAGTGCTGCAATCGCCGCCCAGCACGGCCGCTGTGCTTACACAGTGCCTGAGTAGTCTGCTCTGTTCCTGATGGAGAAGGAGCTCCAAGTCAGAATCTGCACTGTTGCGATGCCGAGCGGGACCACACATACCAAACTAAACATGGTGTCTTGAAGATCTAAAAGTATTCTAGGGGAAAAGATGTACAACAGTTAATTTTTCTCTAGAAGCTTCTTTTCTTATTAATTCAAAGCTAGTTAACACATGGTATTCAGTAACATTTTTCTCTATTAGCTCATTTAATAAGAAAGAGATACATTGTGTTATGTAGTTTTGGTTCTTTCAAGTCCCTGAGTTATTTCTTCCTCCTAGTTGCACAAAGGAAAGGAAGGTGACATGTGAACTTGTGATTGGTCCCTGCTGACAAGTAATGCCTCTGCGATACACAACCACATGCCATGCGTGGGTGGACAGAGAACAGAGTCCAGGACACAGCAGAGACTTTCATTGTACCCTCAGGCTACGCATGGTAGTATATGCTAGCAATCCCAGCACTCAGGAAGCTGAGGTAGGAAGACTGTGGGTTTGAAGCTAGTGTGGACTACATAGGAAGTTCCAGGCCAACCTAGGACTGCACAGCAAGCAAGACTAGTCTGAAAGAAAAACAGTGGAGAATTATATTCCTAGGCCTGATGGTCCAGTAGCTCACAGCTACTGGAAAGCTGGGACAAGAGGATTGAAAGTTCAAGGTCTGTCTGAGCTTCAGAGACACGAGCATCCTCAAATGCCTTCAGTCTTGAAATATCTGCCAAGCTTTAAACAAATTGGGTGGGTTTGGACATTCATTTCTAGTACATATGATGGCTATAAAAGTGGTATGATGGAATTTTTCAGGGTGACAGACAAGAGCCCTCTTTCAGAAGATTTACCTGTTCTTAGCAAGTGGAGTCTAGAAAAGGCTTCTCAGAGAAAGTATATAAACAGTTCTGGAAAACGCAACATGTCTGGACTAGCAGATGCAAACACTCCAGCCGTATCTGCCTCCCCTCTGAGAGCCCTGTCATAAGATGTTCTCGGTTCTCTGGTCTGGTTACACTTGTTGGGTGTGGCTGTCCCTCTGAGCCCTCATCATTAACCCTGCCCTTCACCTCGACTCCACCTGATCCAAACACTGATTGCTACCCACCTGCTTCCACTCGTCCTCTGCTTCTCCTAGGGTACTGAGACAACCACCAGGGCCAGGGTCAGCAGCTATACTTCTTACTACATCCAGGTAGAGGTCTCATTGCTATTCTGCCCAAACGCTCTGGGGGAAACTTCATTTCTAGAACCATGTGGTATTTTGTTGTCCCAGAATTCCCTCATTTAAGAAAAATCCTCTGTGAGCAGGGCGGTGGTGGCGCATGCCTTTAATCCCAGTACATGGGAGGCAGAGGCAGGCGGATCTCTGTGAGGCCAGCCTGTTCTACAGAGTGAGTTCCAGGACAGGCTCCAAAGCTACACAGAGAAACCCTGTCTCAAAAAAAGAAAGAAAGAAAAAGAAAAAAATCCTCTGTGGATTCAAAAACCAAGAACTAAATGCAGAAACTCAGGACCATTCTCCCAGTTTCACAGACTTTAACTTAATTTTATAATGATTACATTTCAAACCAACAAAAATATAGAAATTAATTTAAAGAACACCCTATATCCAGGTATAATAAATGCCAAAATAAAACATGATTGACAAATCAAAAAAGAAAAGAAAAATTCAGGCTGGAGAGCTTGTTCAGCTATTTAAATGGTAGGCTTACAACCAAAAACATAAGAAAAATCTTCTCAAGCAGGGCGGTGGTGGTGCATGCCTTTAATCCCAGTACTTGGGAGGCAGAGGCAGGTGGGTCTCTGTGAGTTC
>LOEQ01000027.1:326323-343686 GCA_001685075.1 Bramus lutescens | reverse complement strand
CGCCTGCCTCTGCCTCCCGAATGCTGGGATTAAAGGCATGCGCCACCACCGCCCGGCTAAATTTTTTCATAACAAAAAGTTGTGAGAAAAAATAAGATGTCTGGATTGACAAGCAGAAAAATAGAAACACTATCAATATGTGCTGAAGCTAATGCATTCAGATCCAGACAGCTGACTCTATGTTTGATCATAGTCAAACTTTGTATTTTTTTCTGGTGTTTTTTGTTTGTTTTTCAAGACAGGGTTCTTGGTTTCTCAGTAGCTATGGAGCCAGTCCTGGAACTTACTCTGTAGACCAGGCTGACCTCAAACTCACTGCCTCTATTTCCCAAGTGCTGGGATTAAAGGTGTACACCACTACCGCCTGGCCAAATTTTATATTTTCATGTATTTGAAGATGTTCATAATAAAGTATTGGAGGGTTGTGACAAAACTTAGAAAAATCATAAAATTGACATAAAAAACTACAGGGACTAAAAAGTACTATAAAAAGACTGAAAAATACTCTAACATGCCAAAGTCAATGTCTTTCTTATCTACAAACAATGATTACAAATAGAATGTTACTTATATTAGCACCCCCAAAATATAAAATACTTAGATAGAAGCCTGAAAAGATAAGCAAGATCTACACAAAGAAAACTACAAAACTCTGACAGAAGACATCGCAGAAGGACGAAATGATCCCTGCTCATAACAGGGGGCCTCAGTCTTGGGGTGTGTCAATTCTTCCCACTTGGATCTGTAGATTCACTCTCCCATGAGTGTTCCCTGACCTTAGCAGACTGGGGTAAGGACCTCTCCTCCACATAATAATAGTACCAGTATATTTCTGGTAGGATCATTTTTATTTCTGTGGTACTGAAGATCAAACCCAGAACTTTCAGTATGCCAGGTAAGTGCTCTGCCGCTCAGCTATCTTCCCTAGAGCCCTAGGGACACTCCTTATTTGTATTTTATTCCAGTACTGTTTTATCTGGCATATAAGCAAGTCCTCAGAAACAAACAACAATGAGTGAGTAGACAACTTAAAATACATGATCACTATATAGTTTTGTGTGAATCATACAAACATATGCAATATATGTGATTTCAATAATAATATAAAAGCTATCCCATAGCTCTTTAACATTAATACTTTTTATTATAGTTAATTTGAAATATATGAGTTAATAGCTAACAATATCCAAAGTCCAAGACAATTTCTTTTTTTGTTTTGTTTTGTTTTTCGAGACAGGGTTTCTCTGTAGCTTTGGAGNNNNTCCTGGAACTAGCTCTTGTAGACCAGGCTGGCCTCTAACTCACAGAGATCCGCCCGCCCCTGCCTCCTGAGTGCTGGGATTAAAGGCATGTGCCACCATCACCCGGCCCAAGACAATTTCTAATAGCTAATAGGAAAGGGTGAATTTGCTTGCATGGCAACAAATGTTTTGTTGCTTTTTTTTTTTTACACTACCTGCTGTTCCATATCCATACTGGTTTAGCTTTGACAGTATCATCATAGGAGCTAAAGACTGGGCAGGTCTGGTAAACAAAGCACTGATGCCAAAAACCATCAAGGAAAGGGGAGATCTGAAACAGACAAAAATAGCATTGGTCTTAATATAAATCACATTTGTTGCATTTCTTCTTCTTCTTTGAGACAGTATGTCTCACTATGCAGTTCTGGCTTGTTGTCTAGAATTCATTCAGTAAACCAGGCTAGCCTTGAACTCACAGAGACCCACCTGCTCTGCCTCCCAAGTACTGGGAATAAAGGTGTGCTTCACTGTCCAGCACATCTATTGTATTTCTGTACTCAAGTATGTATGCATATCTATATGTGAAGGGCCTCTTCATGTATGAAGTTCCCTTTGACTTAAGTAAACAACTATAGAAATAGCTTAGCAATTATAAAATAAATATTAATTCCTTAGTTTAAGGGATAATAGAATTCAACTACTTTATTGTTATTCTTTTGTTGTTTTTATTTGTTTGAAACATACTATGTAGCCCAGGCTGAACTTCAACTCACTATGTAGCACAGTCAGGATCCTGAACTTGAGGTGATCCTTCTGCATCGGTCTCCACATTGCTAGGATTACTGGTGTGAGTCACAACACACAGCTATTTACTGAGACAAGGTCTTGCTATATGGCTGGCCTAGAGCTCAAGTGATCATCCTGCCATAATCTACTGAGTGACTGAGTCTTCAGGAAGGTGCCACTATGTTTATCTGACAGTAGTACTTACACATGTTGGCATTTGGTATATGTTGATGCATTATAATTCATACAACATAAAACAAATTGAGATTTCACTTTGGTTCCTCAGCTTTAACCCTGATGTAGCAATGGCTGTGTGAAGCTAAGCAGTAAAAATTATGAAATTCTTTCAGAAATATGAAAATATTGCCAGGGGCGAGCTGTGTAAGGGTAGAGCACTTATCTAGCATGTGCAAAGCCCTGAGGTCCAAACCACAGCATTGCAAACCAGGAAAAGAAAAGGCTGCCCAGGATGAATAAGCATGAACATCCTATGATATTCTGCTCCCTTGGTCCCAGCGACAGTCATTAGGATCATCACGCTGGTGTTGTGGAATATTAGTTTCAGGTGTGTTCTATGTGTTTATGCTGTGGAATATTTGTTTAACGATGCAAAAATGTGTTGCATTCTTTTATGTTGCATTTGTTTAACTCTGTGAAGCTGTGTTACTTTGCCTGCCTAAAACACCTGACTGGTCTAATAAAGAGCTGAATGGCCAATAGCAAGGCAGGAGCGAGAAATAGACAGGGCTGGCAGGCAGAGAGAATAAATACAAGGAGAAATCTAGGGAGGAGCAAGGAGTAAGAAAAGGAGGAGAGGAGAGCACTATGGACCAGTCACCCAGCCATACACCTAGCCATGGACTAATGAGGAAAGATATATAGAATAAAGAAAGGTAAAAAGCTCAGAGGCAAAATGTTGTTAAAGAGAAATGGGATAATCGAAGTTAGAAAAGTTGGCTAGAAACAAGCCAAGCTAAGACTGGGCATTTATAAGTAAGAATAAGTCTTCATATATTTATTTGGGAGTTGGGTGGTGGGCCCCCAAAGATTAAAAAAAAAAACTACACTCTGGTATATATTTATGGTGTCAACATAACTAAGCTATAGAGACTCCGGTAAGTCCTGTCTGTGTGACATTTTGTACTAAAGATCTGAATAAATGTCACACAGTGGTGGCGCACACCTTTAATCCCAGCACTTGGGAGGCAGAGGCAGGTGGATCTCAGTGAATTTGAGGCTTCTCAGTGAATTTGAGGCCAGTCTGGTCTACCAAGCAGTTCCAGGACAGCCAGGACTGTTACATGGAGAAATCCTGTCTCAAAAAAGCAGGAAAAAAAGAAAGAAATGAAAGAGAGAGAGAGAGAGAAAGAGAAAAAAGAAAAAAGAATAAATATAAATATACTTACTGCCTGTTAAACTTCAGTAAATCTCCATCAACCATGTCAGCCAGTGGCAAGTTAAATAAGCAAAAAGAGGCTTGTACAATCACCCTAGAAAAAATGTTAAAATACTGTATACATATGAACATTCTACATTTACAAAGCACAGATCTTACTATTAAAACAAAACAAAACAGGGTCTGGAGAGATGACTCAGCAGTTAAGACAATTGCTGCTCTTTAAGAAGACCCAGGTTGGATTCCCAGCACCCACACAGTGGCTCAGAACTATCAGTTCCAGGGTTACACCCTCTTCTGGCCTCTGTGAGTACCAGATACACACACACATACAAGTGAAACATTCATATAAATAAAATAATTTTAAAACATTAATCAAAGCTGAGCACAATAGTACATGCATGCAGTCCCAGCACATGGGAGGTTGAAGCAGTGGAATCGACTGTGCAAATCAACTTTAGTTACACAGTGAGTTCAAGGCCAGTCTGGGTTATGTAAGACCCTGTTTCAAACAAACAAAAACTAAAATAGAAGAAGGCATAGGGAAAACACTTCAAGAGACTGGATAAGTCTAAGAGCAATAGGAAGCTATTTAAGTTGTTCAGCAAATGAATTTATGTATTTATTTATTTATTTATTGGTTTTTTGAAACAGTTTCTCTGTAGCTTTGGAGCCTATCCTGGAACTCACCTGTAGACCAGGCTGGCCTCAAACTCAAAGAGATCTGCCTGCCTCTGCCTCCTGAGTGCTGGGATTAAAGGCATGTGCTACCACTGCCCAGCTTGGCTCACAATCATCTTAACTATAGTTCCAGGGGATCTGTTGCCTTTTTCTGGCCTCCACTGCCACAAGTACACAAGTGGTGTACAGATATACATGCAGGCAAACCACCCACACACATAAAATAAAAAATTTTTAAATATATACAAATGGCATAAGTATATGCTAAATTGGTCATTGGGAAATATCAGATATTATTTCACTCTAGTTAAAATAGTTATTATCAGCTGGGCATAATGTCTCATAGCTTTAATCCCAGAACTCAGAAGGTAGAAGCAAACAGATCTCTGAGTTCCAGAGCAGCCAGGTCTATACAGTGAGACCCTATCTTTAAAACAGGGAATGGCGGGCTGGAGAGATGGCTCAGTGGTTAGGAGCATTGCCTGCTCTTCCGAGGGTCCTGAGTTCAATTCCCGGTAACCACATGGTGGCTCACAACCATCTCTGATGGGGCCTGGTGCCCTCTTCTGGCCTGCAGACATACACACAGACAGAATGTTGTGTACATAATAAATAGATATTTAAAAAAAAACAGGGAATGGCTATCGTCAAAAACACAAAACCCAAAAGTCAAGTGTGGGTGATATAAGAGAAGGCTCCCACATACTGCAGATGGGCATGTACAATAGAGAAGCCACTGTGGAGGAGGAGGTCTGAAGGCTCCTCCAAAGCCTGAATTAATGGATGAGCAGAGAAGGGAAATATGGTATGTATATAATAGAATATTATTTAATCATAAAGAAGAATGAAATCCTGACCTAGATAGCAGAGCACTTGGTTCAGGGGAAAAAGCCAGACTCAGAAAGACAAGTACTGCATACTTGTTCTCTCTCACACAGAAGGGTTAGTTAGTTAGTTAGTTAGTTAGTTAGTTAGTTAGTTAGTTAGTTAGTTAGTTAGTATGTTTGTTTAAATAAGCCTGAATGTAGAATAGTGAGAAATAGCTAAAAAGAGGCAAGACGTGGTAAGTACACATGCAGATGTACTGGGATATCACACTCAACTCCAGCAATACATGAAACATCTCTTGGTTTATTTGCTTCTGAGAGGGTCTCAGACAGCCCAGGCTGGTCTTGAACTTACTATGTAGCCAAGGAAGAGCTTGAACTTCTGATCATCCTGCCTCCACCTCTGAAGTGCTGGAATTACAAGTGTGCATACACCTAGATTTTATATTTGTTTGTTTGGTTGTTGTTTTGTTTTGTTTTGCTTTGTTTTGAGGCAAGTTCTCTTTGTGTAACTGCTCTAGCTGTCCTGGAACTCACAGAGATCCACCTACCTCTGCTTCCCAAGTGCTGGGATTAAAGGCATGCGCCACCACTGCCCAGCTTATTTTGTTTTGTTTTTTGGATGCCTGGATTTTTGTTGTTGTCTTGTTTTACTTTTCTTTTTACATTAATTTATGTATTATACGTGTGTAGTATATGTTCATGTAGGTATGTGTGAATAAGCATGTTGTATGCACAAAAGTGTCTTCCTAAAACACTCTCCATGTTTGGTTTGTTTGTTTCCAGACAGGGCTTCTCTGTGTTTCTCTGGTTGTCCAGGAACTCTCCTTGTAGACCAGGCTGGCCTCAAACTCTCAGAGCTCTGCCTGCCTCTGCCTCCCTGAATGCTGGAATTAAATGCGTATGTGACTGCATGGCCACTCTCCATCTTTTTTTTTTCTTTCTTTCTTTCTTTTTTCATGACAGGGTTTCTCTGTGTAGCTTTGGAGCCTGTCCTGGAACTCCTGTGCAGACCAAAGTGGCCTTGAACTCACAGAGATTCTCCCGTCTCTGCCTCCCTAGTGCTGGGATTAAAGTGTGTGCCACCACCATCCGGCTCTTCATCTTTCTTTAAAAAATTATTTATTTGGTTAGTTAGTGTGTATGTGTGTATGCCTGAGTATTTGCTTGTGTGGCATGTGTGTGGGTGTATAGGAGCCCACAGAAGTCAGAGAAGGACATCAAATCCCCTGGGACTGGAGTTATGGTCTGTTGTGAGTCACCATGTGGGTGACAGGAACTGAAAGGAACTGAACCTGGGTCCTCTGCAAGAGCAGTAAGCTCTCTTACTGCTGAGCCATCTCTCCAGCCCTCCATCTTATTTTTGAGACAAAGTCTCTTTTGTTGAACCCAGGGCTCACCAATTCAGCTATATTGGCTGGCCAGGGATCAATGAGCTCCAGGGATCTTGTTGTCCCTACTCCATGACCCATGCCGCATGCCCTGCTCACAAGCTCTGGGTTCCAGACACATGCTGTTGAGTCTGGCTGACTCTCACACCTCTGAGTAGAGCAGTTTACCTACTGAGTCATCTCATAGTCCCTTGTTGGGGCTTTTTTTGGGGGGGGTGTTGTTTGCTTGCTTATTTGTTTTGTTGTTGTTGTGTTTTGTTTGTTGGTTAGTTGGTTTTCTTTTCTTTTTTTCTTTTGGTTTTATTTTCTTTTTGAGACAGTGTCTTACTCATAGTCCAGGTTCTTCTAGAATTTATGGCAATCCTCCTGCCTCAGCCTGTGGCATGCCAGATTACAGAGGTGAGCCACCTAGCTATGAAACACAGTTTAACTTTGCTACAAATCTACTATATAAAATGTTTTCAAAACACAATCTGTTAATATTCAAACAATTTCACTGACAGGTACAGTGCCCCAGCCTACAAATGGGAACTAAACTTCATTCAGA
The DNA here is from genome assembly GCA_001685075.1 of Bramus lutescens. NCBI lineage: Eukaryota > Metazoa > Chordata > Mammalia > Rodentia > Cricetidae > Bramus > Bramus lutescens. The sequence continues at coordinate 336,817 of LOEQ01000027.1, read as the reverse complement.
TTAAATATGTTAAGCCTGGCATGGTGGCTCATGTTTATAACTCCAGCTACTCAGATTAAAGATATCTCAATGTTTAGACAGTGCTGGAAAAGTATAGTATAATGCTGAAATGGTGCTGGCATTTACTTACATGATAACAGTGAGATAAACAGCCAAATAGTAATAGTATTCCTGTCCCAAAAGTAACATGACAATGGCAGCTGCTCCTTCTAGGCAGAAAGAAATTAAGATAATCTTATAGTAACCATATTTCTTCAGCCAGAACTGACCTAGAAGTACCAGGCACTGCAAGGGAAAGAGATTGACACCACATTAAGAAGGAACCCACCCCACCCAGTAATTCTGCTTACCTGTGATGACAAAACCAGCATCTCCTTATGAAAGTAAGTTGTTCTGAATTACAACATCTGTTACATCACAGCTTAGACTGTCTTGACTAGGGAGGTGTTGGTGGGTTTAGTTTGATTTTGAGATGGAGTCTCTCTATGTGGCCCCTCTGGCGTGGAATTTACTGTGTAGCCCAGGCTAGCCTTGAACTCTCAGTAATCCTCTTGCCTCAGCATCCCAAATGCTAGGATTATAGATGAGTCACTACAATCAGCGGTTAATCCATATACATAAAAAATTGAAGGGCTAGGAATGTATCTGGATGCTCAGAAGCACACACACGAAGCTCTGAGTTCCACCCCCAGCACTGCCAGAAAGGGGGAAAGAAGAAGAAAACAACCATAGGTATTAATGCTGTATGAATATTAAAGAAACTGCAACTGTTTCCATAAAACATACAACTTCCCTGAAAGTGAAAGGCTCAACCAAAACTAAAACAAATACAAAGTTTACAGTTGGAGTTAGTTAAAGCCCAGCATTGACTTAAGATAGGTCCTTACTAAGCATCTCATCATCCACACTGTGAGGTGAATCTGAAATGCCCCTTATCCTGAAATCAGAAGTCTAGGACACAATATCCAGGAATCCTCCCATTTCTTCTGGTTAAGTGTTATGTATTTGAATCATTCCAACAGATTCACACTAGGAACTTAGGGGTTTTTCCTCTCCCAGTTCTGAAGCTGTTCGTTGTTCTAGACTGAAAAGTCTGCTACATGTACACGCTTGTGCATTCACAAAGATCAGAAGACACTCTTTGTTTTCAGCATGAAAAGTGCATTGTGTAGCCCAGAGAAGTTTCCACTAACCAAACGTACGTACATTACAGTAGAAGAGGATTTCGAACAATGTAAGTCGAATACCAATGTCCTTTAATATACAGAAGGTTTCCCCTCCGGCCCACTCTTTGGCTTACTCCTCTACTTTCAAGGAACAAGAGCTCATTTTCTAGAGACTGAAGACAGTGGCCCTGTGGTTGACAAGGTCCAAGGCATTTCTCAGAGGGATGTACATAAAGCACCCAGCAGGATCCAGGACACTCCTCTGTGCAATTATAGAGTCACTCATGTCCAATTACTGAAATGAAGCTGCTTTGTATCAGTCTCTAATTCAGAAATATGCAAGAAGTCAGTAGTGCAAGAAATATGACAGAGTGCAAATGTAGTATTTGGAAATCAGAGCCTTACATCTGATCCCAGCTTTGCCAGTTTTAATTTCCTGTGTGTTCAAAGACAAGTTACTTCACCCAAGAGACATTTTCTAATGTCTAACTCCTCTCCCCTCCCAACTTTTTACTCTGTTTTATTGCAGTCTACCACAAAGCAATATCCCTTTCATTCCCCTTTCCCTCATTTAGGTTATATAGTCAATGTATAAGACATTCAATAATTTCTAGCTATTATTCTTGTGTCCAATATGGAGAGAGACATGGGCCAATGATATTATTACAAAAGCTCATAGCAACAGAGAAGAGAAAGACTGTCCAAAATTAAAGCCTTTCACAAGGTAGAATTTGGCTTCTCTTTCACCTGTCTACCTGAGTAGGAAATTTCAAACAGCTTGTCCCACCTACGTGTTGGCAAAGTCACCCACAGAAGCCTAAAGCAAACCAGAGCGGGGAAGGCAGTGTTGTGGTCTTGGTCTCTTGTCTGAGCTGTTCTTGTGTGCTATCAAGAGCCAGCATCTCCTGAGGGTTACCTTTATGCTAGGAGTCATCGGTGTGTCTTCCTTTAGTTAGTCCTCATAGTGACTGAATTAGACAGGTTCCATTTTTATTTTCATTTTGTAAATGATGATAAGGAGATACAGAGAAACTGAGTAACTTGCTGAGGATCACACAGTTAAAAAAATAGGGGAGCCAAACATACTCCCTTGGAAGGATTCCAAACTAATCTGCTTCTCCTCTTAGGAGAGAAGGAACAGCTACTGGAGAGAAAGACCACTCACTTGGCATCCTTAGCTACACCACCCCGCACACACGTGATTTCAGAAGCTAAGCTGGGTTGGGCCTGGTCGGGACTTGGATGGGAGGAAGACTACTTGCATGCTATTTTTTGAGATTAATTCTCAATCTATAACACAGGCTGTCCTGGAATTCATGCCAATCCTCCTGCCTCAGCCTCCTGAGTAATCACGTGAGCCACCAAACCTGGATTGTTCCTTCTTTTCTCCTTCATTTATTCAACCTTTTGAAATAAATGTCACCGAGCAGTCAGCTCAGAAAAGGCAAACACGGTGTCACCTCATGACTGTGCCCAATGATTTAAAGGGGTTAAAGTCATTTAGCTGAACAATGACAATTCTCATGAGCTGTCATTTTTAATACTGTATTTTATACAAGTATCATTTACCTAGAAATGAAGAATACACTAAAGCAGCTTTGTATTTCAATGTTCTTGTGAGGGCTTAAGGAAGAGGGCCATTGAAATCTTTTGGACATATTTCTTTTAACACCTAACAGCTAGGATAAGACTAACAGAACTATCTACTAGCTGAATATATAGCTTAGTGATAGAGCACTTGATGATGCAAGACCCAGGTTCAATCCACAGTACTATGAGAGGGAGAGTCATTTATTGAACATGTATTTGACGAAGAACATATATCCAGAACATACAAAGAATTCTGCATCTCAATAATATAAAAATTAAATAATATACCAATTAAATTTTTGACAAAATAGTTGCCAAGGTATGGTAGCTCACACTTGTAATTTCAGAACTCTGTAGGCTGAGGAGGAGGATTGCCACAAGCCTGAGGGCAGTCTGGACTACATAGAAAGTTCAGGACTGACCAGGACTATCGTGTGAGACTCAAAAAAATGAAAAACAAACAAAAATTTGAAAAGTAAGCACTTGAGAAGACACACAACATCATTATTAATCACACAGAAAATAAAAAATAATATGCCATAGCATGTCATCTAGCATAGTTAAAGTGAAAAAGATTCATTATATGAAGTGTCAGTGAGAATATCAAGCGACCAGAACATTTGCACACTACTGACATAACATAAAAGGTGGATGAATGAGTAAAGTGCCTGGTTACACAAGCATGAGGACCTGAATATAGATCCCCTGCACCCACATAAAAGCCCAACATGGAAGTGAGTATCAGAAAACCCAGCACTTGACATAGGCAAAAAGAGACAGATCTTGGAGGCTCGCTGGCCACTCGGTCTGACCAAAATGGCAAACTCTAATTCGGTAAGAAACCTCACCTCAAAATATAAAGGGAAGAGCAACAGAGGAAAATACCTGAAGTTAGACTCTAGACTCCATGCACACTTAGACAAACACACACACACACTTAGACAAACACACACACACACACACACACAATGTAAGATGGTACAACCACTTTGGAAAACCTTTTGGCAGTATCTTTGTAAAATAAGCATATGCTTAAAATGGAGAGAGACAGAGACAGAGATACAGAGACAGAGAGGAAGAAAGAGGAGGAGAAAGCAAAAGTTTGCAGACCCATGCACATCTGGTCCAGTCCTAAGTTCCAGGAGCGTAGCAGTCACTAGAGACAGTAAAAAGGTTAAGAGCTGGTCATAATGGTACATGCTTAAAATACTAGCACTCAGGGGCAACTATTCTACCCACAGGTATTTAAAAAAAGAAAGAAAAGCTTATGTCCACACCAAATATCTAAACTATACATTTTGATGTGTGTATGCACCAGGAAATTGCCACCACGATTTAGGTAGTTAACTTTTCCATGGGGGAGCAGGATTCAAATGAGAGTATGAATATGAATATAGTAAGCAAAAGTAAAACAATTTTCAGACAGCAGATCTCCACTATATGCTGTAGTGCATACAAATACACACTATAAATAAATAATTTTTTTATTTAAAGAGGTTTCTTTGTTTGTTGGTTGGCTTTGTTTTTGTTTTCAAGATAGGGTTTCTCTGTGTAGTCCTGGCTGTCCTGAAACTCAGTATGTAGACCACGTTGGCCTTAAATTCACAGAGATTCATCTGCCTCTGCCTCCCAAGTGCCGGGATTAAAGGTGTGTGCCACCACCCCGTCTAAAGAGTTTTTTAAAGTGTATGTAGGGAAAAGGTTACGCCTCGCCCTGAAGCACGGCAATCTCTGTCCCCATCAGATTTCAACTGCCTAGTGCTCTCTATCCAGGATATAGATAAAAACTAAGGAAGCAAAAGTATAATGGGAATTACCAACATAAAATCACTTCATTGCGTTTAGCAAAGCTCATGTACTTTACTCATTGAAGCCCTTTAGGTCCTCACTAAATAAACATCTGTGTAAATACTGAGGAAGAAATTTAACTAAAACTTGGGAATTGAAAAACCTGGGCTGGAAACTGTGTCATTAAACACACACACACATATTTAAATGGACGAGGAGACTACAAAACAGTGTTAAATCTTTAAAAATCTAGCTGGGGGACTGGAGAGCTGTCTCAGAGGGCAAGAGCACTTGCTGCTCTTGTAGAGGACCCGAGTTTGGTCCAAGCACTTACATGTTGGCTCATAATCATCTGTAACTCCAGTTACAAGTGACCTGATACCGTCTTCTAGCCTCCACAAGTATTGGACATGCATGTGATATACATATAGACATGCAGCCAAAAATTCATACATGCAAAAATAATGCTTTAAAAAAAATCCATCCAGGCTCGCAAGATTGCTCAGTGGTTAGGAGCACTGACTGCTCTTCCAGAGGACTCAGGTTCAATTCCCAGCACCCACATGGCAGCTCACAGCTGTCTGTAACTCCAGTTCCAGAGAATCTGACATCGTTAAACCAATGCACATGAAATAAAGTTTTTAAAAAATCCATCCACTCAGCATATGACCAAAGGATTGGACTTCCTAGCCCACAGTTTGCTCAGCCATGTCCATTGCCATTGTATTCACAATAGCTAAGAAATGGAGACAACCTCAATGTCCTCCAACTAAGGAGGTACATATATACTATGGAATATTATTCAGCAGTAAAGAAAAAGGAAATCATGAAATTTGCAGATAAATGGATGGAACTAGGATAACTCATACTGAGTGAGGTAACCCAGTCCCAGAAAGACAAACATGACATGTCTGTCTCAGCTGAGGTTCCTAGCTCCAAGTCTTCAGATGTGCATATGTAACCTGGAGTAACTGTAGAAACCAGGAAAGCAGAAGGGACCATGAAGTGGGGTATGAGCAACAACAGAAAAGGAGTAACAGGGTACAAAGGGGAAACTTACGGGGGGAAATGGGGAAAGGAGGGGCTTCAATTAGGGAAGGGAAAGGAGATGAATACAGAAGAGGGAGGAGGGCAAAGTAACAGGATTCTTTTGATTGTTTTTACTAATGAGACGTATCTAAAGCTGAAAAGTCTCCGTTTTGGAAACAGTCATTGGCATCAAGGATAGTGGCAGTATGCTACTCAAAAGCCCATGCATTCAGGTATAGTACGAGTGGTGACATGTATTATTTTATCAAATCCCTTTTTTAAGAAAAAAACTATAACCTTCTGAGATAGGCATTGTTATTCCTTCCATCTAATTACAAAATTAGATGCTTTGGACAGAGAAGATAAGCAATTCATCTAGCTAACTGAATAGAGCAACACTGGAACCAAAGCAGTGAACACAGAGAATGTCTTCTACTGTGGCACACAAGGCCATATTTCCTCATGAAATTCAGGCCCTTCTTCTTGTTAAAATTTTTTATCTATTTATTTGATTTTATGTCTATGAATGTTTTGTCTACATGTATATATGTGTACCATGTGCTTGTCTAGTACCCATGGAGGCCAGAAGAGGGCATCAGATCCCTTGGAATTGGAGTCACAGATAGTGGTGAGCCACTGTGTGGATGCTGGGAACTGAACCCAGGTTTTCTAGAGGAGTAAAAAGTGTTCTAAAAATCAATGAGCCATTTCTCTACTCTTCCAAGATATCATTTTGCATATCTACATTTAAAAAGTTAAGATAACAACAATAATAAATCAATTCAAAATCAGCATACTAAATATGTAGTTCTGTAATAAGCAACATCATAAAGCACAAGGGAAAATGTAAAAACATATCTATTCATTCAGTTCATGTAAAATAAGTTATAATTCAATTTGTTGATATCATCAAGCTTTTCAAGGCAAAGCTTGCTACACTAGGTAGTTTTGCTGTGTTGGGTAATTTTATGTTAACTTGGTACAAGTTGGGGTCATCTGAGAGGAAGAAACCTCAATTGGGAAAATGCTCTCATAAGACTGGGCTGCAGGCATGACTGTAGGGCATTTTTAAATTAGGATTGATGTGGAGGGGCCCTGTCCCTGTTGGTAGGGATACCCCTGAGCAAGTGGTCCTATGAGAAGGCAGGCTGAGCAAGCCATGCAGAGCAAGCCAGTTAGTGGCACTCCTCTGTAGCCTCTGTATCAGCTCCTGTTCCAGGTTCCGGCCCTGTTTGAGTTCCTGCTCTGACTTCCTTCAGTGATGGACTATGATGTGGAAGTGTAAGCCGAACCCTTTCTTCCCCAACTTGCTTTTGGTCATAGTGTTTTATCACAGCAATAGAAACCAAGACTAAGACAATAGCTCCTCCTTCCCTCTCTCCTTTCCCAACCCATTCCTTTTGCCTTTCTTTCTCTTTTCCCTCCCTCTCTTTCTTTTTGAGATAGGATCCCTCAACAATCTTCCTGCCTCAGTTTCTTAAGTACTGAGATCACAGGTTTACATACCCTAGCACACACATTTTTCTTGATAACTCTTGCAGGTATGTGCAGAATCCACTCTTTGGTTAAAAAAAAAAAAGTAGGATACCTCTATAAGGAAGGAAATTCTTTCTTACATTTAAGGAATAAAAATTGCAACCCACCTGGGATTGATAGAAGGCCAATTCTGAAATCTTGTACAGTTCCAAGAAAAGTTTCACACAGTAGAAACGGAAAAAAGAACTTAACATTTCAGTTCCTAGTGTAATCAGAGAGTATGTCCAGGCTGTAGAATTGATATTCCAAAGTGTCATTTTCCATGCAGAGGAAGTTTTCCTCCCTGTTTTTTTTTTTTAAAAAAAAAGATGTTAGAATTTAGAATTCATTATTTATATACAGTAGTTGATGGGCACTAAAATTCCATTAACGTTAGTAATTTTAGTTAAAATTCAAAAATACTTGCTGTAAATACCACCAGATTTCTTTATTTTATTCTTACTCAACATTTTGAGATGTTGCATGAACCCCAATTTTCATAAATTACAACTCTAGTTATATTTGTGTGTGTGCATACACAGAGACCATATGTCAACATCAAGTATCTTCTGCTAATGCTTTTCACTATATTTTTCTGAGACAGAGTCTTTCACTGAACCAGGACCTCACCTACTCAAGCAAGGCTAGTGACTAGAACAGACCCAGGGATCGGATCCTCCTGTCTCTGCATCCCCAGAGCTAGGATCACAGGCATGCACCGCCACACCTGACTCTTGTTTTCTCACATGGACGCTAAGGCTTGAACTCAGTGCCTCATGTTTGCACAGCTGGCACTTTAACAACTGAGCCATCTCCCCAGTCTCTAGTTACACTTTCATGTGTCTTCTAAATTATAAAGTTTGATTTGGGCAAGGATTTAGACATGCTTAGCTGGTGATCAAAGAGATATATTTCTGCATCAACCTCCCTAGTTGAAAAGGAGGAACAGAAAATGAATAGTGAGATGAGAGCCTTTTGCTAGACTCGGAGGAGGAATAGCAGGCCCTTATCTGTGATAAGCCGCTCATTCCCCAGCACACACTTGCAGTGCAATCATTATGTGACGTTCTCTTGATGGACTATGTAGCTTTGTGTTGTGGGATATTTGTACGTTGTGAAGATGTATTGCTGTGACTGGTGTAGGAGAGATAAGCCTGACTTCCAGACAGAAACTGAGGAGAGAAAGAAAGGCAGACACGGAGGAAGCAGGATGGGCCGTGCAGAGTAAAGGTAACCAAGCTTTGTAAAAGAACACAGATCAAAAGATATGGTCTAATTTAAGTTACAAGAACTAGTTAGGAACAAGCCTCAGGTAAGACGGAGCTTTCATAATTAGTAAGCTTCCATGTCGTTATTTGTGAGCTGGCGGCCCAAAGAAAACTCTAAGGCTTTGATCAAAAACCATACCTAAAAGGAACCAAAAATAACATAGTCTAATCTGGGTGGTGGTGGCACACGCCTTTAATCCCAGCATTTGAGAGGCTGAGGCAGGCGGATTCTCTGAGTTCAAGGTTAGCCTGGTGTACAAAGTGAATTCAAGGACAGCCAGGACCGTTACACAGAGAAACCCTGTCTCAAAAAGAAAAAAAATGAAAGAAACAACCTATTCTTGTTCTAATTTAGATGCCACTCTTAAATATAGCCTATCAACTTATCTTTTGGTCTGCACAACTGGAAAATTGGGAAATTTAGCTTGTTTTTGTTTTCCTAGACAAGGTCTCATTAGCTCACAGGCTGACCTCAGACTTGCTGTACAGCTGGCCCAGAACTGCCTCCACCTTCCAGATGCTAGAGTTACAGGTTTGCACCACCATGCCCAGATTGTGTGGTGCTGGGGAAAGTCCAGGGCCTCATGTATGCTAGGCAAGCATAGGATCAACTAAGCTACATCTCCAGCCCACGTTAACTTTTTAAAACTTGATTTATTGATTATATATTTAAGATAATGTAGCTCAGGCTTGCTTGGTATTGTAAATCTTCCTGCCTCATCTTCCCGCATGCTAGAGTTAGAGGGATGTTCTATTGCACCCCACTGATCTTCATTATCCTTGGCTTACTAGGCAATTTCACCAGCTCTCTATAGACTTACTGACCTGGGGAAGAGATGGATTTCCACATAGGATATGACTTGATTGAATAGTCTTTGGGCTTCTATTTTAACCTTAGAGGATCAGGAACAACAGTAGACAACTCAGTCTACAGTGCCCAATTTGTTAGAAGACAAAAGGCAAATTTGGAAGGGAACTGGCATCACAGATGATAAAATTATTGGTTCCCCCCCAAACACAGAGAAAACCAAAACTGATAAAAACAAAAGTTGGGCGTGGTGGTGCAGACTTGTAACCCCATCACTCTGGAGGGCTGAGGTAGGAGGTTCAAAGAAGTGAATTTAAGACCAGCCTAGGTTCTGTAAAAATTTGTGTCAATCTGCCCCTTCAATGGTTGTTTTCCAGTCTTTACGTTCTGGTAGACCTAGACCCAAGAAGTAGTTTAACTATATGTACCATTGAGCTTCAGAGTTACCAAATAGGGTTATTAAACTGGGCATGCTAGTGCATACCTGTAATCCTAGCACTATGGGGCTAAGGAAGGAAGATCGTGAGCTTAGAGCCAGCCTGGGCTAACCTTGAGGCCCTGTCTCACAGATAGAAACTAACAAAAAGCACTGCTAAATCCATATGAAACACTATCAGTTGTTTAATAATGTTTTGCTCAGCCTGCAGCTCATTGGAAGAGCACCTGTGTAACATGAGGGTGATCCTGGGTACAATCTCTAGTACTGCAATAACAGCAATGACATTGTTTATCAGTGTGTATTTGGGTTTTTTGTTTGTTTTGTTGGTTGGTTTGGTTTGGTTTTTGTTTTTTTGAGACTGGGTTTCCCTGTGTAGCCCTGGCCATCCTGGAACCCACTCTGTAGACCAGGCTGGCCTTGAACCTGGAGATCTGCCTGCCTCTGCCATGCAACTGCTGGGATTAAAGACTCGTGCCACCACCTCCTGGTTGTGTGTTTTTGTTTTTAATTGGGGGGGGCTGGTATGTGCATATGAGCATAGGTGCCTGTGGAGGACTTAGATGTCAGATCAACCAGAGTGGAAGTTAGCCAATGAGTCATCCCTCCAGCCCCATGTAATTGTATCTTTTAAATACACTAAGTTCTTCTTTAATGATAAAATATACAGATATGTTTTTCATTTCATCATTATGCAATTATGCATTAAGTTCTCAAGGCTTAAGGAGTCCAAGTACTACAGTATCATGAGGTCAGCCAACATTTTTGGCTTTAAAAGGTAATTCTCAAACTAGAAAATCTGGAAGAACTGGTGAAGGCTTCACCCTAGGGATTTACTTTTGGTGTAAACTCGACTGAAAACTGAAGCTAGAGGTCACCTTGTTACTTAGTCAA
>LOEQ01000027.1:310300-321828 GCA_001685075.1 Bramus lutescens | reverse complement strand
TGGTGGTGGGGCAGTACTGCGGTGCGGTACCCGCGCCATCACTCTGTGAGAGTAACATTTCGTTATCCCGTTTTCCAGAAAGCAGAGGCTAAAAGAGTTAAGTGAGTCGACTCCCCAAAGCCGAATATAGGAGCGCGTAATTCTGATCCCACACACTCGGGATGAGGAGCCTGTAGACACTGTTGAGACTTTAGCATCCCGGTTTACAACTTACTCAGTTGGGTGTCAAACTGTTTTATTACTTAGGCATCGTTCATCGGATGCCAGGTGAAATTATTTGAGAAGAGTTCTAGCATGCCCTTCTTTCTTTCCTTCCTTCCTTCCTTCCTTCTTTCTTTTTTTGCATTTTGGGTTTTTCAATTAAAAATTATCCTGCCTTGGTTTTCTTGATTGATTGCGGCAACGCCAGAGAACAGTCTGAGTGCCCTCAGTCTGAAGCCAGTGGCACATTTTCTTTCACATTCGTAGCAGGGTTTTGCACTTAAGGACAGTGATAGGCCCCTTTTATTTCCTCAGTAACATCAAGTGTTGCCATAGGTTACCTCTGACTCAAGTAGATACTGTTGGGGAAACGGTTTTCACTGCAGACTTCAAAGCAAACATTCTTAACCACCATGCAGAGTGATCTTCGGGAATTCTTTCAAGCATCCTGTTTGTGCTATTCTATAAATTATTTTCACTCTAAACTTGCAGTGAAAATATCTAAATTGGCTATTTAACACAATTCCACTGAATTTGAAAGAAAAAAGAAAATGTGGACTTGAATGACCCATACTTAGAAAAGAGAAAAAGAAAACAAGTACCTCTTTGGAGAGGTATTAATTTGTTATTTATTTCTGTCTGTCTTGATCCCTTAATGTGCAACGACTTAAGCCCAAATGGCTATCTGTCCTTTTATAATTGAAGCTACCTAGCTGTTACAGAGCCTGTTTGCCATTACATTTCCCTGTGTCCAGAAGACACATTTGTCATACATTTAGCCTATTTCAGGTTTGTCCCATAAGGATTGATGACCTACTTTGATACTTCAGGACTGAAGCAATCACCATGCGAGTCAACATTTTACTATATGAAAGCAATTCATGTTATCCAAGCAAGATATTTTTCTTTGCCATATTTAAGAAACATCCAAAATCTTCAAGGGCAGCCTGGTCTCCCATATCTAACTTCATATTTAACACTTCATAATAAAAGTTTGATTTCATTTTTGTTGATTGAACTGAAGCATTCTCTCTCTCTCTCTCTCTCTCTCTCTCTCTCTCTCTCTCTCTCTCTCATTACTGTTTTCACAGCTCTTCTCTCTCCAGAGCCCTAGTCCACCTAACAACCAAACCCACCTCTCCTGGAGCTTATCAGGACAACCAATTGTAATATCTCAATCTGATGAGCAGTACACAAAGCACGTTTGGGGCTATGTGTGAGATTCTTAACTTCTGATCAAAATGATGTTGTCACATCTTCAAGTTTAACAAATCCTAACCTCTGAACTTACTGTCAAAATCCACTTGGAATGTCTTCTATACTTTCCGAAGACTTTTGTTTTGTTTTGTTTTTCAAGACGGTTTCTCTGTAGCTTTGGAGCCTGTCCTGGAGCTAGCTCTTGTGGCCCAGGCTGGCCTCAGACTCAAAGAGAGAGTCACTGCCTCTGCCTCCCGAGTGCTGGGATTACAGGCATGCACCACCATCGCCCAGCTTTCCGAAGACGTTTACGTCTGTTATCACAGTAGACTTTGCCATAGCGTCTATCATAAACAGTAGAGTACAAGTGGAAGATGTGAAATCCCAACTGTTCACTTGTCAGTGTGTCCCTGAAAGAATGGTGGCTGCTCTTTTGAGCATATTTTCTTCAGTTTTGCTCACTTACATGTTATAAACGGTTTTGTGTATTTGGTGTGCTGGGATTGATCCCAGGGCCTCAATGCATGCTAGGCAAGCAATGTACCCCTCAACCAGCCAAGAACTAAACTTGGAACAGAGTTTATGACTGTTTCTCAAGAACATATTGCTTTCTCTATACTAGGTATTCATGTAGGCAGCTGCCCACTGTCCTAGCCAGCTATCTGTTAGGAAGGCAGGACTCCCCTCACTGGGGTGCTGTTCATGAATCCATTCATTAGAGACATCTGGAGATGCTAGTAAACGGAGACACTCAGCATTTGATGCTAAGTAGTTTGGGACCAGCACTGTCTCTTTGGGTAGATTAAGGAGCACTAGTCAGATTTTATCATCTTCATTGTTAACTTAGTTAGATTTGTATTGAATAGATGGCCTAAAACATTTTACAAAAAAAAAAAAATTTGAGACTTGTTTAAATTAAGTTCTTGCTCTGTAGCCCCAAGCTGGCTTTGAACTCATGGCAGTCCTTCTACCTCAGAATCCTAGTTATGGTTATGATTGCTATGCTCAAACACCATGACCGAAAGCAAGTTAGGGAGGAGAGGGTTTGTTTGGCTTGCACTCTGACAATAATAGCCCATCACTGAAGGAATTCAGGACAGGAACTCAGGCAGGGCTGGAACCTGGAGTCAGGAGCTGATGCTGAGGCCTAGAGGCTTCCTCCTCTCTGATGTCTCTACCTTATGTCAAATTGACAAAAAACTAGCCAGCACTCTCAACCTCAAGCTCAAATATGTAAGCCATAGAGCCTAACTTCTTTTTGTAGTGCGGGGTGGGACATACCATGGTGTGTATATGGAGGTCAGAAGACGTCAGTTCTCTCATTCCACCGTGTAGGTCCTGGGAATTTGGCTCAGGTCATCAGGCTTAATGGCTGGTGCTCTTAACCCACTGAGCCATCTTACCAGTTCTTATTTACTTTTTGAGATAGGATTTCGGTGTGTAACCCAGGCTAACCTCAAACTCATGACAGACTTCATGCCTAAGCCTGCTGAATAATCAGTTAGATCACCGTGCCTAGTTTTCCTAACATTTTCTAAAGCATTAGGACTATTACTTTTTTATTTATAAATGTATGCCACTATCAAAGTAGGCTGTGTCATTGTTTGTTAGAGCCTTCCTTTCTATTCAAATTAAAATAATGGAAACATCCTAACCTCAGTCAACTCTGATCTCCTATTCATATCTTGTTACGTGTAGAGCTGAGCAGACACAGAAATGCTTTGACGAATAGACTTTTGTTAGAGGACTGAGTTGGCACGCTAAGAATACTGACAGTAATCCCTGGGCACAGTCTTTTCTGGGGCAGCAGGAGCTTTCTATGTAGGTAATGATGGCGCTTGCTTTGAAATATGCCCCCAAGAACAAGGTGGAAAGGCTTCAAAGACTGGTTTTCCTTTAGACCAGCTGTTGTGACAGTTGTCATTTGTGGAGCGACGCAAGGTTTAGAGTAAGTGTTCAGAGTTAAGGTGTGTAGATCACCAGATGAAGTCATAGTTGAAAGGAATCCTGAAATTCCATTGCAAGATGAGTACACCTTTCTAAATTTCAATATGAGCTCATCTCTGAATTCCTAATGTGCACTTAATTGCTGAATCATTGTTTAGAGAGTCATAAAAATTGACACCATCCTTTTTTTGATGTTTATGTTGAGGTAGTCTGTGTGTTCTCTATTATAGCAATGTTGGCAACAGATATTGCATAGAAACGTCACCAGATGACACACTTGACTTTGTAATAGGAAAAGCTTTCAGCCTTCATGTTACTGAATTACTGTTGCAGACTCCAACCAATAAAATGCTATCCTCAGCTTTTTTTTTTGTTAGTTTGTGTTTAGAAACAAGTAAAATGAGAAGAATGTAATAAATTCTGTAAGAAAGTATCACTCAGGTACTATTGCTCATGTTTTTGCCCAAGTACAGGGCTGAATGAATATCTATTTAAAGCTAACAGCCTACCCTGTGAAAGTAGAGCATATTAGGGCCAAGGACATAACTCAGTGGTAGAGCACTTGCTTATTCTATGAGGTTCTGGGCTTGATCCCAGAATTAAGAAAAAAAAAATTGCCTGACAAAACTGATCAATGAAAAAATATCAAACATGTAGAGCACCGATACACTGTAAATCTATGATATTTATAGTGACTGCCTAAGCCAGACCAATTCTGTAGGATTTAGAAAAGACAATGGAAATCCTTACTGTAATAGCGAGATAAGCAGGTGTGCAAGGCCTTGGAACTATATGGTTTCCTTTCCTTTTGTGCCTTAATTAAAAAATAAAATTAAAGGACATTCAGCATTCTCCTGTTTCCCTCTACCAATTACTTAGAAATGTTTCTTGGGCTTCCTGCCAGCTTTTGGCTCTTTTTGGTTATAGAGGCGAGATGCTACACAACAGGAAATGACGCTTTTTAAAAGACTGAAGCAGTCTGTTGTCTTTACACTATCAGATGAAATAATGTCCCTTTTATACAGTGTGACTTCACAGGTGCTTTCTTGTAGTTAAGCTTTGACTCACTAGAATTTTAAACATTTCATGAAATATTCAAGAGACTGAAGCTTCAGGTTGCTGAGCCTGGTAGGGACTCTGTTTAACTGAAACTAAGGTTTGAGATAAAGATGAATCTCAAGTTCTTGTTATTTGCTGCTGGCTGTTGACTGGCTCACGTGGTGCATAGCTGCATGGGAGGGCACGAGGCCCTCAAGGATCAAGCCTTGACTCCTGAAGACATTTCAGCACACATGGTTTTGTGGATTCAGTTGGCTTAGTTCAGTTTGATTGTTTGAAGTTAGTAAGAATTGGCCTTTATTTTGTGAGAATTGCTATTTTGTTTGTTTTGCTTTTGGTTTTTTGAGACAGGATTTCTCTTTGTAACAGTCCTAGCTGTCCTGGAACTAGCTCTTGTAGACCAGGCTGGCCTCGAACTCACAGAGATCTACCTGCCTCTGCCTCCCGAGTGCTGGAATTAAAGGCATCGCCACCACCACCTAGTGAGAATTGTTTTTTATTTTCTGGGTTTTTTTATATTTTCCATTATGTATATTCATTGCATATGGTACTGTGCTATATACAGACAGTCTCATATAAGTATATAATGCATGATGAGAATATTCCCTCCATATCTCCTGTCTACCCTTTGGTCACCCCCCCCCAGTTAGTCTGTTTTGTTCCCTTAGACAGTTTTGCTTACTACTTTGATATACATACATACATACTGGTTTTATGTATCTGTGTCAGCTCAAGAGTTGGTTAAGTTTCTGGCCATCCCAATGAGGTATTGCTGCTCTACAACAGGCCAGAGGAAAGGCTAAGGGACTATTTAGGAGATGCTGATCTTTCATGCTATATCTTTGGTGGGGTGTTTTCAGTTTTGTTTTTATTTGTTTGTTCTAGATTTATTTATTTTATTTTCTATGTATGGATGTTTTGCTTGCATGTATATGCACTATGTGTGTGCCTAGTGCCTATGGAGGCCAGAAGAGGTATTTGGATTCCCTGGAATGGAATTATGGATGGCTACCAGCCACGGTGTGGGTCCTAGGAATTGAATCTGAGTCCCCTACAAGAGCAGCATATGCTTTAAACCACTGAAGCCATCTTCCAGCCTCCTGATGTCTTTAATAGTGTGATGGTTTCTATGTGGGCTATACACATACAGTACATATGCTGTGAGTAGAAAATGATTATTGTGTTGGGCGGTAGTGGCGATGCCTTTAATCCTAGTACTCGGGAGGCAGAGGCAGGCAGATCTCTGAGTTCCAGGACAACCAAGACTGTTACACAGAGAAACCCTATATCAAAAAACAAATGAACAAAGAAAAGAAAATAACTATTGCACTGTTAACCATATGTAGTTTTTTTTGGTTTGTTTGTTTGGGTTTTTATGTTGTTGTTTTGATTTTTTTTATTGAGACAGGGTCTCTCTAAATATCCCTGTCTGTCCTGGAACTCACTAGGTAAACCAGGCTGCCTTGAACTCACAGAGATCTGCCCTTTTTAATTTTTTATTCTATTTATTTACTTATTTTGAGGCAAGCCTCATCATGTAGGCCTAGCTGGATTGGAACACATGTAAGACCAGTCTGTCCTCAAACTCACTAGGTAGACCAGGCTGCCTTGAACTCACAGAGATCTACCCTTTTTTATTTTTTATTCTATTGTATTCTATTTATTTACTTATTTATTTTGAAGCAAGCCTCACTATGTAGGCCTAGCTGGATTGGAACACATGTGTAGACCAGTCTGTCCTCAAACTCGCCGAGATCCACCACCTGCTTCTGCCTCCATGTTGGGATTAAAGTCATACATTGCCACTCATGCACAGTGAATGTACATAATCCTGGCTGGCCTGGAACTTGCTTTAAACTTGTGGCACTCCTCCTGTCTCTGTCTCCAAAGTGCTGGAATTACAGGTGTCCTTCACCATGTCCAATTTTAGTTCTTTTTCATTCTGTGAAAAAAAGATGGTAACTTGTCTGAGTGTGGATGTTCTTGCAATTGGCCGAACTGGCCACAGATACCCTTCATTTCTCCTTGCTGTCACTTGTAAGTGATTAAAAGCCTTATATTAGGGAGCTTTGTGATCTCCTCCTTAAAGTAGTGTATGGACATCACTTTCTTCAGCCTATACAGACATGGTTTTGAGGATTTGGTTTTTGAGCCTCAGCACTGAAGAAGGGAGAAAAACAACCTACTTCACAGCCAGGCATGGGGGCATGTGCCTGTTGTTCTACCACTGACAATATAAGGCAGAAAGATCGCGTTTAAGACCAGCCTGAGTTATGCGATGAGACTCTATGTGAGGGGAGTAGAGGGGAGGTGGTTAGGGATATTACTTAGGACACTTGCCTTGTGTGTGCAAGGCTCTAGCAATGGGGAAGAAAACAAACATTATGTAGATGTAGGTGATTGAGAGTCCTAGCAGAACCTGCTGACTGTAGTTTCTGCCTTGTCTGTGATTCACCATGTGTAGTTTGTTGATGATATTAATAGTTTTGTGCTTCAGGGTGTCTCATTTGAAAAACTAGGTTTGGTATCCTATAAAAACATACCAAAATTGATGTCTCTTAAATGCTTTGAGTTGTTGGTAAAGGTTTTAGCTTATGAATACAAGATAGCATTTGATTGGCTTCTTTATTAGCCTTAATGTAGTAATAGTAATGTATACGTTTAATATTGTTAAAATTGAAATCATCAAAGAATATATTTTGGCATCTATCAATACTGTTTCATTTTAATAATCTTGACTGCTTGGCAGGATGAAAGAGGGTTGTGAATTAGAGGTCAGCCAGGTCAACAGTGGGACCTTCATCAAGTTTCCCTTAGTTAGGTTCATGACCTATCTAGTCTCAGGTTCTTGGCCACTTTAACAGTGTCAGATATAGATTCCAGCTCATGAAATGAGCCTTAAATACAATTTTTAAAAAAAGCAATTGGCTACCCCCTTAACATTTGTGCCACTGTTGTACCAGTTTATCTTGCAGACAGGTCATTGTTGTAGGTCACAGAGTTTATAGCTAGATGATAATAAGTAATGTTCAAAGTACCTTCTGTTAGCATGGACATGAGTCAGTAGGGGTGGAGGGTCTAGTTAAGCACCAGCTCTTATTTCAGGTTCAATGACATAACTATCTTCAGCAATAGTGCCTTACCATTAGGTTGTGGAGAGCAGCCAATAGGCTGTGAGGTTTTGAGGCTTCTGAGGAACCCCTTTTTGGCCATGACTCAACAAGATGCAACCCAAGCTCAGCACTGGAAGTTTTACTTAATGGCATAAGATGTCTAGTTGGGGAGTTGTTTCCCCTATTATTTGGTGACTCCATTTAGATGCCTTTTATTTTTGTATATACTTATTTACAAATATATTTGTATATGTGTTTGTGTATAAAAGCTTCTACAGTTGATTTCCATATGGTTTTTCAAATGGCCTTTAGTGTTAGTTGTTCCTCCCCATGTTTCCTCCTTTCCCCTTCTTTCCAGTCCTGGGGAGAAGCTGGGGAAGGAAAGAAACATAATCAAGCAATATTGTATTTTTAAAAAAGCATATATGTGTGCACATGTATATGTCTATGTGTTTTTGAGATGTGTATAGTGGGTTTTGTTGCTTTTGGTGTTTTTTTTTTGTTTTCCTTGGTGAGGAAAAACCAACCAAGCACAATACTAATTATGTTGTTTGGTAGGCATTACCATATAACAAAGTTTGTTGTTTTTCTATTACCATTTATTCTAGGTTGACTTTTACTGCCAGTAGTGATGCTAATATTAAATCTTATTTGTTAACCTTTAAAAATTAAGCTTAGAATCTTGTGGGGCTTTTTCATGATACATGTTTGTATTTTAGTAGCTGAATTGACTTGCCAACACAGAGAATACAATTTAAAATTTCTCTGCCATGGCTGTAACATCTTAATATGATTGCTCTTTCCCTGCTTCTCCCATTTCAACTCAATTCATTCTTTTTTCT
Organism: Bramus lutescens; assembly: GCA_001685075.1. NCBI lineage: Eukaryota > Metazoa > Chordata > Mammalia > Rodentia > Cricetidae > Bramus > Bramus lutescens. The sequence goes on along the minus strand of LOEQ01000027.1, from coordinate 313,469 downwards.
TGTTTTCTTCTTACTGGCTACTTGCCAGGTTGTAGAATATGATGAGTTATTTCCTGGCTCTACCATGATGACTTCCCATCTTTCAAGCCATAGCTAAAATTAGATTTCTCCTTACATAATTTAACTTTTCCCCTCTTGTAGTCAGTATCAAATTAATCAACAAATCCTTACAGGTTTTACTTTCAAGTCATGTTTAAGGCTGTTCCTTTTCTCCATCTCCAGTGTCTGGTCCAAGGCACTATTCTTTCTCCTTGACAATTACTATGTCTTACCACTGTGCTCTATCTTTGTCCCATTCAGTGTGTTTGCACAGCAGGCAGCCAGAATGATCCTGCCAAGCCTCCCTGGCCTTTCCACCTACTTTGATGTCTCTAGTGTAGTTCTACCACTGCCCAGCCTCTATTATATATTTTATCATGCTGCTTTCTCCCCATTTTTAAAAATCTGAATTCCTTATAATCCCCAGTGCCTAAAACATAATCCAATACTACTGAATATATATGTGAGCGTCTGTGAATACAGTCGTCAAAGCAGAATCTGGGTAGTATATGTGCTGTCTAGCTTCTCTAATAGCCTAGGGAAGTCAACAAAGCAAGACCTTCACCTATTCCGGGTAGTATTTTGTAGCAACAGATATCTAAAGGCATCTAAAGTAATACCTGCTAGACATGCTTTGTGTATTACAAATTAGTTTGGAAAGGGCTTCCTATTATTGCATTTTATTGTTACACTGTGATATTAACAGAATAGTCACTTCTCCAGATGAGACAGTTAGGTGTAGGGACCGTTAAAATCGCTATTTGGGGACTGGAAAGATGGCTCAGGAGTTAAGAGAATGCACTGCTCTTGCAGAGAGCCAAAGTTAGTTCCCAGCACCACATGAGGCAGCTTAAACCGCCTGTAATTCCAACTCTGGCTTCTGTGGGCAGCCACACTCCTTTCACATACCTCCACACAGAGACAGAGACACACAATACAAAACAAAAATGAAAGCGTTTAAAATCACTGTTCTAGAAAACGTTAGTCAGAACTGGACCTCGTACCTTCCTGCCCAGACTCGTCACATTCCCACTGTCATAGGGCCAGGCCGTAGGCAGTTGCATGTGTCACTGTAAATGCTGGAGTGTTTAAAGGAGAAACTTGTGCTCTGGAACACCTGCAAGCTAAGCTCAGCTACCTATCTCCAGTACACCCTAAAGTGAAAAGTGATGGTGGAAACCGGAAATAGTGAAAAGCAAGAGATTTTTTTCAGTGTGGCTACACTGGGAAGAGGAACACAAATGAGGGACTAATGACTACACCCCATGTCCATTTAAGGGAGTGGTATTAGCATGAGATCTGGGTGAAAAGAGAGCACAAGAGGTATATATAATTAAGCAATGCTGGTCATGATATGGTCCTGCCTACCGTTGTCTCGGCTCAGGTCTGTCCTGAAAGGTGGGCTCATAAGTTGTCAGAACTGTGTGAAACAGCCTTTCCTTTTCCCTGGTGGAGGGTTCCATTGAGAAATGGGCACAGGTGTCTCCTCTCCTGACAGGGTATTTACATTGCCTGCATTTTTTTTCTTTTGGTTTTTGGTTTGGTTTGGTTTGGTTTTATGTTATTACTAAGCTTTTAATCCTGTGATTATAATATAATATAAACAAAACCTGTCTTATTTGCACATATACCTAAGAAGATAGTTAACAAGTAAGCTTTAAAGCAGGAAGCCAGATGTGGTGACTCATATTTGTAATCCTAGCTTTTGGGAAGCTGAGGCAGAAGAATTGCTGTGACTACCCAGGACAGCCAGAGCAATGGAGTAAAGCCCTGATTTAAAAGAAAGAATTACCTGGCTCTATGTTTTTGTTTTGGTTTGTTTTTTCTTTGAGACAGAGTTTCTCTGTGTAACAGCCTTAGCTGTCCTAGAACTAGGTCTTGTAGACCAGGATGTCCTCAAACTCACAGAGATCTATCTGCCTGTCTCTGCCTCCCAAGTACTGGGATTAAAGGCATGCACCACCACCACCTGGCTCCTGGCTCTATGTTTAATGGACATGTGAATTAAACCATATTTCTGCTTTGCTTAAAAGATGTGATGGAAATTTGGTTAGGGTGAATGAGAGCAAAAGACACAGACTTGTGAAGCAAGTGTCTTACTTGCATAAATATTTAGTTGCTTTAAGTCTAGGGGTGCTGGAGAGATGGGTCAGCCATTAAGAACATATACTGCTTTGGGGGAGGACCTGGATTAGGTTCTTAGCTCACAGCTGCTTGTAACTTCAGTTCCAGAGGACCCAGTGCCTGCTTCTGAAGTTCACTGTTGCACAAACTCTCAAAGGCACACACACACACAATTAAAAAAAAAAGTCCAGACATGGCTGGGAGGCAGGTGGGTCTCTGTGAGTTCGAGTCCATCCTGGTCTACTTAGTGAGTTCCAGGACAGCCTGGACTAGACAGAGAAACCCTGTCTTGAGTGGAGGGGGACAAACAACAAACTGCTTTGACAGTTGCATTCACAGCATCTTGATGGGAATTTTAGAGGCTGCTGAGAGACCTGCCTGTGCTTTAGCTCAAGGATCCATCTTAGTGTCAGGATTTGAATAAGTCTGTTACCAAATGCTATTGTAGAGCTATAGCACTAAATGATCATTTCCGAACTAATGCCCACATCTTTCTCTATAAGTAGACTGCTTTCTTTCATGTCTGACTAGGGTGCATGAGCGAGTACTTCACCTGCTAGCAGACCCCAATTCAACTAAATTTTAAATAGCACTCACATTTCTTTCTAGGCCATTCTGCATTCCATTAGGATCTGACTTGCATGTGTTGGGACTTGCTTTGTTTATTTTAAGAGTTGGGTTATGTAAAACCTTGACGTGAGCTCATACTTGCCGCATTCTAAGGTATTTGTTGTGCTAGATCTCCAGCTTGCTGCTGAACTTGGAAAGACACTACTGGATCGGAACACAGAGTTGGAGGATTCTCTTCAGCAGATGTACACAACCAATCAGGAGCAGCTACAGGAAATTGAGGTAATTGACTCAGTGAGTTACATCCTCCCCGATGTATGGCACTTTACTGTTGAACCAGTCACATACTGCTGAAATAACAGGATTCAGTTCCTAAGTAGTATTTTTTTAAATTATTTATTTATTATGTATACAATATTCTGTCTGTGTGTATATC
>LOEQ01000027.1:272969-284562 GCA_001685075.1 Bramus lutescens | reverse complement strand
AATGGGAAGAGGGGAGGAAGTCGAAATTTTTAATAAAAATAAAGAAAAAAGTAATAAAAAAGAGGTATATTATAAAATAGATGTGTTGCATAAACAGAAAACACAAATTTTTCAAGTTGACCAAGACAAAGGGATTAATAAGGCCTATCACCTACATGACTAAGATAACAGGGAATGTGTCGGTGGCTTTCTGTGCTCAATTCTACAAATGTACCAGTTTAGAAAAGCATTTAAAGTATTTTCACATTAAGCAAATAGTACTTCATTTTAAATTAAAAAATGGATTATACTGAAAGTTGTGTAAGTGGCACAAGATTCACCAGAGGATCTAGTTTAAGCCTGTCTTAACCACTCCACCCAAACTCTACTGTGTGAAAAGGTTCACTCTCTTGCCAATATACCAATACTAGTCATTTTACCAGACAGTGCCCATCAGACTGGTGATTTACTGCTATGCATTTATGGAGCAAGAATAAAGGTATCAGACCCAAGTCCTTTCCACACTCATGAGCATCCTTAAAAAGAAAGGTCAGAACCACAACCTAGATGCATGCTCTGGGTGGGGTCCTGTGCATAATGGACATACCTTTAGCACTTTATCTACATCCTGTTTGCTTAGCTCTTCTCCACATTCCTGAGTCAGCCGAGACTGGATCATATTCCGGCGTACTCGGTAATTTTTGGAAAATATCTCAAGCAAAACTTGCCGATGCTTTAATAGAAAAACAATGTATTACTATGAGAAATAGTATCCAAATGTGAACTATCCCCAAACAAAAGACCCTAACCCCACCTTGCAGTGTCTAGACACTTATCAGTGTCCCAGACTGCAATGAAGGAACTCTGGATGAGCAGTTTGGACATACCGGAATTAAGCAGCAGTTTAAACTGGGTGGGGAAAAGTGTCCAAATTGGTTCAAAATCTTTTTTTTTTCCCCTTGAGACAGGGTTTCTCTGTAGCTTTGGAGCCTGTCTTGGAACAAGCTCTTGTAGACCTCAGAGATCAGCCTGCCTCTGCCTCCTGAGTGCTGGGATTAAAGGCATGTGCCACCACCACCTAGCTGGTTCAAAATCTTGACCAATAAGCATAACACTGAATCCAGGAAACTAGAAAATGCATTATATTCTTAAAGAGAAATTAAATAGCATGAAGGATAGATGAGATCTTCCCCAAATATAAAGTTTTAAAAGGCCAGCCTGGGCTAGAGTGAAAACCACTTGTCTCAAAAAATGGAAAAAGAGCATCCAGGATATTTACTATCTCACATCTCTGTAAGGATAGGAAAAGGTAAAGAAATGTATCATCCTACAGGATTCTCTGAGAACCCAACTGTCTAGTAAAATGAATTGAGAATCCATAGTCAGTCCACTATGTACAGAATAATATAAAACTCTACAGTTGCACTGAAGGCAAGAATATGTCTTAAAGACCTCACAAGAAGAAAGTCACTGAATTTCAGCTCTGAAATAGTTAACATACCTTCCACCTACAGGGGAAATGATCTGTCCTTGTGGAAAAACAAACCATTTCCAAATATGAACAGATGGAGACAACTCCATCCCACATAGGCTAAAATGACAAGATTCTAGACACAGGGAAGAGCCAGTCATCTGGAGAAGCAATGACACAGGCTTCTAGAGGGCCACATTCAGCGTAAGTGTCACTGCTGGGCTGATGTGTTCAGAACATACTAGTGCAAAGAGGAAGAGAGCCGCTGAGATGGTCAGCACCTGAGAACCTGCGTTGGGGGAAGGAGAGGACGGAATCGACTCCAGCATGGGCACACCTGTGCCTTAGTGACGGGAACTCAACAGATCAACAGCTGTAAGTCATCACCTCCAAGGAGGACAAGTGGGTCCAGTAGACTGGAGTCAAATGCCCCACAAAGGTCTTTTGAATTTTATTTTGATTTTAAATTGAACTTACTACCTTTTTCTCCTTAGTAATCAAAGCAGTTAAGGAGGAAAGCCTGAAGCCACCTTTCCTAGCCAAGAGCACAGGGTCACTCAGGAGTCCTGGTGGAAGCTAGGTTCCACGCCCACTCTTGCTCTCAGCCTTCCTGTCTCCTCTGCAGGGAAAAGGGAGACTTCAGTAGGGTCTATTCCTTGTCTCAGCCTAAGTGGCACTTCTGCTTACAAAAAAAAAAAAAGCAAAACCCAACTTTGAAGTCCAGGCAAGTTCATGATTTAAAGCATCCGGATCTCAGCTACCAGAACTACACAAACACAGGAGACCTGGTACCCTGTCTGCCAGAGGGTGACTGGACAAAAAAACCCAAAATCCAGGATTGAGACAGTTAGTAAGAAAGCCTTTTGATTCCTACTGTCAGGGACACTGAGAATCGACTCTACATGGTCTGTAAGCCTGCCTGGCATGTCTATCCCCATGGAAACTTGACAGAAACCGCATAGTGACGCCACTATACTCTGGAAAGCAGTCATCTTTCCAATGGTGATTCTGTTTGATGCAACAAACCCCAAAGTACAGGTTCAAACCTGACACACCCTGTCTGTCTTGGCGGGTGTGGAGTAGTTGGAACCTGAGGTGTCCAAGTATACTCCAGTGCCCAGCTACTAACGGCCTAACCCTCCAGGACTCCCCTCCTGAGAAAGACGACACAAACAGAACAAGGACCTCACCTGGTCGCTCATGTTGCCAGACTCCCAGAGGGCAAACACCTTCTGCTCGTCCGGAGAAGCAGCAGTCTGTGGGGGAAACTGGCCCAAGCATGAGGTGGTCATTTTCTGTCTTGTAAACCCACTGCCCTGCCCACTTCACCCCACCTAGCCTGTAGCCCAGTCCCTAGGAAAGTGTGATCCAAGCCTAGTTCCTTCCACTCAGCAGCTCTGGAGAGAGGACTCCAAGATGCCTGTTAAACAAGGTGTTTGGGACAGTATTAGTGGAATGCTGCCCTGAGGTGTCCACCAGGGCTTATGTTCTAAAGCTCCCCTCCCCCAGTCTCTCCTTAGAGCTTCCCGTATAGCTAGCTGTTTCCCACGAGGACAGCATATAGAGTGTGGCTCAAGCCAGACCTTGCCAGATTCCCATGCTTTCCAAGCCACTAGCTTCAGGGGTCAGCCAGAAGAGATGACACAACCCTGATACCTGGAAAGGAGGTCAGAGAAGAGGCCAGCATCGTGGGCGTCAATCTATCCTACATCTGACATGGGACTTGATGTGATCTCACCTGATGATCATGGGAAACCGAGCAGCACTGAGGTGTTGCCCTGCCCATTTGCCAAAAGGAAAAGCAAGTTCAGAGCCGTTCACTCACCATCTACAGCTACTCACCTCATAGCAGCAAACCACAAGTTGAACTTGAGACTATAAGTCTACTTGCTCTCCCTAAGCCTCATCTCCTTTGTATGAAAATACAGACAGCAGAATGACTCAAGGTCTTTTGTCTTGGACATACTATGAATATGGACCCTGAGTCAAAGTGCTCCAGACAGGCCTTCAGGTGTCCTCTAGACGCCAGCACTTCCATGAGAAAGGAGCATGGGCATTGAGAATAGACCCCTCAGCTCTGTCCATGCAGACGGCCTAGGCAATCTCACTACCACCCGTACGTACACAGAAAAGCAGGCTTGCAGAAAACTGGCCCCACTTGCTGAGTGGCCAGGGACCCAATCCCAGAACCTTCTAAAGCAGACCTCAGAAAGTAGGTTCTGCCAGCAGAGAACACAGGGCTTCCTGTCCTGTTCCTTACATACAGAGGCAAGGGCCCTGGCATCATCCTAGGCCACAGGCGCATATGAGCTTGGCAATGCACATGACATACTCCCTAGTTAAGAGCCAGCACAGCTGCACCCCCCACCCCATTCTGTTTCCCAGGCTGGGCAGTCTAGGAAAGAGCCCTAACAGCTTCTCTCAGGAAACAGCCAGGTACTCCTTTCCAGAAAAGGGCAACAGTCTGCTCCCACTGTGGAGCCTACTCCACGGGCAGGAAAGAACTGAGGTAGAAGAGGCTCATTCCACCACCACACCTAGCGCCAGAAATGTGCAGAGGCCAGAGAGCAAACAGTCAACTGGCCCAAAAGCCAGGGAAGTCACTAATCCCCAAACTGTGGGGAAGTGCTCAGCTGCTCTCTGTGAAAGCATACCAGATAGCCTCTACACTAAGGTTCAAATTCCAGCTGTACCATTTATGTCATAGGAACTAAATATTAACCAAGTAAAGGGCTTGTGTTTACTGAGGCCTTGGTATATTGGTTAGAGCACTTAGATATCTTTCTTTCCTGTGGTAGAAAACTCAACACATCCACTTGAGATGATGACGGAGCCCAAGGGCTCACCGCCATCTGATGTAACATACTCCTATCCACATGCAGTCAGCTGGGGCAGTTGCAAAGGCACAAGGTGTCTCCCCATGCTTCTTGATTTCTGAGAAGTTATGTGCAGACTGCCCAGCTGCCCTCCTGAAGGGCTCTGAGGGATTATCTGCTTGTCCTGGCAGGCGCAGGCTTTACTTACAGGCACCAGTATTTGCTTGCAGCCAGCGGCCAGCACCGTATCCTGTAGCATGCGGTCTGAGATGCCGCTGAAGAGTGTGTGGTCCGGGGGCAGGCCTGCCAGGTGCAGGTTGAAGAGGCGCTTGAGTTCGCTCAGCGTGAGCACAAACTGTCTCTGAAAGGTGGCTTCCACAAAAGCTTTCAGTTCCCGGGCCGCAGGGCTGCTGGCACAGCCTGGTATTGGGTGCCCATTTAGGTTGTCCCCACCCACTGCCCGCCCAGCAGGCAGCCCATTGGCCAACTTGGTGCTGAGGCAGCTGCTGGGTGCAGTGTCCATGAGCTCCTCCTCCTCAGCCTCCAGCTCTTCCCCATCTGCTTCCTCCTCGCTCAGGGGTTCCTCCTTGATCTGCACACTGGGCAGGATTGCAGCTGCCCGCATCTGTTCCTTCCGTCGCTGCAGCTCACGCTCCAGGAAAGCATGGTTCTGCTGGGCCTTGGTTTTGGCTGTCTGGACCCGCTGTTCCCCAGAGACCAGCCCAGCAGGCCCTGTGTGGAGAGGCAGTATGGCTCAGAATGGCATAGGTCCCAGGCAGACAAAGCATGAAAACAGGCCAAGCAGAGGAGACGAAGACAGCTTCTGAAGCAAGAAACCAAGTGCAGTCTTCCACCCTTCCTGGCTGCAGTGGAGCTTGGCTACCTAATACTGAGGGAAGACATCAAACTGGGCACAATAGAATTCAAGCCCTGCTGAGTACCTGCTAGCAGCTCCTCTCACACCACCTGCTGAGCCATCAGGTCTCAGAATCCACTCGGCCCTGAAAGACACTGCCCCTCCCTGGGTGGGTGTGGGGGGCTGCTGATGCTGTCCTGCTGCACAAGCATTAGGCAAACTTGGGGGCCTGGGGGGCAGGTGGGGTGGAAGAGAGGACACCACAGAAAATGTGAACTATAAGAACCACATGGTCCTTTCTCTGGGCTTGATTCCTGAAAAGGACCCCTCTTGGGCAAGGGATCAGGCTGAAGTCACACACCTGATTGTCCATCCGGCTTCTTTGGCATAGTTTCTTTTACGAGATTATAGACCTTTTCTAATCTGAAAAAAAAAAAAAGATACCGGGTCACTGAAACACCATGCACACAGGGTTTAGCCATGCTTTCTCCCCTCTGAGCCCTCTGGTTGTGCACATGCCCCTAGCCAGAGACCAGAAGAGGCAGTATGAGGAGAGCGACCATCCTGTCTTTCTTGCTAGACTATGTGCCTTTTTTCTCTCTAGCCCCTCAACAGAGTAGCTCTGACAAGCAGCGGTGTCCCTGCCATCAAGCCCTGTGGAGGACTTGGGGTCATTTAACGATACCCATCTTTGTGAAAAGCAGTACAGACCCCAAGTGTTCCCCATTGCCCAGATCCAGTCCAACTGTGCTGTTCCCAGGAGGTAGGTCCAGGGCCACCTACTACACCCTTCACCTAACAAGCCCTTACTTGGCCTGAATGCCTGACCACAGCATGTGTTGCCGCTGGACCACATCTGGATGCTTCTTGATAAACTCCAGGTCGTAGGGCAGTAAGAACTCCCAGCCTTTGTTGATCCTCACTACAGCCATGTGCTCCAGAAAGTCCTTCACATCCTCTGCACAGAGCTGAAGGGAGGAGGAGGGTAAGGCATCACCAACCAAACTCCCTCCTGTCGCAAGCCCTGGGCAAGGGTCATGAAGAACACCACTTACTTTGGTCACTGCTGCCACTTCCTTCCTTACCACCCATCGGCTCTGTGTGAACTTCCACATCTGAGGAAGAAAAGCACCATGTTCTAGGAGGCAGCAGAGGCCTGGGCGAAGGTACAAAAGGGGGCACATAGCCTAGGCAACAGGCCAAAATGGGGCTCCTGCTCTACTCTTCTTAGTATGTGCACTGGGTAGCCTCTTTACCTAAGCCACTTTTAGCCTTTACAGACGTGCTCTCTCCTTCAGGATGGCTGGGCAACCCCATTCCATCCAAAGCAAAGTGTTCAACGGACAGAGCCTTTCTCCTTTGGTTTACTATCGCAACCCCAGGGCCTCCTAAGAGTGCTATGAGGATTCAGCAACAGGGTGCTGCCCTATGGATGGTAACACTCCACTGCGGTGGCTGCCAATAGTTGGCAGGGCTTCCCAGAGGCTCCGGCTCCCTACAACTCTCTCATTGCCCTGAACTACTCCACAGGAGTACTCAAAAGAAGAGAGAGTGAGTGACTGAGAGCCAAGAAGAAAGGATGACTGGTTGTCATCTATACTAACACGTCTTACACAGATCTAGCAGACACCAACACACACCTAGCAGATGTCAACACCTGGGCACAAGTGAATGCGGCCAGGTGGGATCAACATTCTGATGTCCCAGATCAAACATACTGCTGAAGTCCCTCAACACTAACTTCCCCAAAAAGCTAAGACTAACTAATCAGACAAGCAAACACGGCTGTCTTCAATCTAAGGCCTGGTCCTTTCATGACAAACCTGTGCGCAAGCACAAAGGGCCATCATGGACAGATCTAAGCAGCCACGTTAAGCAATTTAAAGTGTAAATGCCAAGGTTTATGGGGCAGTGTAGAATCCAGAGACATGAGCTTAAGACCTTGGGAGAGACTTAAGCTCTGGATATAAACAGGGTGAGAGGAAGGAGGGATGAGCTGGCTCAGAAGTCACAAACTCTGGATATGTAATAAGTGCCAGACTATGGTAAAAGGGAACTACTGGGCCCATCCAAAGTAGGTGCTGGGCAGGGCTAAGGACTGTCAGTCATTCACGACAACTGAAAATCCTGATTTAAGTCTGTAAACACCATGAGCTTTGTAATACACATCACTCAACCACATGAGCACCACCCATGGGATAAGCAGAGCCCTCTGGAAAGACAGCAGGATGTTATCAGAATGCCCAGAGAATGATTACTATGTGGAACCCCCTGGCGGCCTGCTCACAAAGACTGCTCTGCCGAAAGTCAATACCTGCTCTGGATTCAATCCCTCCAACCCCAGTAGTGGCCAGAGCCTAGATACTTACAACAAAGTCCCGGCCCCTGCAGAGCACCTCGGCAGGCATGCCACTGTGAGGACTGGAAGAATCCTTGGGATACAGGATGTCACTGACAAGTCAAGCAGAGACAGCTGGTCAGTCTCTGCCTGTAGTCCTATCACCACCACGCCAAACTCTGGGAGCCCAGCACTCACAGTTAGCCAGTCCAGGTCACCTTTCACAGGCAACAGGCTTGAGTCTGCAGCCCTCCTCCCTGGCCCAGGAAGACATGTGGAAAAGAGCAACCCTTCCCAAATCACCTTATCCCATACTAACCCAACCCCAAGGAGGAGTTAGGGACTCAAAGACACATAAGCTTGGGACATCACGGAGCCCAGGTCTCTTGAGAAGACAAGTATTCCACAGGTTAGATGTCTATGGTTTTAAGAGACCAGAGTACTACAGCGGCATGCGGCATACCATGCAGTTCCCACAACATGACTCCCACCCTATCTCCCACCACAGCCCCAGGCCAGCTCCCCTGCTGGAGGCCCTCCCTTCATATCTGCTAGTCCTGAGCAACTCATGCTCCAAGGTTAGGCTCCATGGGCATAGACCTGGCAAAATGTTCTTGGCTGCCACACAGAGAAAGGTCCCACTGTGAACTGAACCTTGTCAGGCACATGCTGTGGACCCCTGTGCTTTGAGGATAGAGAGAGACTGAATGGTGGAGCACACAGCACACAACACAAATAAGACATGTTTCAATCACAGTGAGTTTTTTTAATCTCATACAGACACAAAGACAGACCTGGCTGGAAGAATCATAACCCCATAGAAGCCTCAATACCTGAGAGAAGGCTTTTAAAAAGCCCAGATGATAAGACAGGCCATACCACAGCTAGGCTTCCCAAGGCCACAACAGAACAGGCAGAAGCCAAGCTGATTCAGAGCTCCCATTCAAAACCAGCTTTAAGCCTCTCTTAGCCAGTGTCTTCAGGCGTGTGTGATTCGACAGCCCCTCCTGGCTCCTGCATGTTCACAGTCCAAATACACACATGGTCACATTGAACAAGCAATGTGCAGTGATCAACTCTTCTATAAAGAAAACTGGGCTGGAGTCCAGTCAGAGGGAGGAGTGATATCATGAGCCAGGGGATATCAAGACCACGATGGGGATACCCACAGAAACAGCTGACTCGAGCTAGTGGGGGCTCACTGACCCCGAACTGACAGCTGGGGACCCTGCTTAAGACCAAACTAGGCCCTCTGAATGTGGATGACAGTTGTGTGGCATGGACAGTTGTGTGGCAAATACTGGTTCCACTGCTATTTCCACAATAGCAGCGGAACCAGTATTTATTCCCTAGTGCATATGATCTGGCTCTTTGGAGCCCATTCCCTGTGGAGGGATACCTTACTCAGCCTAGATTTGGAGGGAGGGGGATTGGTTCTGGCCTAAGTTTTATGACAGACTTCGTTGACTCCCCATGGGAGGTCTCACCCTCTGAGGAATGGATGGGGGATGGGGTGGGTAGAAGGTGGGAAGAGGGGGAGGATAGGAGGGAGAGGGAACTGAGATTAGTATGTAAAATAAGATTGTTTTGAAAATAAAACTGGATAACCCAACAGCAAGGTCTATTATACAGCGAAGGGCGCCACCATGTGGCAGTAAGAGGAATATACTTTACCATCAGGTCGGCAATTAATGACATTAAAGCAAAAAAAATTTGAGTTTTAGAGCTATTCACATTTCATATTATTCACTTCATACCACACTGCTCATAGGGTGGGCTTTGCTAATGTATCTACACCATCTTATTCTAAGTAAAGTGTGCATTACCAGAGTTGGCTTGACATGTTCCAGGCATTTCATTGAGAGCTAGGAACTTATAGGATGAAAGAACAGACTATCTCTCCTCCCTCAGAACTGACAGTCTGGAGTCTGGCAGAAGAATCAGGAGAAAAGAAGCTACTGAACACACTGAGTCGCAAAGCCATGACTTGTGAACCCCAACAGGCAATGCACAAAGAAAACCCCTCTTAGACACTTCTTAATGCTACAGAGGAAAGCCAAAACAAAGAGAAGTGCTTCAGAGCAATCAGAGGAAAACAAAGAATACAATCGAGGAACAAGAACCAAGCCGACAGGCAACTCTTCAATCACAACTAACGTCAGAACACAGCCAAGTCAGGCTGGGGAGATGGTCATAGAATAAAGCCCCTGCTGCACAAGCAGTGCACCAGAATTCAGATCCTTAGAGCTCACACAAAAAAAGCAGGGAGGCAGAGGCAGGCTGATCTCTGTGAGTTCGAGGCCAGTCTGATACAGAGTTCCAGGACAGGCTCCAAATCTACAGAGAAAACCTGTCTTTAAAAAACAAAAAAACAAAACAAACAAAAAATCCAAAACTAAAATAAGTAAATGAAAAGTCAAAGCATGCACTGTAGTAGAGGAGGATCTGAGTTTGTTTTCCCAGTCTTTGGCCTCCAAGGTACCTGCACTCTCACCTACAACTACACACACACACACACACACACACACACATAATTAAGGACAGCCATGTATAATCCTAGCACTTGGGAGGCAGAGAAGAGACCCCCCATGGCAAAGTGGCTAGCTAAATTAACAAGGATGGGGGAAACTCCAGGTTCAGCAGAGTTCCTGCCTCAGTAAGTAAAGTGAAGAACTATCAAGAAAGACACTTGACATCAACATTGGTCCTATTCCCACACATGAACACATACATGCATGTATAACAGATACAAAGAGAATCATAACAATGTATGTAGGGAAAATAATCACCAACTTAAAAACTATTACTTGCAGATCTGCATTAAACGCACTGATTAGGAAGACTGAAGTTATTCCAGATGGGAACTCAGATACACACAGGAATGAAAGCATGATACAAAAGGCAGACATGTGAATAAGTCTAAGAGCACTGAACAAAGTCTTATGGGCCTGAAAATATAGACAGAATTAAAATATACACGTGGGAGGAAATAACTAAAATATTCTAAGACTCTGAACTATCTCCAAAGGGTATAAAGACAATCCATGCACAGCCGAGCTGTCACAGGTGCATGCCCAAACTGTGGGGAACCAGCAGAGTCAAGACACTAACCTCCAAATAAGTATGAAAAAAGAGAAACAGAGTCCTGGAAAACATAAAATGCAACTAGGCAGAACATCAATAATGTAATTAAATTTACAGACTCAAGCAGCTTACCTTTTCACCACCCAGTTCCCTTGAACTAACATCGCCACCTTCTGGATTCCACGCAGAACAGCCACAGAGTCGACGGAGGGGCCCAGGAGGCTCATGAGATTGGCAAAAGGCATGACTTTCACTGAGGTGGACAAAGGACACAACTGACTGGTCAAGTGAAGAGGCCTGACCTTTCTATCTTCCCCACCAAGTACTCACACAGCATCAAGCTCCCAGCTCCTCGGAATGGGAGTAGTAACAACAGTGCCTGCTGTAGTCTTAGCTGGTAGCGGACTATATACCAGACCTGTGTCTCTCACTGAACAAACGTGATGAACCTACATGTTCAACTACATATCCAAGGGCACGGAGAAAATTCTGTCACTACTAGGTCCAAAAAGAGTTGAAAACTCCCCACTTTCAGCTGGTTACTAAAGGTAGAGTCAGGATTTGAACCTAGACCACCTGTGATGCATCAGGGAGCCCAGGGCAAAGCCTAGGGAAGGCCCAGAGTCCCCTATAGAAGTCTAGGAACAAGGCAAGTATGGCACAGCAAAGAGCTCCCACCCAATCCAGGCCTAAGGCTTTACACTGACTTCTCAGAGAAGCCCAGAGCTTGGGACTAGACTAGTCCTCAAAGGCTCTCTGCCTCTGCCTAAGAGAAAAAGAAGCTAGTCCTTACTGTATGGAGCCCAGTAAGGCATCAAGAGCAAGTCCTACTTCACATGCCATACAAGACTGTGCTCAACCCCAGTGTCCAGGAACCCCACTAGCCTTTTAAAGACAGACCAAAGTTCAGACCAACCTGCTCAGGCTCCTGTGGCAGAGGGCTGCAAAAGTCCACCTGAAGGGGCAGTACCACCTGGGTGACCTGACAGAGCCATGCATTATCTGATCTGCCCAGACAAGAATGGAGCTACCAAGCTGGGAAGACTCTG
>LOEQ01000027.1:259972-272813 GCA_001685075.1 Bramus lutescens | reverse complement strand
GCTTGTCTCTGTCGGAAGCAGGGGTGAGTTGTTAGAGGAAGCCAGTGACAGATAGTGGGCGGTGCCATGGGGGACAGCCCTTACTCACTTCTCCTCCTCCAGGCTGGGTGGCATGAGCATCATGAGGTATTCGCTGTTAAGAGGTAGGGGTGGAGGGGTATCAGAGGCTCTGTGGGCTCTGCCTCACCCCTGCATGTGAGCTCAGACCACAACCAGGTTGAAACCTGGGGTGTAAGCAGAGGCCCGCCCTCCTTCCCCATCCCCAATAGTCCCAACTCCCAGACAACAGCCCTATAGACATGGGTCACCTATCCTATGCTACCCTCCTGGGACCTCTCCAGGGGCAGTGTCCCTCCTTCACCCTGTCCACAGTCTTAACAGGCACTTTCCCGGAGCCTCTAGTCAGCACCAGCCAGTCCCATCCCACCTGGGTGACTTTACGAGCTCTGTGTTCTCCACCCCACTGGATCCCTGGCACAGCAGGTACTGGCGTTCATGCTCCGAGCGGCTATCCTGTGGGGAAAGGCAGGACAGATGACCCCCACTCCAGCCACAGGCTCACTTGCAGTTTCTTGAAAACAGCACACACAAAGCCTCTGCATTGTGGTCTCAACCATCTACCCCCTGGCTTTAGGACCCCAGTCCTAGTGCTGTCTATAGTGCAGAAACACCAGCCAGGACAAGAAGTGAGCTAGCATTCACCAAGCACCTGAATGCTAGGCGCGGTACCAATTCTTATCTACATAGTACTAAGTCTATAGGGCTCTTACTATTCTTGTTTCACAGACAAGAAAACTGAGACTCAGAAAGGAAAGGCAATTTTCAACCCAAGGCCACATGGGAAGAAGCTGTAATGTATCTGTAAGTTTGACCCTGAATCTAAGGCTCCCCAATACTAATCTCTTCCTGGAAGGCTTCAGTTGGTCCTTCCCGCAAACACCAGGGAACTCTAGTCCAGGCACCAGGGAGTTAATGTCCAACTGTTTCCTTTATTTGGTGTATCATCAGGTACTAGGCTGCAAAGCCCTGAAAATCATCCTGGCTAGGCAGAGCATGACAGCAGATTCTCCAGTGCAACCCCAGATGAAGAGTCTAGTCTGAAATCAACGTTCATGGTGTGTGCAAAACCACCAAACACCAGCCCCACTGCACGCACAGCTTAGTGGACTAAAACCCCTAAATTCTAACAGTGGAGCTCTGCTTCCCACTCTATGACACCCGCTGAGCAGGCGCATCAGACACAAATGGCTCACAAGGCCCTCATGCTCTCTACAGTATCACTGGGAAGCTAGAGGTGAGCCAAGAGGCTTCCAGGCCTCAGGGCTCTTCCCAAGTCTTGTCCTGGCTCACCCTCATGCCATAGTAGTGCAGGTGGACCCAGGGTTCCTCTGCATGCTTCTTCTGCAGGAACTCATAGGACTGCACACGGCGCTGGCGGGCCTGCTCTGACTCTGGCCGTGAGAACCGCACCTGTAAAGAGGGGAAAGGTCACACCCTCATGTCTGTGACCCCACAGTTTTTGCCAGATCAACAGCTTGCGTGCATGCATGTGTGTGTGTGTGTGCGACAGCACTTGCACTCCACCTCCCTCCCCACTTCTGAAATTCAGTCTTCAGTCTGTGAGCTGCCAATGCAAGCTGAAAATGGTGTTTTCTTGCTTTGGCCAACTCTGGCCAAGGCTTCCATCTGGGCCCAAGAGTACCAAAGCATACCTTTTCAGATGAGAGTGTTTACCCAAGAGGTTTTAAAGGCTACCCAACAAGCTGCAGAGAAGAGGACAAGCCTCTGAGACTTAAACTCTGCCACATCACTTGAGGAGAGGACAGTCCACTAGGATGTGCAAACTCTACAGCCATTTCCATGCCTGCTGTGACACTGTAGCCTTTTTCTTTCCCTGTTCATTGAACTACATATACATAAAATGCATAATTAGGACCCTGATAATCATGAGTGGAAAGATAACATTCTTCTAAATCTTTCAAAATCAAGATTAGCATGCTAACCACTCTTCTGTACTCATCAAAAAGGCAGAATCACACAGGTAATTAACAAGGGAATTTGTGAGCCTGTGTGGCTTCATGGTGCTCCTGGGCTGCACCTCCCTGTTCCCAGGTACCACCTGCCACACCCCAGGATCCCAGCTGTTACACAGAACAAGGCTATCCCATTTACAACAGGAGTCAGGCTGGATGGGGTGAGGTTACTCCCTCCAGGCATCAGACGAGGGGGCTCAACCATACTCTGCATCTGTTACTCTCAAATTTGGAAAAGCCCTTTCTGCTCAGACCCTGCAGCCCTTGCTGTCTTTTGCTATCCATGCTGCTCCCTCCTGCCCAGGGCCAGAGCTCACCGTGATCTGCTTAATGTCCTCTTCTGCCTCATCCTGCGAAGAATCCCCTGCTGCAAAGCAAGCTGTCAGTACAGCCTCTGTTGGGACTGCTCATTCCGCCCCAACACCACCCTCTCCTCGGAAGGCCCATGTGGGGCCTGTGACTTAAGGACAGTGGTCCTAACTGGGCCAATTTAACCCTCAGGCAATGCATAGCAATCTGTGAGGACATTTTTCGGTTGTCCCAAATGTGAAGTTAGGAGCATTTAGTAGGTAGGAGCCTGGGATGCCATTGATCATCCCATAATCTGACTATTTTATCAGGTTGACCCATCCAGACCACACCCAGTCAGTCAGTCAGCAGGCTCACCCTCATTGGCTGCCTCCCTCTCTCGGTGCTTGGCATCTGCCTTGTCCAGGTAGGAGAAGCTGGGTCGAAGCTGTAGGATGCCATGTAAAGGTGTCAGGTGGAGTTCACCTGGCAAAGGAAGAAGGGCTTGAACCTGCCCCTATGAGCCGAAGCTGCCATAGCCAGCTTACTCAAAGGAATCCCCAAATCCCCCAAAGGCCTATATCCACTGACAAATCACCAATTCTACTCCAGTCCCAATCTAGATGCTTCAAGAGTATCAGGCCAGGAGTTATGTCTAACTTTTATCTGATCCTGCCAGGCACTGCAAGCACACCCCAGAACAGGAGCTTAACTCTGCTCAGACACTTCAGACTTACCTCCCTACACTCTCCCAGCACCCAAGTCAGGTCTCCTCTCCTCATGGCTACTGTTCCCTCCAGCCACAATGGACAGCTCACCCTCTTCCCCTCAGCCACACTGCTGTTGCTAGAAGCCCTACTGCAGTTCACCAGAGGACAATCTGGTCTCTAACTATGACTTGCCTCTGGCTCTAAGAATTATAGCTCTAGGGCTGGAGAGCAAGCTCAGTGGTTAAGAGCACTTGTTGCTATTGAAGAGGACCCCAGTCTGATCCCCAGCATCCACATGGTCACAGACAACCATCTGTAACTCTAGCTGCAGGGGATTCAATGCCCTCTTCTGACCTCCTATACACACAATGCACATAAACACATGCAGACAAAACATTCACACGTATAAATCTAAAAAAAAAAGTATAAAAGAAATGTAGCTTTGAGCCAGGTGGTGGCAACGTACACCTTTAATCCCAGCACTCAGGAGACAGAGGCAAGCAGATCTCTGTGAGTTTGAGGCCAGCCTGGTCTACAAGAGCTAGTTCCAGGACAGGCACCAAAGCTACAGAGAAANAAAAAAAAAAGGCAAAGAAAAAGAAATGTAGCTTCAAAGAGATACAGCCTTGAGAACATGACACAGTAGCTATGGGCCATTACTTGTTTTTACTGTTTGGTTTTTCAAAACAGGGTTTCTCTCTGTAGCCCTTACTGTCCTAGAACTTACTTGGTAGACCAGACTGTTCTCAAACTCAGAGATCTGCTTGCCTCTGCCCCCCTAAAGGTGTGTGCCACCACCACCCAACTAAGGAAAAGAATTTTGTTGTTGTTTTTTGAGACAGGGTCTCTTTGTATAAAAGCCATGGCTGTCCTGACCTCACTCTACATCAAACTGGCCTTAAACTCACATCCTCAACTTCAGCACATTTTCATCATCCCAAAACAAACCTACCACTCCCCATGTCGCCTTCCCTCTGCCCCTGGGGACCTCCAGTCAGCTCTATGCCTCTACAGATGTGCTTATTCTGAAGCTCATAAAATGGGATCATGTGGTACAATGGTTAGTTCTGTCAACCTGACACAGTCTGGAAACACCTAGAATAACAGTCTCAGCGAGGGACTGTCTAGATTAAGTTATCAGTGGGAATGTCTGTGGGGTTTTGTCTTGACTATGGGGAGACCACCCACTGCGAGCCAGGGATCCTGGACTGGCAAAAGCAAGCTGAGCACTAGCATGTGTACACTCATTCACTGTTCCCATCTTGACTGTGGATGTAAAGTGATTATTTCTGGCTGCTGCGACCCCNCCCCCCCAATGATGGTCTCGCACCAGGAACTGTGAGCCAAATAAACCTTTTCTCCTCCCAGTGGCTTTTGCCGGGGTGTTTTATCACAGCAACAGAAAAACAACTAAAACATGGAGGCATGCAGTCTTTTATTTATTTATTTATTGTTAAAGACAAGGTCTCTCTCTACATAGCCCTGATTACCCTGGAACTTACTATGTAGACCAAGCTAACCCACAACTCAGAGATCCACCTTTATCTGCTCCCAAGCACTGGGATTAAAGGTGTGCTGAAATTAAAGTGTGCACCATGCCTGGCCATTTGTAGTCTTTTGAGCCTGTTTTTTTCCATGATTTTATAAGAGTCATCCTTGCGGAAATGCACATACATCAGGGAAGCACACATACATCAGGGATCACCCTCCACACAACCAGGTATGGTTGTTGCATGGATATGTCACATTTTGTTTATGCAACATCACTTAATGGGCTATGGGTTGTTGACATGCTTTAACTCTCATAAATAAAGGCCCTATGGACATATGTGTCTAAAATTTTATGCGGACATATTCTTATCTGTCCTCAGTAAGTGCTGCCTATGAATAGGATTGCTGGACTCTTAGTATCCTGTTCTTAAAAGGACAAAATTCTGTCACCTGTCCCCAGTACTATGCTACGTTGTATATGTGCTCCCAGGAGCAAACTGACTTGAAGGTCCAACTCTATCAAAGCTGGGAGTGCCCAACAAAGTCCCCGTTGTGGTGCTCTGGTTCCATACATTGTTGTTTCCACACTGCCTTGATCCTGCATGGTTTGGTGTTCAGTAGAGGCCAAAACCACACATAAAGCTGAGGAGACCTAGGCTGGGTGAGATCACCAGGCCCAGCCTACCTTGTGCTTGCCCCAGGGTATAGCCAGACCCAGGTACCTTGCCTGTAGAGTGCAGCTGCATAACGGGCTGTGTTGCTGGTGGTCTGGGAGGAGCAGAAGGTCTGCTTGTCCATCAGCTTCCTGGGAGCACAAGGAGAGCTAGTGTGAGGGGCTAGGACACTCACTCCGCTCCAGAGAGGCTAGCCAACCCCATCCATCCCAGCATCCTCAAAGTATACTAGCTAGGGTTAAGGGATGAAAAAAACTCATAGCTTTGTCTGCGCAGCAGGAGATGAATAATGGAGAGGGGCTCCAGAGGCCTGTCTCCCCTGCAGCCCAGAAGTACCTGGCATGAGAAGCCAACTTGGGAGGGAAGGTCTACACTCTTGGTTTAAGGTAGAGACCTGACATGATGGGGATCCCAGTAAAAGAACAGAGAGGGCGGTGCCCTGAGGCCTCTGGAGACTCCTCTTAATCTTTACTTGCACTGGAAACTTAGGGGCAGGGACTCACGAGGAATATGTGCTAGTCTCATCAGCACAGGCACCGTCCACGTTCAATGCAATCTGTTCCCCTTTGCTGCGGCAGTAGTTGGGATTCAGAGTGTCGATGGCCATCTCAAGCTCTACCTGCAGGTACAAAGTATCATCCAACTCAGAAGGTGCCATGGCACGCTCCCAGAACACTCCCAGCCAGGTCCCTACCCAGCAGCAAGACTGACCAGTGTCCCTTCCACTGGGACCTTGGGTTTAAGGCCACAATGAGGTCACCAATAAAATTTCCAACAGAAAAGTCACAATGTGTTTTAGGAGTACAGACACAGTCATATTTGTCCCCTACTCCTCCACACCCCAAAATCAAAATGAGAAATCTTGAAACTAAAATGTCATCTCCAACTTCAGCATCTCCCTGTGATTACAGAGATGGAGACAGACGGGAAATATGTCTTGGTTTCTCCTTGTCCCCGTCCCCACCATCCTGTATAGGTACTGGATCTTCCTCTATCTAACCCTGCTTTAAGTTCACCCCTACCGGGGCTGGAGAGATGGCTCAGTGATTAAGATCACTGCCTGCTCTTCCAAAGGTCCTGAGTTCAATTTCCAGCAACCACCTGGTGGCTCACAACCATCTGTAATGAGGCCTGGTGCCCTCTTCTGGCCCGCAAGCACACATGCAGACAAAATACTGAGAATACTGTATACATAATAAAAAAAAAATTCACCCCTGCCCACACCTCAGGACCCAGGCTTCCCCCAGCCTACCTTTCAACCAACCCTGAACCTGGGAATGCTTTCTTTCCTTGGCTTCCAAGACCCACATGCTGCTGTTGTCCTAATCCCCTTCTCTGGGCTTCTGTTCCCAAAAGTATCTCTCTTCTTGCTTCCCTCAACCCCCATTTACCCCCTGTACCCCACTTCCATCTTGGAGGATAGCCCCACCTTCTGCTGCTTGGGCTTGATCTTGGCTGAGAGATGTGGAATGTCATCATAGGTCATCGAAGCTGGACGCACAGGGTACTAGAGACAGAAAGGCATCCATCAGTCCACCGTGCCCAACACAAGCTGGAGCAGGCATCAAGGGTTCCAGTGAAAGACTCACCCCACTCATACTGTTCCCATCCCACCAGAGAGCAGAGTACCCGGGCCCCAATCTACTCTACCAAGAGGTACCCCACAGCTTTCATCTGTAGTCTGATTCACCCTGGGTCCTCTTGAGCCTCATGCTGTTGGATCACTTTAGGATGTCTTCTTTCAAGAAGGCACAGCTAAGTCCCTTAGCACCCTGAAGCTCTAAAGCAGGGCTATGGGAATTTAGAGCAGTGGGGGCCCAAGGACACACTGACACTCTGAAGGTCACTGAGGTGAGAAATGAGACAAGAGGGAAAACAGGGCTGGCCTAAGAATGCTAGAGGCTGATCTGGACATTGGATACAGAAATGTGTGACTCCATTCTCTCTCATTAGCAATGTGACCGTCCTTTCCACACATATCCTCTGGAGGGGGGCCACGGAGGTAGGTCCCTCCTGGATATGCTACTTTTAACTCTAGGCCTCTTCTGAAAGCCTAGTCCTGGCTCTGAAAACATAGCACCTTCCCTTAGAGTTCCTACAGAAATGCCTTTTCTCTCGTCTTCCATGAAAACTGCTGATGAATGAACCCCAAATTGGTCCCCCGAATCCTCAGCTCAAGCCATAAATGCTTAGTATCCAACAGCCTCTACAGTGTACTTGCAGGGTGCAGCAGCTTGGGCTGAAGCTCAACTTTTGGAACCACTTCAGATCAGCTACAATTAGCCCAGGGAGTAAGTAGTCACTTTCTAAAAACTTCTCCGTAGTAGCAGAGAAGCAGGGGTAAGCGTTGGTGGGAGGAACTACCTGGAACACAACCGCTCCACTAGGTGAGACTGCCCTCCTGCAAGAGCTCACAAAGCACTGAGGTGCCTGTGCTAAGACCCAGAGCACTGAACTTGCCCTACTCCAGGCTGAGAGGCTGGTAGTGAGCTACAGATCTGGGCAATAGTACTGACTCTGCCACTTCCTTCCAAAGCTTCCAACACTGTAAATAAAGCAGACAGAATAGGCACCAGCAGAGCCTAACACACAGTGGGCACACATGGATCTACTGTCAGAGAGACTGCAGTCAGTCAAGGATGCAGGTAACCCTGCGGACAGCCTCTTCTCTGCAAAAAGCGTGGAACACTGCTGCTGCCCCTCCACTTACCCCAGGCCCTGGAGAGCTCAGAAGTCTCCAACTCACTCTCTTATGTGCAACACAAAATTAAAGTGCTTCTAATAACCACCTTCTATTGAGAATGTAGAGTGGTATAAAACAGTCCAGTTGTCCTCAAAAAGTTAAATGCAGTATGATCCAGCCAATCTATTCCTAGATGTACACCCAAGAGGTGAAAACACAGGTTCATACAAACACAAACACAGATGTCTAAAGAGCATTATCCAATACAATAACCAAAGTGTAGACAACCCAAATGCCATCAACTGATGAATAAATGAACAAAGTGTACTGCATCCACAATGGATACTTTTGTATGTACGGCTGTATGTGCCTGTGGCAGCCAGAGAACAACCTCAATGTCATTCCTCAGGAGCCATCCACTTTGTTCTTTGAAACAGGGTCTCTCACTAGCCTGGAGCTCACTGTGGTGGTTTCAAAGAAAATGACCTCTAAAGGGAGTGGCACTATTAGGAGGTGTGGTATCACTGGATGAACTGTGTCATAGTGGGGGCTGGCTTTGAGGTCTCTTTTGCTCAAGCCTCCTTTAGTTTGACTTTCGGTTGACTTCCTGTTGCCTGCAAGATACAGCTCTCTCAACTCTGGTACCACATCTGCCTGTACACCACCAAGCTCCCCACCATGATGATAATGGACTAAACCTCTGAACTGTAAGCCAGCACCCCAATTAAATGTTTTTCCTTTATAAGAGTTGCTGTGGTCATGGTGTCTCTTCACAGCAATAAAAACTCAAACTAAGACACTCACTTGTCTCTGTCTCCCCAGTACTGGGATTACAACCGCACACAACCACATACAAGCACACATTATCACATTCAGCTTTTGAGGTGGGTTCTGGGGACCAAACTTAGGTCTTCAACCTACACAGCCAATCACTTTACTGACTGAGCTCTCTCCAGCCCCACAGAGATATTCTTTTTTTTAAAAAAAAAAATTATTTATTATGTATGCAACAGTCTGTCTGTGTGCATGCCTGCAGGCCAGAAGAGGAAACCAGACCTCATTACAGATGGTTGTGAGCCACCATGTGGTTGCTGGGAATTGAACTCAGGACCTTTGGAAGAGCAGGCAATGCTCTTAACCTCTGAGCCATCTCTTCAGCCCCCACAGAGATATTCTTTAGCCATAAAAATGAAACACTGATCCAGGCTAAAACATAAATGGGATCTACATAAAAAAAAAAGACCAGTACTAAAGCCCACACATGCTATCTCATCTACATGAGAGATCCCAAATAGGGAAATCCATAGAAACAAAAGTAATGGTTGCCTAGGGCTCAAAATGAGAACAGAGTCAGTGCTGAGTGACTAAACATAAGATTTCTTTCAGAGGGACAAAAATATACTAAAATAGATTGTGGCGATGGCTGTACAGCCCCTAAATAGGTTAAAGTCTTGAGCAGGGTTCACTTAAAAGTATGGTGTATGAACTGTACTTCAGTAAAGCTGACGTAGAAGTACAGTGCAGTGCGGTACAGTGCAGTGCAGTGCAGTATTGTTACAGGATTGCTAACTTAGGAGAGCAGTGCTGGAACAAAGTGTGCTCAATTCATACTAGTCATAGCACGGAGGGCAGTGAAAGGCTAACAACTTGGGGCACACAAGGAACAGGCCCAAGCTTGCACATGGCCACAAGGATGTTCTGGAAGCATCCTTGAATTCCACCCAGCAGCAGTGGCCCCTGTCAGCACTAACTCTTCCCTAGGCAGTGACCTAGGCCTTTCAATGTGGATCATTTAACCTTCACGGAATCTCTGAGGTAGGCAGTGTGGCTATCAGAAAACTGAGGCACAGACATGAAGTACTCAGGGGCTGGAAGCTGAGTTTGATGGAGCTGGAACTGGCTGGTCTGGTCCAGCACCCCAGCTGCTCACTCTGCATCCCATATGTTGTCCTGCTTGTTCATCTTAGTAGGTAAGCTCTGCCTGCCTCCTACCCAGCTCCACCATTTCCTCAACATTGGCTTTCCCCTTTACCTGCAAGTCCCGTCATTACCTGAAACAGATACAGCTTCTCTGCCAGACTTTTGGCCAAGTATACGTCGATCTGGGAACAAGGGGAGAAGACTTAACCAGGACACATGACACTTAAACCAGGCCCAGGCACTCAGATAGGATCAGTAGGTCACAGAGGCAGCTTAGGGAAGAAGAAAAGCTCAGCTTATACTAGGAACAGAGGTAAGCAGGGCAGGCCTCCAAGTCAGGCACATCTAGCACTCCCTCTCAACAGATACCAGGGAACCAAGAGGGAACCTGCTTGGCCCCTAAGGTCACTCTAATCTGGAAATGAGATTGGGATGTCTCCCAAAGCTAGGGAAAGTGCTTTCTGGGAGAGCAGGGAGGGGGGACTCCCTCTACCTACTTATGTTTCTTCTCTCTGCTTTCTTCCACCTTGCCACTCTGGCACCTACATGTCACCCTATTTTAAGAAGATCTGCAAGGCTCTGTGTGACCTACCTGTCTCCTTCTCCCCTCCCGATGCTGACTACTCTGCACTCCTGACTCCCAGGCTCTGCACACAAACTGCACTCCCTCCTGCCCATGGGCCTTTGCACACGTGCTTTCTTCTACCTGGAATGTCCTTCACATATGTGTCTGACAACAAACTCGGCCTTAGGGACTCAGGGGACTCACCATTTGAGCAGAAGCTGGCTGGGGCTGCCTGGCTGCAGAGGGGGACTCCCTCTGTGCTGTCTCCAATTCCCTCTGTGGTAATTTAATATCTCTGGTACAGCTATAGCTTAAATATATTTAAATAACTCAAACCTAAAAGCTCAGTATCCCACAAAACAGGAACTACTCTGCCTGTCTAGGGATGGTCTCGTTGCCCATGCCCTTCAGACTCAGGGTGGGTTCCAAATACACCTAAGAAGGCCAGGGGCCAAAACATGTTTCACCATTTACTTTCCAAAAACTCTAGGGCATGGACTGGAAGGATCCTGAGGAGTAATTATAATAATGAACAATTTTGTCTTTCTGTGAGGAGTCTAGAAACCTTTCTGCTCACAGTTTATATTCTGAGGCTCCTAGCCCATCTCCTCCATAGGCCAGAGGCTGCCTAGAGACAAGGACACAGCCTGGTTGCTACTATGTCATTGCCCCTGGTACAGTGAACGGAGTGAAGAACTGCTGAATGACACAACCTGGTAAGCCTACACATGGGAGCCACCAGTCTCCTTTCAGTCACTCACATCTGTTCAGTGTCAAGCTCTGTAGTTGGCTTTGCAGAGAGTGGGACAGACAGAGAGCAAATAAGCTGAATTCGAGGCACATTGGGTAAGGTCTCAAAATCAGGGGCTGCTTGGGTCACAGCCCTGAAGGAGAAAGTCAACCACACAGGAGGACAACAGAGGCAAGGGCTAGGGTCCCTAGGTCATCAACAGGCCCTAGACTGGCCTATAGACACGTGGAAGGGTCTTGGTCCTGTAGAAAGACCCATGGCTTGTGGTCCAACAGAGTTGACAGCAGCAGTTACCTCCTGTATGATTGGGTCATCTTCTTCATTGGCCATACTAGGGAGAGCCTGTTATACAGTCCTCAATTCGATCTGCAAAGACAGCAAGAGACCTGGGCAATCAGCAAGCCATTCAATCAACCTTTCTGAAGCACCTATTCCTCCACATGTGCAAGGAAGGGGAGCCCAAGATGAAGACATAACCTTCTTTCTGTGTCTGGGGTGGAGGCAGCAGTGACGGGGGAGGCAAAGGGTGCAAGCAAGTGACCCAAGTCAACACATGTCAACTGCACCGCTGGGGGAAAGTTAGTGAGCAGTTTTATAGACTTCTTGCCCACTCAAAAAGAACTCCCAGCCAGGCCTGAGGAAGCTGGCATTCCACAGCCAGAGTTGAAACACTGGAGTCCTGCAATAAGATGAAAACCAGCTGTCACATTATCCAGACTTCCCAGGGGTCTCTTCAGACTGTCAGACTCTCAGCCTAGTCCCATGAGCTCATTTTCTGTGCTCTGCTGACAAAATGACCCTCTTTAAGTATTTTTCCCTCAGGTTTACAAGGCACTAGGCTCTGAGTGATACGACTGTCCCCATCTTACAAAAAAAGAGACTGAATTCAAAGACAGGTTATAGGGCCATACCCAAAGTCACACATCGAGACATTGGACTTCAAATACAGGCCTTGGGATTTGGGTGACAGTTATGAATGGGGAAGTTTAGTGGAGGGTGAGACCCCCCCAAGTTGTGTGGGTGTGGTTAAAGGATGGAAATAACAGGAACCTGACAACATGGGGGGGCAGTCTTCCAGCTCTTCTGCACCCAAGGTCAGAGGAGCTCCTGGCTAAGAAAAGAGCTGAGTACCCACAGACTCCAGCTGTTCCCACTCCTCTGCTCCTGTGTAAGAGCACCCCAACTTTATTCATTGTTGACTGAGGTTTCTATCCTACCCAGTCCTCTAGCCATTTAGTCCCAAGAAATCACACAGAGGTCTACATTAGTTATAAACTGATTGGCCTTTAGCTCAGGCTTCTTATTCTTATTAACTATTATAACTTATATTAGCCCATTATTCTTGTCTATACTATCCATGTGGCTTGGTACCTTTTTTGGCGAAGCAGTCACATCTTGCTTGCTCTGTGGCTGGATTAGGACTGCAGAATAAGCTTTCTTCTTCCCAGAATTCTCCTGTTTTCGTCACCCTGCCTCTACTTCCTCCCTGGCTACTGGCCAATCAGCGTTTATTTAAAATATAATTGACAGAATACAGACCATTGTCCCACACCAATCCATCTCACATCTGAATGACTTAAGATTTAAAAAGATTCTAGGTGAGCCAATGAATGACTGTGATCCTAGCACTTGGGAGGTAGAGGCAGGAGAATCATTAGTTCAAGGCCAACCTCAGCTTCACAGAGTTGGTGGCAAGTCTGGATACCCTGTCTCAAAAAAAAAAAAA
>LOEQ01000027.1:192380-207107 GCA_001685075.1 Bramus lutescens | reverse complement strand
GGGGGGGTAAAGGCATTTGCCATCCACCTTGGTGACCCGAGTTTGATCTTAGGATCCCTCTTCCAATTCCTGCAAGTTGTCCTCTGACTTCTATATGCATAGTGTGATACACAAATAAACAAAAACTTCCTCAGTCTAGAAAAGGCCAACTCACGGAGACAGAGAGTAGATTGGTCCCGAGGGCTGGGTAGAGCAGAGATATAAGTGGTGCCTGAGAGGTACAGCTTTCAACAAAGCTAGCTATAGAGATGGCTGCATAATTTTATGACTATACTGAAAGACACTGAAGCTGTATGGTATGTGGGTTATATTTTCATAAAATTGCTAGGAAACAAAATGAAACTAAGAGAAAGCAGGGGAGGGGGAAGCCCTTGTCAACACCCTTGCACACTTTACCAAACCATTTCAGCACATTCCTCGGTAAGTGTGAGCCCCTGCAGCAGGGTTACAACCTTCTTAAACTCCTCCTGTGGGCCACACCGCATGTCACCAGACAACTTCCCTTCCTATGCCAGCAGGACTTTTTTTCAAGTGGCCAACAGGCTTTCATCTTGCAGGAGATCAAAGCATCTTAGGTATCCTTTTTATTATTTTTAAGATGCTAGAGACTGAACCCAGGTCATCAGGCTCACTAGGAAAACACTCTAGCCACTGAGCCACCGGTCAAGCCAGACCAGGCCCGTAAACTTTGTTTTCTGACTGTATTCTCAAAGCACAAAAAACAGTTAACTGCCTCTGGCTTACTTCCTATGGTCATGGGTCTGAAGCCTGAGGTGCCAGGGTGGAGCCTCATAGGCTCAGGAGGCAGGGACAAGTCTCTGCTCAGTGAGTCATCACACCTCGGCTCTCCAGTCTCATTCTGGAGTGACTAGTTTTTTTTTTTTGTTGTTGTTGTTGTTGTTGTTTTTTAAATCAAGCTGTTAGAACATTAACAGCATGAACAACACTTATGCAACTGAAGATGGGATGTGGGAGCCAGGTACCCCATAGAGCAGGGCAGTTTGTTGGTGCAATCAGCCATTACCACAAGATTTTAAATTCTAGGTTCTGCCCAAGCCACTCCATTGCTAGTTAGTACATTCTCTGGCAAGCGTATCCCTGCAAAGCCATATGTACAAGGAAACATTGTCCTCCACTGAGATGAAATTTAGCTTTTAAAGACAACAAACAAATAAATTAAAGATCGTATGCACAAGGCCCTAGGCTTGATCACAAACAATGAAAAAAAAAAACCCACAAAATTATAGTGAGATCCAAACTGCAGCAGTCATTAACAGCACCACTCTGAGACAGGATCTTCAGGGAGGGAACATAGTCCTGTCACTTCACAGGAACACGACTTCAATTTACCATCTGGCAAACTGCCAACTGTCTGGGGCTATCGGGATCATTGTGTACACCGTACTGAGTAAGCCACGTACGGCAGAGCCTGCCCAGACCACAGCCAAGTTATGGAAGCTAGAGTTCATGTCAGCTCCCAAGGGATAAGGGATGATGGATAAGGGTGGAAACCAGCTTGTAATGTCTCCACGAAAACTAAAGGAAGAAAATCAGGGCGTGTGAACATACCCTGGCCTAAGAACAGACCTTCCTGGAGAGCTTGCTCTGTGCTGAGATGGGGCGCACATTTTCACTTGTCTACTGTTTAGATTTGCTTTATCTGTACATACATTAAGTACAGATTATATATATTATAAAGATTTACTTTTTAAAGTTTGTATATGTAAGAGCTGCAAAGACAGGCTCAGCAGTTAAGATCACTGGCTACACTTAGCAATGGACCCATGTTTGATCCCAGCAAGCACATGGCAGCTCAAAACTAGCTCAAAGCTGGGTGGTGGTACACACCTTGAATTTCAGCACTCGGGAGGCAGAGGCAGGCGGATCTCTGTGAGTTCGAGACCAGCCTGGTCTACAAGAGCTAGTTCCAGGACAGGCTCCAGAGCTACAGAGTAAACCCTGTCTTGAAAAGCCAAAACAATCAAACAAACAAACAAACAAAACTAAAACTAGCTTGAGTTCTAGGGGTCCTGACACCCTCTTCTATCCTCTGGGTGCACCAGGCACAGAAGTGACGTACAGAAATACGTGCAGGTAAGACACTCACACATATGAAATTAAAAAATAAAGTTTATATATGTGAATCTGCTATATATAAAATACATTTGCATATATTTATATAGTTTGTGAATATGTTTGCATATATATTTAAAGACTGCATTGTGTATGCTATTTGCAGTAAGGGGGAAGAAATTCATCAACATTTTTCTCAAAGGGCTGGGGTTGTTTGCTCAGCTGCCCTGGAATCTATAAGTCTCTGGGTTCCAATCCTGAGCACTGCAAGAAAAACCAGTCCTTCCAAAAGGGCTGAGCAGGGCTAGTGAGATGGCCAAGTGGGCAAGGTTGTGCTTTTCATGCAAGCAAAATAATTCCTGGATCTCAGAGGTGGAAGGAGAGTACCCACTGCAGAAATGTTGTCCTCTGATCTCCATGCAAGTGCCAGGACACACACATATCCACACACACAATACATGAATAACTAAGTAAATGTACAACTAAGAATAAATAAAATTTATAATGGGGGAAGGGAGAGGAAAACGCAGAAGAGCCCAGTGTGGTGGCACATACTTGCGGTCCTAGCATTAGGGAGATAGAAGGATCAGAGTTCAAGGTCATTCACTGCAGAGTTTGAGGCCAGCCTGAGCTATAAACCCAAATCAAGCCTGGGTGCACACCTTGAAACCCAGCACTCAGGAGGCAAAGACAGGCAGGTCTCTGAGTTCAAGGCCAGCCTGGTCTGCAGGGTGAATCCCAGGACAGTTAGGGCCACACAGAGAAACCCTGTCTCAAAAAAAAGCAACAAAAATAAAAGCTCAAACCACTGTGGGGAGGTATGGCAGAAGAGATTTATCTGGAAGGAGATGGTAGGGGGAGTGGGCATAAATATGACCAAAATTATTGATATGCATGAAATTCTCAATGAATGAAAAGTTCAAAACCAAATCAACCAAACAACCCAAAAACTGTAGAACTGTCCAAAATGTAAGAAAAGAACAGTCTGTCACCCTATCTGATCCTGTCCTAAATCGATCCCTGATGGTGACACTCTTCTTTAGTCAATTCATCTCAAAACCTCTCTCCCTGTCAAGTGTTTCAACACTTTACTGAGGCCCTTTCTCACATAGGGCAAACTTCCTCTGAGGGGAAGGCCGGTATCTACTGAGACCCTTCTCAGTGATTCTGTCCAATTCCTTGGGAACTCAGGTGCTGGAAGAACCAGACATTTCACAATACATACCCAGAACCTGCTGGGGCCTGTTTTTTGGAGGTAGGCCAAATGGCTATTTTGGTTCAACAACCCAGGTTACCATGTCAACAGTAAATGTAATATATATAATGTGCCAAAGGAAATGAGGTTGGAAACTAACCTACAGTCTTTTCTCTGGACCCACTCCCGTGACCACAGTCTAGCAGGGCCTGCTTTCAATGAGGTCCGATGGTGAGCAATGAAGGCTTGAAACACCTCGTGCCTGGTTCAATCTTTTACCAACTGCTTCTTATTTATATGTAAGCTAAAGGAATGGTGGGGGATCATCGATGGTCCCCAGCCTGCAGTTAGGAGCTGGCTCATGGGGTGACACTGAACAGTGACAGGTATGTGAGGAGTCTGCTCAGAGCCCTATGGAATACAGAGGGAGCCCCCACAGAGTTTAGACTGGCTGTTTCCTTGAGCAAGGCCTCAACGGGAAGAAGTTTTAGGCAGAGGCATGCAAAGGGAGGCTGCCTGTGCCAGGAGCTGCTCCCATCTTCTCTACCAGGATTCTGAGCTCAGTGTTGAAGAAGTGAGGAGCTTTAGGCTGTTTGGAGACTTGTATGTGACCTGGTGATACTGCATTTGGGGACTGAGGCCAGTGCTCAGCTGCAGAGTGCTTCCTAAGTCAAGCTTGAGGCTCTGTCCTGGAGGGAGGGAAGATAATTCACGGAGAGATGCTGTGCTTTCAGATTATCTAAACAATAAACTCCAAAGAATTAAAATTTCCCCGGAATCCCATGCTGGGAAAAGGGAAAGGTTAAATTCCAAGTGCCAGCCGGGGGAGGGGCTGCTTCCCAGGAAGAGAATTCACACAGTTCTGACATCAGATCAGCTTGAGGAGACACAGTAGGCCAGTGGTGGGAGGAACCGACCATTGGCCTGACCAGGACAGCTGAGTTATGCCTACCTCTTCACTTCTGTTTAAACCCAGCCTCATGTGTCAGTGCCGCAGAGGCAGACTTGGGGGCCGCTGGACCTCTAATTTGTTCCTCTGTACTGTGTGGCTGCACAGAGTGACTATCTTTCCTTGGCTTTTTGTTATTACTTTTCTCTCTAACTGGTGTATTAAGAATGGACTGTGGCTTAGCCTAACCTGTCAAGCTCATGAGACAGTGTGTGGTGTTGGAGATGAAACCCAGGGCCGAGCCATACTAGGAAAGTATTCTTCCTTCGAGCCATATCCCCAGGCCCTGGAATAGTTATCGACATTTTTTAAAAGTACAATTACCCAGCAACATCACTCATTTTAGTGTAAAAATGTCTGTTAGAATCACAATGTGCCATTTAAAGAGATCTCTCTGCACGGGCTTTGGAGCTCTCAGCAGAATGAGCCCTTCTCACTGGCTGTCTCTGGAGATGGAAGCTGGGAAAAGAGGGAGCTTGGGGATGAGTGCTAGGGTACTGGGGTATGCTCCAAAGCTGCCTCTCCATGGCAAGCAAGATAAACTGGAACCTGCCCTTCAGGAGCCCCACAGACCCAGAGGAGACTGAGTTATTTCTGGAGTTAGGTGATGGAGAACAAGATAAGCTAGAACTCTAGCCTAGGAAGGAAAAAACCAACCTAACCTTGTGTCTGTAATAACTAAAATTATTAATTTTCTAAGACAAATTCTGAAGGCATGGAAGATGGCTTTAATACTAAATCTCGATACAGTAACAGGTATTTTGTTTATAATGCTAAGTCACTGAGGAATTTTTCTAACGCGAGCTCTCTGTCGACGCAAAAATTCCAATGAAGCCAAATCACAACAAGCCAAATTAAGAAATATCTATGTTTAGTGGGATTCCTGCATTCTCAAGCGGCCCCAGGGGGAACCGGGAAGCCCCAAAAGCGTGACCACCAGGAGGAAGGAAAAGGAACCACGTGATCCTCTTTTGGGAGTTCACTTAAATACTCTGTGGGAGTGGTCCTGAACTCCCCGCCCCCACCCAGGGAGGGGTGAGGACCTGGCCTGCTGGGATTTGGAGTCCAGACCAATACAGCTCTCAGGCCTGGGGACTGGGGGCTACGCTTCCAACTTAACAGTCACTCTTTATAAAGACCAAATTAAACAAGGATAACAGCACTGTGTTTTAACTTTCCCTCCATATTATTAGACAAAGCCCAGTAATGCTCACCTTCCTCCCTCTCCTTTACAACTGCACTGCCAGAGTGTGCAGAGCCCCTAAGACAAACGCCCTCTTCCTCAACCAAACCCTAAGGTAATGACTTTCTGAGCAAAACAAAGAACTACATTTGACATCGCAAATCTCCTCACCTAGCCGAGTGTGGTAGCATATGCCTTTAATGCCAGCAATCAGGAGGTAGAGTCAGGTGGATCTCTGAGTTAGAGGCCAGCCTGATGTCCAGAGTGAGTTCAAGGACAGCCAGGGCTACAGAGAAAAACCTGCCTCAAAAAAACAAAAAACCTACAAAAATAATAAAAAAAGTCCCTCACCTAAATACACACATGTAACATGTTATTAAAGTACTTTTTAAAAACTAGACAAATACAGATTTTGAGGCAGTCTAGAAAGACAGGGAAACTATGGGACATGGGAAGGGAAAGAAGTCCTTACTCAGGAGTTAGGTTAAAATAAAGTCACTCAGGCCAGTTGGTAATGGCGCACACCTTTAATCCCAGCACTTGGGAGGCAGAGGAAAACAGATCTCTTTGAGTTTGAGACCAGCCTGGTCTACGGAGGGAGTTCCAGGGCAATGAGGGCTGTTATACAGAGAAACCCTGTCTCAGAAAAACAAAAAACAAACCAAAACAAAAAAAATATAGCCACTCATCAACTGAGAGCCATGAACCTCCACCCCCAAAATAAATATTTCCCATACAAGATGCTCAAAGGTTTAATTTTCCTTCCATAGATTTTTGCTGTTGTTTGTTTTTCGAGTCAGGGCTTCTCTGTGTAGCTTTGGTGTCTGTCCTGGAACTAGCTCTTTTAGACCAGGCTGGCCTCAAACTCACAGAGATCCACCTGCCTCTGTCTCCTGAGTGCTGGCTGGGATTAAAGACGTGTGCCACCACCACCCAGCCTTCATAGATATTTTATAGTAAGTAACAATGTCCCAGGCTTAGGCCTGGATGTAGAGAACCTTGACTAGTGCCTCCATTCTTCCCCCAACCATCACCTAAAGATCCCCAATAAAACTTTGTTTACAATGATGCCCTTCTTCTGTACCCCTATGAGACATTTCTACATTATCAACTATAATCCTGCAGGTGCCCCTCAGGGAACACCCAGGAACCTCCAATTCTCAGCAACCCTTCAAACCTCACCAAAATCCAACATATGATGACTGTTGTAAAAAATAAACAAAACGAACAATCAAAAGCGGGAGCCGAGCAGCTGACGCCTGCAGCAGGGTGTGCGCCCCATCTGTCCATCTGCTCCATTTTAAGAAGCACACGCCCACACGCATGCTCTCAGTGGTGTCTTGTCTGTCCTTCTGAGCACCTCTCTTTCTCTCAACCCTTCTGCTGAAGCCTACGTTCAGTTCTCTTGACTGGGTCTGGGGATACGGCTCAGAGACAAAGCGCGCGAGAGCTAAAGCTGGACCCCTGGCACCCACGTCAAAAACCATGCAGGCATGGCCGCCACCTGTAATCCCAGAATTCAGGATCCTCAGGGCCACCGAGCTTAGCCAGAAATTGGCAGGCTCCATAAAGAGACCCTGCCTCAATAAACAAAGTGGCCAGTGATGGAGGAAGACATCAACTTCTGGTTTCCACACGCTACACACACATACAATCACACACATGTGCTGGGCAGTGGTGACATGTGCCTTTAATTCCAGCACACTGGAGGCAGAGACAGGCAGATCTCTGTGAGTTCAAAGCCAGCCTGATCTACAGAGTGAGTTCCCGGACATCCAGGGCTGTTACACAGAGAAACCCTGTCTTGAAAAAACCAATAAAACAAACAAACAAATAAATACAAACACACACATGAGAACATGTATACTGCACATATATATGCAAAACAAGACAAAAAACATTTATTAAACCCCAACTTTGCTGGCATGGTGGAGGCACACACCTTTAATCCAACACGGGGAAAGGCAGAGGCAGTCTGAGATCTGTGAGTTTGAGGCCAGCCTAGGCTACACAGTAAATTCCAGATCAGCCAGAGCTACATGGTGAGACCCTCTCTAAAGACAAGGAAACAAACAACCCTGCTTCATGAACTGGTTAGTCCTGACATTCTGCTCTGTGTTAAAGTCATGACTCATGAGCTAAGGTCCTGAAGAACTAGGGGACCCCTGAGACCGAGAGTGACAGTGGAAGTGTTGCTCCCTATGCCTGTACCCTCAAACACCGACAACACCCAAGGCAGAGAACAAACGTAGGGGAGGGGCGTTAATTACTGCAAAGGATTTTTTTGTGAGTTGGTAGTGATGCTGGGAACGGAGCCTGGACATGCCCAGCATGTGCTCTACCTCCAGCATGTAAAAGTTCTTTTATAAAAGCCTTTATTTTTCCATCAGTAGTAAATGGCTAAGGCCATATGCTGGGACATGGCTGTCACATCCCAAAGCCGAGTGGTATGTACTAAACATCTCCAGTGTGCACACAATCTTGGGTGCTGTTTCAAAAACAATGGTTAACAAGAACTCAGCCTGGCCCTCACAGGTGAAGTCACAAAGAGAATGGCACAAAACGGTTTGCCTCGCTGTCCTCGGTGGTTACCTATTATCAGAAATGCTAATAGGCCATATACAAATACAACTGAATTAAAACACGTAATTCAGTATCTAAGCTCATACCTGTTTAAATAATATCTCAATAAAAGCATGAGGTTAGATACAGGTTTTTATTCTGTTCTGTCTTAAAAAATATATCTTTTAAGATTTTAAAAAATTTCTTATATATATATATACACATACATACATACACGTGTGTGCACACGTGTGCATGTGTGTGTATGCCACGTGTGTATAAGGGTGCCCAGGGAAGTCAGAAGACAGCATCAGAATCCTTAGAGCTGGAGTTACAGACGGTAATGAGCCAACTGAAGAGGGTGCTAGGACTCAAACCTGAGTTGTTTGCAAGAGCAGTATGCAATCTCATGGGGTGAACTACTTTCCAGCCTGCTTGTCTTTTTTAGACAGGGTCTCACATCCCAGGCTGGTGACCTTGAACTTCTGACCACCCTACCGCCACCACCTCACAGGTGCTGGGATGTTTACTGATGCCAGGGACGGTCCCCAGGGCCTGATGTGTGCCAGCAAGCACTCTTCCAACTGAACTGTCTCTCCAGACTTGAAAAAAATGAGCGCTTTACTGGAAGCCCACACCAAAACCAAGCCACTGTATTGTTGTATTTGTGAAGGGTGGGGCCAGTGGTCCCTTATCTGTGGCTTCCCATTCTGTGGTTTCAGTTACTTATGGCCAATAAATGAGAGAGAGCATGGACGTATCTACATGTACACAGTATGTTATCTTGAGGAGAGGGATCCTATGTCCACAACTTTACAGTTTGTTTGTTTCAGTTTGGTTCTTTGCAGTGTTGGAGAGGGTGCCCAGGGCCTTGTATATGGGCAGCAAGAACTTACCACTGAGCCACACCTCCCAGCACACAGCTTTTATTATACTATATTGTTACAGTATTAGTGACTGTTAATCTCTTAATGTGTCTAATTTATGAGTTAAACCTTTATCATAGGCATGTGTGTACAGGGGGAAATAGCATACAGAGGATTAGGTACTAGTCATGCATGTCTCACACATCCCGGGCAGCTTAGAACACACTGCTCACAGATAAAAATGGATTCCTGTACATATGCTCTAAGAAAGATCTTAGCCAAGCCTGGTGGCTCTATGATCTCAGCATTTGGGAGATAGAAGTGGGAGGATAAAGAGTTCAGAGTTGTGAGGTAGTGGTGGCACACACTGTTAATCCCAGCCTTTGGGAGGGAGAGGCCGGCAGGATGTCTATGAGTTCACGGCCAGCCTGATCTACAGAGATCCAAGACAGTCAGGACTGTTTCACAGAGGAAAGAAACCCTGACTCAAAACAAAACAACAAAAAAGAGTTCAGAGTCATCCTTGGCAACATAATGAGGCTGATTTTCATGAGACTCTGTCTCATTAAATAATAATAATAAAGAAAGAAAGAAAGAAAGAAAGAAAGAAAGAAAGAAAGAAAGAAAGAAAGAAAGAATGAATCTTGAGCCAGGCACAGACCTGTAATCCCAGCACTCCTAAGGCTGAGGTAGGAGGATCATGATGAGTTCATTATCAGCTTGACTACTTAGAGAGACCCTGTCTCAGCAACAACAGCAAACCATGAGCTACAAGATCCTTATACCTTCTAATGCTCTGCCATGTTTTTCACTGTACCCTGCTCCATTCTTTCTTGAATGCTGAGATGCTGTCCCTAAGCTATTAATAAGCTCACCAGATTCATGCACACAGGTATAATGTCCACGGAATGAGATGCACTGCCAGGGTTTGAAGACGATTATGACACCAATTAGAGACCCCAGCTCCCCATCCCTCATAATATGTGAGCTGGACACAGACGCAGAACAGGTGGCCACTCACCTTGAAGTGGAAGGAACTGGCCGGTGACCCTATGGAGCTACACTCTGGTTTCACTCGGTGGCTGTAGTTCTGGCCCTTGGAGCTGACATTCTGGTTGGACATGCAGTCATCTGTGATGGGGCAGATGAAGTAGTCCTCATCATCGTCACTGTCTGTGTCAGACTCCCTATTGTGGCCAACTCGGGAGGACCCGCCACGGTCAACACCTTCCAGGCGGAAGATGAGGTCTTCGTCTGCCATGTTTCAGGGGAGCCCGTGTTACTCGAGGGGTCTGCTGTGCAGCCAGAGTTAGTGCGCAGGAGCAGCAAGGACAGTCCTGTGGGGGGAAGCAGAGCGGAGGGCGTGAGGGTGGTCTGGGTACCTGCATGATGCTGAAGATGGCCACGCCGGCAGAGCTGAAACCCAGAGCAATCATGTGGAGAGGCTGTTAGCAACAAGCTGACAATAAGGTGGAAACATTTCAAATGTCCACGCCTGCTGGCCCAGTCCTTTCACTTCAGAGAACTCTGAACGCTTGGAAGCCAGAAGTGCCTCGCAGAGTCCAGCTATATTCCTTTAGGGACATAAACCATATCGAATCTCTCTTCCTCCTACCACCTTCTAGCAACTCCTCTCACAGAAGGACGAGAATTCAAATCTTTCTAAGCCACACCAGCTGGGCCCCTGGTACCCTGCCCATCATCCTCGGGCCTTAGCCGCTCTTCCGGGGACATTGGTTTCTTTCCGCTCGGTGAGCACAGCGAGGGCATCCCCACCCCAAGGCCTTTGGACTCTTTCCCGAGCCTGAACAGCTGTCTAACTGTCTCATTCCTCGTTATTGGGGCTGTAGTCCAAAGGATGACACTTTAAGGAAAACTCCAGACTCCCTGTTGTCTTCTCAGTGATCCTCCTGAGTTTACACTGTCCTCTGTGCTTTCTTTTCTTACACTTTTTTCCTATTGAAAATAGATTTTTTTTTTACATTATATCCTGATTACTGGCTTCCCCTCCCTCTACTCCGCCCAGTTCCTTCCCCACCTCCCCTCCTACCTGGATTCACTTCTCATTAGGAAAGAAAATGTTTCTAAGGGATAATAATAAAATATAACAAAATAAAATATAACCAAAACTATTACATAAAAGTTGGATAAGACAAACAGAAGGAAAAGAGCCCAAAAGAAGGCACAAGAATCAGAGACACTCACTCACACACCCAGCAATCCTATAAAAACACTAATCTGGAAGCCATAATCTATATGCAGAGGACCTGGTGCAGACCCATGCAGGCCCTGGGAATGCTGCCTCGCTCTCTGTGAGCTCACGTTGATCCAGAGGGCCTTGTTTTCTTGGTGTCCTCTATCCTCTCTGGCTCTTACTGCTACTGGTGGGGTTCCCCAAGCCCTTCGGGGAGGGATACAATAGAGACATCCCAATTAGGGCTGAGTGTCCCAAGGTCTCTCACTCTCTGAATGCCTGTCTGTGGGTCTCTGTATCTGTTCCCATCTACTGCCAGAGGAAGCTTCTCTGATGATGGCTGAACAGGGCACTGACCCACGAGTATAGCAGAATGTCATTAGGAGTCTTTTTTTTTCTTCTTTCTTTTTTTTAAAGAACAGTAGGTATTTGGCTTTGTTCTAGGTCCCTGAGCTACCTAGTCTCAGGTTCTCGGTCACCCAAGCAGTGAAGGGTATGGGTTCCACCTCATGGAATAAGTCTTTTACATATTTTGTGTGTGCATATGTGTACATGTACAGAGATGCACCAGTCACAGCGCAGGCGCAGAGGCCAGAGAACAACTTGCAGAGGCTGACGGACTTCCATCAGGCTTTGCAGCGGAGGACTTTACCTGCTGAGCCGTCTTGCAGGCCCTCTTCCTTCTGTTAGCCACACGCCCACTGATGGGCCTAGAAGTGCCTGGCATAGACAAGACATTTGATGTGTTTCCCCTCAGTAAACGAACAGCCCTGCAATTGTCCCCTGGAACTCCAATAACTCAATAACGGCAAGAAATTGCTAGTGTCCCCAAATGTCCATCAGCGAAGGCCTGTTATATAAATGACAGTATTTCTTTCTACGAAATGAGGTACTGTGTGATGGCTAGAAGTGGAGAGGTCCAGCACCCAGGGACACATCAACATGGCCCGGCGACATGCAGCAAGACTGTAAAGAAGGAAGTCTCACACTTGCAGGGCTAACTGACTTCCAGCCAGATACTAAAATGGCTGAATTCGTCAAGAATAATCTTCAACACACGGGGCTGGAGAGATCCTGAATCCCTTCCTTATACTGCATGCAAATGTTCCATGGAAACAGACTAAGGCACAAGAGCTAAATCCAGGAAATACAGGACATCTTCAGAATCTTGGATCAAGCAGAGACTTGGGGGCAGGCAGTAGGGGTGGTACTGGGGATGGAGCCCAGGGACTTGCACATGCTAGGTAGGCGCTCCAGCCTAGCCCTCGGGTGTTTTGGTTTTCTTTGACATAAGTTTTATTTTATATAGTGTTCTTTAACTTTCTGTGTACCCGAGCTGGCCTTTAACTCACAATATCCCTGCTGTCACCACCTCTCAGGTGCCTAGACTATAGGTAATTTGTGATCATAATCAATGGGATTTCTTCAACATGGCAGCCAAAGTACCAGTAACAAAAGAATAAACAATTAAAATTAAAAGCTTGTGTGTGATGAAAGACACTGTCATATAAGAGGGGAGTTGGAGAAACGGCTCAGTTGGTAAGAGCATTTCTTGCTCCTTCAGAGCACTGGGGTTCAGCTCTCAGCACCCATATGGTAGTTCACAAGCATTCATAAGTCCAATTTCAGGGGACCTGACACTCTCTCCTGGCCAGACACACATGGGGTATGCATACTCACAGGCAGGCAAAATACTCATAAAAAGTAGCCAGGTAGTGGTGGCGCACATCTTTAATTCCAACACTCGGGAGGCAGAGGCAGGCGATCTCAGTGAGTTCAAGGCCAGCCTGGTCTACACACTGAGTTCTAGGACAGGCTCTGAAAGCTAGAGAAACCCTGTATCAAAAACAAACAAACAAACAAACAAATAAATAAATAAAATCTGAGAGAGTCTCTCTCTCTCTCTCTCTCTCTCTCTCTAACGCAAAGGCATGCACAGAATAGCCGACATTCTTCTCCGGCCTATGTTGGGTGTTCATGGCAGAGACAAACACAGAAGAGACACACACATACAAATAAATAAACAAAAATAATGAAACAACCTACAAAATGAGAAAAAAGGTCTTCAAATCATAAACTCGATAAGGGACTCAACAAAGAACTCTTACAATCAATAAACACAATAAAAACAGCCAAAGGATTTGAACAGTCATTTGTCTGGAGCTGGGTGTTAGTGCATGCCTCTGGAAATCTCTCTAGAAACTGAGACAATGAGATCATAGGCTTAAGACTAGCTGGGCTAGAGAGTGAGATACTGTCAAAAAAAAAAAAAAAGCAACAATCTCTCTTGGAGGACTTAAGTTCAGTTTAGTTCAGTTTCCAGCCAGTACCCATTTTGGGAGGTTCACAACTGTCTGTAATTCCAGATTCAGTGATCTAACATCTGACACTCTCACCTGGCCTTTACAGGCATATGTATATACATGCACATATATGTATACACATATGCACATATGCAGAGAGAGAAAGCAAAAAGAATTTTAAGCACACACACAAATAGCTGGTGTACACATTAAAAGGTGTCATTAGGGAAATACAAGGGAAAGTCACACCCCACTAGGATGGATATAATTTTAAAGCTGGGCCATAATAAAAGTCAACAAGGATGTTCAGGAACTGGAACCCACAGTTGCTAGTGAGCCTGCAAAATGGTACACCTGCTACGGAAAAGCCAGACAAATTCCTCATGGTCCAGCAGTTCTGCTCCCAGGATGCAACTCAAAAGAAATGAAAACATGTCCTTACAGCCACTTGCAAACAAGCTGAGTGTGTGGCTCACGTCTGTAATCCCAGCATTCTGAAGGCCGAGGTGAGAAGATTACAAATTCGAGTTCGGCCTGGGCTATACATAGCGAGTTCCAGACAGGCCCACCTAGGCTACACAGGAAGACCCTGTCACACGCACACAGAGGGGGAGAGGGGCTGCCAAGAGGCTTAGTGGGTAAAGGTGCTTGCTGTACAAGTCTGGCAATGAGAATTCATCAGAACCCATATGACAAAAAGAGAACTGATTCCTCAAAGAGTCCTCTGACCTCCACAAGCACACCATGCATGGCACATATTATGTATGTATGCACACAATTAAGCAAATGTTTATAACCTTTACACAAATGTTCATAGTGTCCCTATGTTGGCTTAGTGTTTAGTTTTGTCTCAGCCATCTCTTTCTTCCGAGGCCTTGGCACTCTCTTGGCAGCTACTGAAACAGGACATACATTTACATTCTAACTCAGTACAAACTCCTAAAATGGAAATTAAAATTTCAAAACCCTGTACTTAGTCTTCCGTGATAAAATGCATTCAGTGATCTTCTATTTATCTTCTTTTTATTCTATTCCTTAGTGTGCCGGCCACACATTGATGTCTCTGTTCCCAGTCTGAAACTTCATGTCAGCTGCTAAGTTTGTTTCTTACCCTCAGAGCAGGATAGTCACCAGCCTGGGACAGATGCCAGAGCCACCTGATCCTCTTTAGGGCTTGAAGCTCCTAAAACCAGAGCCTGCTGTGTCCCAGTCAGCCTTACAGACTGGGACAGTGTGGTGTCCATAAAGCCAACAGACTCAACCAGGTCAATGGCTCTGGGAGCTAGGATGGTGCCACACCCACAGCGTCAGCTGTGACACCAAGAAGTGTAGCTCGGAGCTGAGACGCAGAACTTAGCCATTGGCACAGATCAGGGCTCTGTGGTCACACTCAGTTCCCAGC
>LOEQ01000027.1:159956-176432 GCA_001685075.1 Bramus lutescens | reverse complement strand
GACTGACGCACGGGCCGCACGCCTGGGCTCACGTGACCGCCTCGGGGTGGCCACCACCTCCCTTTAGCTGCCGCTAGTCTCCTGGCTCCTCGCCTGTTAAATGCTTCCTGAGAGTCTGGGTCTAAAGCCGGTTACTCAGCTGTGTGAGTCCCTTTGTCTTTCAGAACCAAGACGGGGCTCGGTGGCAGAGTGTGCTGAGCATAACCTAAAATACTTTTATCAGAACATCTTTGGGTTTTCTGACTTCTGCTTTGAAGAAACTTTAGACACTTCACAAGGCGGGAGATGGGGGGGGAGGGTGAAGGAGGGGGAGAAACAAAAATTTTGTTGAAAAATGCCATGATGAATCCAAATGTGTGGTAGGCTAACTCGGGATCCTTGCGACCGTGGACAGCGGTTGTTTTGTCTCTGTGTGTGTCTAAGAATATCTGAGCCTCCGGAACCGGAGTTACAGACAGCTCTGAGCTGCAGTGTGGATGCTGGGAGTCAAACCTAGGTCCTCTGGAAGCTCAGCCAGTGCTCTTACCTGCTAAGCCATCTCCACCCACCCCATATACACTTACTTTGTTGTTATTTGAGACACCCTGGCCTCTATCTCCCAGTAAACGTCCTGCCTCTGTGTGCCGAGCTGCCATCTGGATAAACCTTCTGTCTTTGTTAATCACCTAGTCTGTGCTGTTTAGATTTGTCTATTCAACACAAACATGCTTCTTCTGAAAAGAGGAGCCCGCAACTGAGAAAATACCTGCACCAGATGGCCCATAGATCATTTTCTTAACTAAATGATTGATTTGGAAGGGTCCAGTTCCTTTTGGGCAGTGTTACCCCTGGGCAGGTGGTCCTGGTGTTATAAGCAGGCTGAACAAGCCTGGCAGAGAAGCACTGGGCGACATTACCCGGTGGCGTCTGCTTCAGTTCCTGCCTCCAGGTTCCTGTCCTGACTTCCCTTCATGATGGACTGTTTGCTGTAAGCTGAAATAAATCATTTCCTCCCCAGGTTGCTTTTGGTCGTGGTGTTTTATTACAGTCGCAGAAACCCAGCTAGGGCAGCCTGGGGTGTTGTGGTACTGGTAACGGAAAGGGACCTGACACACAGGCAGAAGTACCCCTTAGAATTCTCATCACAACCTTCTTATCGGACTCCACTTTGTACATAGAACACTGAGGCTACCAATGTGACTTTTCCAGGCTTACACAGCTAATAAGTGACAGAGGCAAGATCTGGCCAGAGCTGGGTATTTTCAGACCCCTTTCGTCCTGTAAGCCTTGGCTCTTTGATGTCTGGGAGAGCAGTAAATCCTTTTTTCCTAGGGGAAGTCAGTCCTCAGACCTGAACACTGTTGTCAGTATGAATATTCCTTGCAAAAAGTTGGGCTTTTTTTTTTCTTTCTTTCTTTGTTTCTTCTTTTGAGACGGAATCTCTCTATATAGCTCTGACTGTTCTGGAATCCACTGTGTTGACTGGACTGGCCTCCGCCTCCTGAATGCTGGGACTAAAGGCATGCTCCACAACGTCAGGAAAGTTTGACTTTCTTGATTAAGATCCCCATGTTGCTACATGAACTCAGAGAGGCAAACGCTTCCACCTGGAGCCACCCAACATGACAGGCCACAGCATTTTTGCCCCAGTCTGGCCTGCCCTTCTCAA
The DNA here is from genome assembly GCA_001685075.1 of Bramus lutescens. Taxonomy (NCBI): domain Eukaryota; kingdom Metazoa; phylum Chordata; class Mammalia; order Rodentia; family Cricetidae; genus Bramus; species Bramus lutescens. The sequence goes on along the minus strand of LOEQ01000027.1, from coordinate 174,784 downwards.
AGATCAGCCTCTGCAGCCACAAGGAGCTGGATTCACACTTTTGATTCCCACTTTCCAAATAGGTAGTGAGATTGAGCATATTTTCAGGTGCTCCTTAGATATTTGAATGTCACTATAGAGCCTAGCAGTCCCTCTCCGTTCTATGCCTAAGGGTAAAGGGAATATGGACCACACCAAAGGAACTGGGGGGTCGGCAGGTGGCTTAGAAGGCAAAGGCATTTGCCAAGCCTGAAAAATAAGCCTGGGAAAATGCTGGGACTCACACAGTGGGAGAGAACTAGCTTCTGCCGGATCCTATGGCCTCAACATGCACACTGGAACATATGTGCATGTACACATACATGCATACACACACAGCAAATTACTGTAATTTAAAAAAAATTAGAATAGATGCCCACCTGAAAAAAACAAAACAACCCCCAGCTATGTATGGAGCTGGGTGTGACTGCATGTGTCTGTAATTCCAGAACTCAAGAAGCTGAGGCAGGGGGCTGAGGAGATGGTTCAGCCATTAAGAACACTGGCTGCTCCTCCACAGGTTCCAGGTTCAGTTTCCCAGCGTCCACATGGTGGCTGACAACTGCACCTCCAGTCCCAGAGAATCTGACGTCCTCTGCTGGCACCAGACATGCACTGTGCTACACGGACATGCAGACAAAACATACATATAAAATAAAAAATATATTTAAAAATTAAAGTTTAAAAATGGTGTCTCAGTATGTAGAAAATATCCAAACACATAAAAAAATAAACAGGAAAAAGGGGATGGGGGAGCTGAAGCAGGAGAATTGCTAGTTCAAGACTAGCCTGGGTTGGTTGGCTACATAGTGAGACACAGATTAAAAATTTTTTTTTAAATTAACTACTTTACGAGTGAGTGTTTTTCCTGTATGTACCACATGCATGCCTGTTGCCTGTAGAGGTCAGAAGACAGTGTTGGGCCTCCTGGACTGGAGTTTTTGATAGTTGTGAACCACCACGTGGGTGCTGGGGACTGGACCTGGGTCCTCTGCAAGATCTACAAGTGTTCTTAACAGTCGAGCCAGCTCTCTGGAGAGCCCTGAGACAGTTTTCATGAAAGACTTGCAGAGTTCATGAAATAACTCCTCTCTTGTCTGAGGGAGTTTTCAGGATGGGGCTTCTAGCTCTATTTGCTAAATATTTGAATAGGAAAAGATCTGGAAGAATCCAAACCAAGTTTTTTGTTTGTTTTGTTTTGTTTTGGGTGGGGGGTGGAGGTCCTCGCCAGTAAAGGAAGACTTTCTCTTTTATTCTTTTAACTGTACACGTAGGACTGGACATTTTTAAACCTTAGGATCACGCCTGTAGTCCAGTTCAAACTTAAACCAGCTTCCTTTACATGGAAGAGGAGGCAAATGCGGTAGGGAAGTGAACAATAACTTTATCTTATTTCTGCTTTTCTTTCTTTGCTCCAGCTTCACTAAGGAACACTTCACTGCTTTTCCAACAGTTATTTTGAAATGTCACTTAAAGACAGAAACTCCCACAAAACTAAACAGAGCCTGGTTGCTCTGATTTCTGTGGCTTCCCCACCCTTCCTTGGCTGTGGCTGGCTTTGCATTTGATCTGCCCTCGCTGTGTCACCCAAGGCACCAATCACCAGAGAAGCATGGTCAGCGGGCGTGGGGGAGGCCAGCTGGGAGACAAAGATGCTGGAGAGAGGCTCGGGGAGCAGATGGAAGGAGGCAGGCAGGCCCTGAACACCTGGAGAAATAGCTGTGCCCCTCCCTAAGGCCTGTTTGTAAGATCAGGTCTAAGGGGTATAGAATAAACTCTGACTTGATCAAAATTATGACTCTGTGTGTGTGTGTGTGTGTGTGTGTGTGTGTGTGTGTAAATGTGCTCTGCGTTATTTTGGGGAGATAGCCTACATAAGCTCTGTGCCTTCCTGTGACTGAGAAGAGGGTAAACTTCCAGAAGGGCAGGCCAGGGCCTGGCCATGCCTAGGCAGTAATTGTGTTAGTGGTTAGGATAGACAGCTCTGGGTAGAAATGTTTGCCTCTGTCTTTGAGCTCAAAAGCCAATGGACTCAGATAGATTGGCCTTCCCCAAGAATAAAAACCAGGGTAGGGATGTTGTAGCTTATTGATAAATTGTGTGTTAACCTATAAGAGACCCTGGATTTGATCCCTAGCGTGCACGCACACATGTACATTTAAAAAAGCAATCCCCACAAAAAACAAATGAACAAAACAAACAAACAAAAAGACTCCTGGCATGGCACCCGCCTTTAATCCCAACACTTGTGAGGCAGAGGCAGGTGGATCTCTGTGAGTTTGAGGCCAGCCTGGTCTACAAAGCAATTTCTAGGACATCCAGGGCTACACAGAAACACTGTCTCAAAGAAAAAAAAAAGCAAAACCATTTTTTTCTCTATTCCCTTAGTCAACACTGTCCTCAGTCCTGAACATATGGTATTGGGCTACTAAAAACTATCGTTTGTTTTCCTAGAATGGGCATCCTAGAATCATACAAGCTGACATACTAGTGTCCAGTTTCTTCCTGGGAGGAGAGGCTTGTGAGTACCTTATAGAGCAGTGAGTAGAGAAGGTATTCATAGATTTCCCCAGAACTATGGTGAAGATCTTGAGGTACAGTTGGCAAAGGACAGCTCAGATTCCTGGGATGGAGATTCCCCTCAGTGCTTGGCCTGTGTTGCCACATTTGATCTTTAAAAACATCCTCAGGGAGGCTGAAGACATGACGCTGTGGTTAAGAGCGCATACTGTTCTTGCAGAGAACCAGAGTTCGGTTCCCAGGATCCTCATCAGCCAGCTCTAGGGGAATCCGGTGCCTACTTCTGGAGTCTGCAGACACCTTCATCCACACACATAAACCCACACAGAGACACCCAAACACACATAATTAAAAGCAATTAAATGGCAGTAGTGGCATACCCCTTACTCCCAGCACTTAGGAGGCAGATCTCTGAGTTTAAGGCCAGCTTGCTCTACAGACCAAGTTCCAGGAAAGCTGGGGCCTTAAACAAACAAAAGAGCAAACAACCAAACAACAAGAACAACAAAAACAAAGACAAGACAAACAAAAACTTCTTCAGGGTCTGGGTAGATTCAGGGTCAGGGGCAATCAGTCCAGTGCTTGTTTTACAAGGCTCTTGTAGAAAGCCAGACCCCTAGCAGGTGAGTGTAAGCCTAGTGATGGAGGCAGGGAGGATCCCTGGCGCTCACTGGCTAGTCTTGTCTCAACGGGAGAATGCCAGAGGAAGACATGCAATACCGACCTCTGGTTAGTGCACACACAGATGCACACACGTGCACGGCTTCATTCTGAGAGGACCAGATGGGTGTCTGACACACTGTGGGTCAGTGAAATAGTGGGTGAAATCAAAAAGGCAGAATTCTCAGGTGGCTGCTATTGTTGCTACCCCGTTACGGTCAGTCTCCCTAGGTCACGTAGCTTGTTAGCCTGTGGTTTCCCAGCCCTCGGCTTACTACGCTGCATTAGTTTAACAAACTACTTCAAATGGAGCAGCTCAAATCATTCTGGAGAACAGACTTCTTAAAATCAAGGAGTCAGGCACCTGTTTCTCTTCGAAGGTTCTCAGGGGCTGGGGCGATGGCTCAGTAGGTAAAGGCACTTGCTGCTAAGCCTGGAAAGCTGAGGTCAGTCCCTGGAACCCAGGGAAGGAAACAGCAAATCCTCCAAGTTGTCCTTTACTATCTACGTGAGCACTGGTGTGTCCTGTCCCCCAGTAAAGAAATATACAAAGCTTAGGAAAGGTTATCTGTATTCTTTGATGAGGCTTTGGCTCTCTGTCCCCTCGTATCTCCATTCCCTTATCTCCTGTGGTTTCTTACCTCTCTTTTCAGGGTCATTTGGATAATCTAGGCTAGTCTCCCCATCCTTATGTTTTTGAGATAGGATTTCCAACAGGTCACGTATCCTCTAATTAGGGATGCAGCCAAGGATGACCTTGAGACCCTGATCCTAACTGCCCCCACCCGCGTACGGGGATTGCAGGTTTGTGAATCTACCTACACAGCTGAATCTACTCTCCATTCATGAAGTTCTGTAATTCAATCATAGCTGAAAAAAAAATCCTTTTGCCCCATACGGCAACGAACAACAGTGTGGATTTGGGTGTGAACACCGCTCTGGGTTGGTGCTGTGTGGTGTGGGAGGCTTTAGTTATCATATCCAGCCACCTGTCTTTACAGTGGTTTTAAAAGTTTGTTATCGTCTATAAACATTGCAAGGAAATGGATGATCCTATTCAAGTATAAAATCTGCAAAGTAGGGCTGCAGAGATGGTTCAGTGGTTAAGAGCACTGCCTGCTCTTCCAAAGGTCACGAGTTCAATTCCCAGCAACCACATGGTGGCTCACAACCATCTGTAATGAGAGTCAGGTGCCCTCTTCTGGCCTGCAGGCAGAGTACTGAGAATACTGTATACATAATAAATAAATCTTGAAAAAAAATCTGCAAAGTAAACTTGGAGGATTTAAAACTCCTGAAAAAGAGACATAAAACTTGGGGATATCAGAAGTGAAGAAAAACTTAAACTACATTTTGTTTTAAAGATTTCAAGCTGATCTTCAAAATCTGAACGGTAGAAAACGAAGGTTTGCTAGAAGACACTCTCTAGTTACTTCGTTTTCCTAAAAACTGAAAATAGTCTGCATCCGAGTGGGGCTTGAGAGACGGGAGAACGCTAGCCTGGCACAAACGACCAGGTCTTTTCCCCACTCTGTGAAACTTTGATAAGAACGAAGGAGCCCACAGCAACAAAAGATCCGCGACAACGCCGCGCGGCCGTGGGAGTAACGGGAGGCCGCAGGATCAGTTTGGTTCAAACAGGGTTCCTAGGCGACTGCCCCGCCCACTCGAGCGGGCACGCGGCAGCGCAGCACTGCCCCCAGGTGGCCGCAAGTAGCATCACGTCCATGGAAAATGCAAAACTCATACTCTCCCACGCTACAATCAAGTGTTCCTGGTTGACACGCAGAGACTGTTCTTCCCTTTTTAGTGGTACGTTCCTGCTTGCTGCCCGTGCCGGAAACCAGAGCATCGGCAAACCAATGGCGGATGTCACTACATGCAGAACGATTGAGCTCACATTAGGCTCAGAAACACCCGAGGGCGGGGCTTGCAAATGAAATACACCGCGTCATCACACTGATATACTCTGAATGGTTACGGCTTCAGACGGGAGGTAGCGTGGCCGAGTGGTCTAAGGCGCTGGATTTAGGCTCCAGTCATTTCGATGGCGTGGGTTCGAATCCCACCGCTGCCACATCCCTAGGTTTTATTTTCTCCACGTGTATGTTCTTGGTTCTGTCCTTTGTTTCGATCCCTATGAAGCTCGATTTTAAAAACATAAGATGAAGAAAGAAAACAGGTACAAGGAAGTTTATCTCTCTCTCTCTCTCTCTCTCTCTCTCTCTCTCTCTCGCCTTGTACACAAACCTCTTTCTTGACCAATTTTCTTCCCTAAAAAACAAAACACAAAACAAAACGAAACACCTCCCTCCTTTCAGGGCAGTGGTTCGGGGTCACTTTGCGAATTGCCAACGGGAGGTCTGGGTCTTAGTTCACACTTCGTGGGTCTCCGCCAAGGGTAAAGACGGTTGTGGGTGATTGCGATTACGACCTGAATTAGAGAAAGTCCCTTCCTGGGGCTGGCTGACACCCATCAACCTCTATTGGTGGAAAGATGTCCGGTGACTACGGAGGGCTGGGTTTCTGGGGTGGAGTCGCACGTAGAAGTGCCCATCTTGAGGTCTCAGCTTTATTCATTCTCCAACGTAGTCTATAGGCTTGATATTGTGGTCCTTCAAAGCTTTATTACCCAACAATTATTTATGAAGGTCCTACTCTGGTCCAGAAAGCCAGCTCACAGTGAGGTTTCGGGATGAACAAGACAGGTATGCTGAACCCGTTGGATTCAGAACACGAGTCGTGTGTGTTCATTTAATTACACACGTCTCGTGCTCTGCACTGCAGTGTCCTTACCTGGCTCTGGGGACAAAGAGGTGGCATTTAGCTGAGCCTGAAATTGGACACTGAAGGGGGATGGGGGAAGAAAGGTTTCCAGAGAAATGGAAACCCCAGAGGTGAGCGAGATCCTGGAGAGCTGGAAGTGATGTGGGGGCAATCAGGGGTCACTGAAGAGCGGATTGAGGGCAGGAGATGAAGCGGAAGAGGTGAACACTTCGGGCCATGAACGCCTCGTTCAGGCTTTGAACTCAGAGGGCAATGGGAAACCATGAACGTGTTTCAGGCTGGTGAGTGGCACATTCTAGTTTGGGATTCATAAAATCCAGTAGGCGCGTTCAGTGTTTTGTAGCATGGTGGTGGCGGTTAGAATCAAAGGCGTGGGAAAGAGATGTTTTGGAAGTAGATATCACAAAACTCAGGGATGAAAATGCTTTGAAGAAGAGAAACGTCAAAAGTGATGCTCAGGCTTGAGTTTGGGCCACCAGTGGCTGGCAGTGCCTGTCCTTTCTCAGGATGGACAAAGAGCAGGTGTGGGGGAAGATGAGAAGATCATGGCAGGTGGACATAGAAGTCTGCAGGTCAAGGGCACACTTGATGACACAGATGTGGAGACCCTGGCGAATGTGGTGGGAAGGGAAGGACTCACCTAGGAAGAGCACAGAGGGAGGACAGTGTCCTGAGGGATATATTCTTAAAATGGGGACGCACCAGGGAGGGAAACAGACAAGAAACACAGTGTGGTGTCAGAGATCAAAGGGGTTTTGCAAACGATGGCAGGGAGCCATGCATATTGCTAGGAGGCTTGGCAAGATCAAGACTGAAAACGATCCACTCGGTGTCCGCAGGACAGCTCAGCTGGTAGAGGCATTTGTGTCTAGAAGTGATAAACTGGGTCTAAGTTTAGGATCCCACAAAGTGGCAGGTGAGAACACCTGAGTGCTCTTTTGACCTGCACATACACACACATGCATACACAGAATAAATAAAACAAAATATCCATTGGGCATATGACTCACGAACAAGGTCATTGATGACTTTAAGTAAAGTCACACTGGAGCTGGTCATACTGGCACATGCCTTTTGTCCCAGTACTTTGGGGAGGCAGAGGCAGGTGGATTTCTGAGTTTGAGGGCAGCCTGGTCCACAGAATGAGTTCCAGGACAATCAGAGCCACATAGGGAAACCCTGTCTTAAAGAGGGAGGAGGAAGAGAGAAAGAAGAAGGAAGAGGAAGGAGAAGAAGAAGGAAGAGAAAGAGGGAGAGGAAGGAGAAGAAGAAGGAGAAGAGGAAGAAGGGGGAGAAGGGGGAGAAGAAGAGGGAGGAGAAGAGAAGAAGAGGAGGAGGAGGAGGAGGAGGAGGCGGCTGGGGGGGCTGGAGAGATGGCTCAGTGGCTATCTCGTAACGAACGAGAAGGTTTCCTCCTGAGTTCAATTCCTGACAACCACATGATGGCTCACAACCATCTGTATTGAGCTCTGGTGTCCTCTTCTGGTCCGCAGACATACACAGACAGACTATTGTATACATAATAAATAAATAAATATTTAAGAAAAGGAAAAAAAAGGGGCTGAAAAGTTGACACAACTCACTACACATTTTTATTCTGAAGAGGGGCAAGCCTGAGGAAGGATAGTGGACAATAGATACAGGTCCAGCTCTCTCTTTCTATTGGCAGTGCTGAAGGTGGAACCCAGGGCCTTACACATTTTAGGAAAACACTCCACTGCTGAGCCACACCATTCTACCTAGAAAAGATACACCCCACCTTCAATGCGTGTATGTGTGGAGTTCAGAAAACAATTTGCAGGAGTCTGTTCTCTTCTTCTACAATGTGGGCCCCAGGAATTGAACTCAGGACACCAGGCAAGCACCACTGAGCCATCTCATCAGCTTGGGAAGACATAAAGGTGAGCCTCGAGGCCTCTTGGACGGCTGGCATTGGTCCATAGTTGGGAATGGCTTGTAATGGGAAGCTAATAAACATGTCTCACTGGCTGCACCATTCTGACAGGCTGTGCCACCTTGGTCTACAGTGGTCATTCTTCTGTACCCATGTTTCCTCCTTTAGGGTCTTTAAATGAGCCAGCCCTTCCTGTGAGAGCCTCACAGGAGCTGGTTAATTGGGGCAGCATCTAAATCCTCCAAAGGTTTAATTTGTGTCTTGGGTGGGGTGCCACATCCCTTTCCACATGGTAAAGAGAGGGAGGAAGAATTCTTGGGATAGAGATCTGTGTTGCCCTCCACCCCCATGCTTAGGCCTTGGTCTTANGGTGGGGAGGATATGGAGAAACTCAGAAAACAAGTAAACTAATTTTTGGCTAGACAATAATGTGAACGTGGAAGTCTGCTTCTCCTGCTCTAAGAACATATTTCTCAGGAAGGGAAGTAGAAAGCAGGAGTTTAGAGAAAAGCATGTGCATTTAGATGCTGCAGATAAATACAGAGAAGGAAGGAGTCCAATTGCCAGTTGCAATGGTTGGCGTTGGCTGTCAGCTTGACGGCGTCTAGAACCACTTAGGAGACCAACCGTCAGGCACAGCTGTCGGGATTAGGTTAGGTTAGCCTTTGAGCATGCCATGATGGATTATGTGACAGAGTCTCTCAATGGGGTTGATGTGGGCAGCACCACCCCTGGGCTTGGGCAGGTATGATCGTCTCTCTTCTTCCTGACTGTAGACACAGTGCGACCTGCTGCTTCAAGTTACTGACACTGACTTTCCCAACACAATGGAAGGACCCTCGAACTGTGAGCCAGAATAAATCCTTCCTGTTGTCAGGGTATTTTACCATAGCCAACAGAAAGAGCAAGTATGGTGGCCACCTTAGATGGCCTGATATTTGTAGGGAGCTAGACCCCAGAGTTCAAGCCCAAGCCCTGGACCAGTCAGACTGCTATGGACATAATCATGTGTCACCTTTCCCACTGGGCCTTGGGAAACTCGACCACAGGGCAGGAACCCTTACCCTCTGATATGAAGCTAGTCATTGCCCCTTCTTTAAACTGACAGTGACAAATCCTACTGTAGGGGTGGCTCTATTAATGAAGCAAGGCCGTACGAATGCAAGTTCCTGCAGGTGCTGGGCACTAAATAGAGACGATTACTAGTGATTTTTTTGGGGGGGGGGTAGTGGTTGAGACAGGGGGTCTCTATGTAACAGTCCTAGCTGTCCTGGGACTAGCTCTGTAGACCAGGCTGGCCTCGAACTCACAGAGATGTGACTGCCTCTGCCTCCCGAGTGCTGGGACTAAGGACGTGGGCAACCATGGCCTGGCTACTAGTGATTAAAAAAAATATGTACACACATAAAATTCTGCCTCATGTATTTTAGAACTCTTACATTGTCTTCCTTATTTACCAGACAGGGACGCTTGCTGTGAGGGACACCACCTGTGAAGGTTGACTAGTACCTCCTCCTCCGTCCACTACAGTTACTTTGCTCTCTGCTATGGTCCATAGTATGTGCTCAGCTAATGCCACGTGTGCACCAGATGACAGATAGACATGGATCATTTACCCATGTTATTCTGGGATCCACAACATGATGGCAGGGAGGTGCAGTTTCTGTGGGGAGCAGGACTGTGGCCTTAAACTCACCAAGATGAGCATCACTACCCATCAAGAAATACAAATGGTTGGGAACCTATTCTTTATGCTGGCTTGCCTCATCCAGCCTTGATGCAGGGGGAGGAGCTTGGTCTCGCCTCAACTTGCTTTGTTGGAGCCCATTGGAGGCCTGCCCTGTTTATAACAGAGACCAAGGAGTGATGGGGAGGAGGGGCAGAGGGAAGGCCAGGGGGAAGGAATGAGAGGAGGGAGGGGAAACTGCTGTCTGAATGTAAAATAAATGAAAAAATGTAATTAATAAATTTTAAAAAGGAAGAAAAATACAAGATATATTAAATCATAGAATATGGAGGCTGTGGAGATGGCTCAGTAGGTAAAGTGCTTGGCACAAAGGATGGGGACCTGAATTCGACTTCCTGCACCCACATAAAAGGCTGGGTCTGGTGGCATATGCTTGCAATCCCAGGGGTGGGAAAGAAGAGACAGGTTGGATTCCTAGGGTTTCTTGGTCAGCCTCGCCACTCCAAGCTCCAAATCAGTGAGAGAGATGCTGTCTGCAAAAATAAGGTAGACAGCTTCAGGAACGAAACCCTCAGATTCCATACACAAGTACACACGAACTAAATCATAAAATACGATCAGCCAAATTCTTATTTTGTCTATTATATTGGTACTTTTATGAGACATTCAATTTTCTTTTGCAAAGTTTTTTTTTTCTTGCCCCTTCTGGTACAAAAAACTTTTTACTGTGCTGAGTTAACTGAGAACCCAAAGATACCAAGTTGGGTTGGGTATCCTTTCCCTGCTAATCAACACACAGATCTGTGTCAAGATCGGACAAACTCAAAGAAGCCATAGCAGGGAGGAGGCCCTACTGTTCCCAGAAACAGCAGAAGACTGGTCCAATTCCAGACTCCACCAACCAGAACTCATCCACTTAGACTAACGGCGCAGGCGGGGCTGGAAGGAGACCGAGCAAGAGGACCTGTCCCTAAATAAGCAAGCATGCTGGAACTTCAGCGGACAGGTGGAGGCAGGAAGGGCGAAACCAGAGCAGAAAGAACGGGGAGAAATAGGGAGGAGAAGCTGGCTGGGAGGCTGGGACCTCATTAACCGCCTCACCCGGCCTCGGAGAAGGATAAAACGCTGTCAGGAAGCCGAGGGCGAGGAAGCGTGGCTAAGACTCAGGGGGCGGGGTAGAGAAAGTGAGTGGAGGACGAATACCAGCCTGAAAACAAGAATGGGGGAGAGGCGTGGCCAGGTATGGGGGCGGGGTCAGGAAGCAGGGGCGTGTCTGAATCAGGAAGTCAAAGCCAGGTATAAACTCAGAGAGCCCTGCGTGGGCGAGACCGGGGGTTGGGGGGCGGGATCAGAGGAGCTGCACTGCACCTTGCAAAGGCTGCAGCCCTAGGAAGTGCAGGGCAAGGCCCAGCAGGCTGAGCAGCAGCAGCAGCAGGAGNCATGGTGAAGCCACGGCGCTGCGGGGTCGTGGCCTGCACATATCGCTCCACTGCGTCGGCAAAGCTGAACTTGTCCGGCGCGTAGCCAAGCTGAGCGCGGGCCTTGGCAATCTGGAAGGTGTGCGTCACGGCCACGCTGAGCACCTGTGGGAGAGGCGGAGCCGAGGAGGCTGGGCTAGTGTGGGGAGTGCAGGGGGGGAGGAGAACATCCTCTGCCTTGTGGACCAGATGTATAAGGGAGGGAAGCTTGTTTCTTGGTCAACACTGGGATTTAAAAAGACTGGTCGCTGCATCTTGTTCCTGAGATGCCTTCCTGGGGCGGGGTGTGTGTGTAGGGGGACGACCATCCTTTCTAAGATCTTTTTTCCTGGAGGGCGCCGCCTCCTGGATGCCCTGTCTGCTTCTCGTCCTCCCGTCCCGCTAAATTCTCATCCTGTATAATACCCGTCTCTGCTTCTCTTTCGAGCCTAGCGCCGTTCTGGACCTCTGGAGGTCTTAGATGCATTCCTGAACCAGGAGAGGTCTAACTAAGGCCTCCTGCCTGTGGTAGGGTGCGGTTCTCCAGAACACCTCCAAGGAAGGAGGTTGGCTTCCTGTTGCCAGCCCAATACCAATTGTAGCCGGCAGGGCCTCCAGAGCAGCCTTCCAGCCCCCCCTAGCTGCTTAACTAAGTGTCTCTAATAGAGGAATTCAGTTATGCACAGTGATTCCTCTCTACATCTAAGGCTGCATTTCCCCCGCTTCCAGTTGGCCTGCTTCTAGGATAATAAATGACAGCTACAGATTATAGAACTCCCATTGTGCTTGGTGTGGGCCTCTGAGACGACACTATTTCCTCTTTGCATAATTGAAAATTGAAGACCAGAGGTTAAGTGACTTGCATAGGGCCACAGAGAAGAGCCACTTCCTAGACCATGTTCTTTGTCATACTGGGGACTGGAGATGCCCTCCCACCTGGCTTTTCATTCTTCTCTAGGTGGACATTGGCTACGTGGTTCTCCCATGGCACAGACAGGCCCTTGGAGTCAAGCGCTGGCTCAGGGACCCCAATGAGGGAAGCAGAGAGACCACTTCTTGCCCCAGATAGAACCTTCAGGGCTGGGAGGAATGCAGGTTAGTAAATATCCTGAAGCCAGCCTCTTGCATAGAGACATAGCCACTGAGCTACGCAAGCAGGTCCTGGCACAGTGTTTTCAGAGGTCAGGCTTAACAGTGACCTCAGGGTGATGGTGCCTCTCCTGCATGCTGGGAAATTCCTCCTCACAGCTCAGGGATGCTCTTATCACCTTGTTGAGTTGCTGGGTTTCTGAAACATCTTCCCCTTTAGACTATGAACTTCCTGGGGGTAAGGACCAAGTCTTCTTACCTCCAGTGCTCAGTGCACTGCCTGGCACATAGTAGGTGTTCAAGGGATGAAAGGTTCTTGAAAGCTAGGGAGCTGTTGTTATGTAAAATAATAATAATTTAAAAAGCTAGAGGGCTAATTGGTGTCTCCCAGACTGACCAGCAGAGGGCGATTGACCCATAGCCCCTAAATTGCCTCAGATGCTACGCCCCGGAGCCAACAAGTTAACAAGAGGCCCACTTGCCTGACTATGATACTGCAGCACTCCTGGCAGTTGCTGTGCCCTTTTGTTCCCAATGTGTTTTCCAAGTTGGCGGTGGAGCTTTAGGTCTGGGTTCGCATCCCATCAGTGCCTTGTGAGTGAGTGATCCTGGGAAGGCAACCTCGCTATGGATCTAATTTTCTCCTCTGTTCGTGGGCAAGGCAATATTTTTCAGCAGCAGGGACTATCAATGCTTCTAGAGGACTGTCATTATCCTCCATCAATCTGGGTGCTCAAAGGAACAATGGTAGGCAGCAGCTTCTCCGGAACATTCCCCACCCTCCCACTTCCTTTCAGCTTGAAGAGCACTGAACTTGAAATCCCGGAGTCAGTTCCAATGTGGTGTGATCTTTGATAGGCCACTGGGTTCTCTAGTACCCAGTTTCTCAAAATAAAGCGGAGAACCTCATCTCTGTGCCCTTCCTAATGTAGCACTAGGCATAGTCAGATGAGAGAGCCCCTAAATACCACCTACCATCTGGTTACAGTCTACTTAAGACATCCTCTTTGAAAAGAGTTTTTAATATTTGTTTATTTTATATGTATTAATGCCTTGTTTGCATGCATGTATGTGCACCACACACATGCCAGAAGAGGGTGTCAGATCCCTTAGCCTGGAGCTATGGGTGGTTGTGAGCCAGTGTGTGGGGGACAGGAATTAAACTTGGGTCCTCTAAAGAGCAGTGAGTGCTCCAAACTGATGAGCCATCTCTCTAGCCTCTTTTTGAATGGTACGTGCTAAGTAAATGTGAAACTGTGCATCGGCTGGGTGTGATGGTGCACACATTCCATCCCAGCACTCAGGAGGCAGAGGCAGGGGGAGCTCTGTGAGTTTGAGGCCAGCCTGGTCGACAGAGTGAGTTCCAGGATAGCCAGAACTACATAGTGAGATCCTGTCTCAAACAACCCATCCAGCCAAAACAACTACGCATCATAACTTCGGGAACAGTACTAATATTCTGTGCTTAGAAGACCCTTAATACATACTTACTGTTAAGTAAGCATGAATGATGCACCTAGAGCCGCTGGGGATTTTGTGAGCGTGCACATGTGTCTATTCAGAGTTGGGGCTCCAAAAATTGCCTGCTATGGAGCCTGCCTTTGGGAGCCTCAGGTCTGGATAGAAAATAAACCATCTATGACTGGAATAACAGCTATGAAGCTTGCTTGGAGTGGTCCAGTTTCCAGTCTACATCACAAAACCTCACTTGGTAGGGAGGGTAAAGGGACAGGCTGTAGCTCTGGCCAACGTGGAAGGTTCTGAGACCTCAGAGAAGTATCCTGTCCAGAGGTGTCCTGCAGCAGTGGCTATGTGGAGGGGAGGGGAAGGGTCAGGGTTGGGGCTCCCCGACACTTACCTCACTGCGGGTAAGCAGTGGGGGGATGGTGCAGATGGGCTTCAGGGCCAGGTGCAGGTACTCCATCACTGCAGCTGTGGAGAGGTCAGGAGAGAGGGACTCTCAGGACAAACCCATTGGGGGCACTGTTTGCTTTGCTAGGGGGTCCCTTTACAAAGGCCACTGGATTCCTTTAGGTCAGCAGCCCTTGCTTGAGGGCCTGTCACAGTAAGTTGGCACCGAATAATACTGAAGGACCAAAGAGTACAAATAAATCTGAGAAGATGCGAAGGTGTTTTTATTCTTGCAACCTCTTTCAAATTATGTTTCACCTACGTACTTTGTGTGTGTGTTTATATGGGTTGGTGCATGTGTGGAAGTTGCAGGACAACTTGGGGCTGAGTCTTCCCTTCTACCATGTGGGTTTCAAGGATTGGACTTGGGGCGGGGGTGTCAGGCTTAGTGGTAGCACATTTACCCACTGAACCATCTTGCTGGTCTTCAAGCCTCTCTTTTGAGGCAGATCTTATATGTAGACCAGACTGGCATAGGACTCTCTACGAAGCTCAAGCTGGCCTTGAAATCATGATCCTCCTGTCTCAGCGTCCCACATGCTGGAATCACAGGTCTGCCACCACACCTGACTCTCCTATTTTTTTTTCCCAACAGTATTTCTTTGTTGTAGTCATGGCTGTTCTGGAACTAACCCTGTAGACTAGGCTGGTCTCCAACTCACAGAGATCCGCCTGCCTCCCGAGTGCTGGGATAAAGGGTGTGTGTCACCACCACCCGGCATCTCTCTCCTATTTTGATTTTTTTTTTGAAACCGGGTTTCTCTGTAGCTTTGGAGCCTGTCCTGGAACTAGTTCTTGTAGACCA
>LOEQ01000027.1:116402-131422 GCA_001685075.1 Bramus lutescens | reverse complement strand
AAAAAAAACGATTGGTGAGAACAGGCCAGTTTGTGCTGATGTTGTAGAAGTCATCTCTGTGAGGATTATTCGCTTGGGACCTCTACAGTGAGTCCAGACACCAAGAGAGGAGAAGGTACCCCCTGAAAATGCTAGATGCATATGTAAGCAGTTTAAAACGCTGAAGAGGTGCAAAATAAAGTGTTCTTTCTTTCCTTCTTTACAAATGATTCAAAAGGGCAAGGATGCTCAACCTGGGACACCAGGGGCCTGCTGTTGATCGTCCTGATCCTACCCGCCCCAGCCCAGTCATCTACCTGTCACAGTGCTTCCTCAGCTGCTCCCAAATAAGCAGGACCATCTCTGTCTTCATCCACTGCAAGTGGGGGCTCATGGATCCTGACGTGTCCAGTACAATGCACACGTTGCTTTCCAAGATGGTGCCAAACAGCCTGCGGCTCCCTGCTCCATGGTGGGTGGCAGAGGCAAGGAAGGGGTAAGATGTTAGTGTTCCTCATGGAATCTACAAAATACAGAGTCTTGAAGCACCTACTGCCTCCCTGATAATTGGTCACAAGTTATCCCCTGGGAGATGACCCTGTGGCAGAGATGGGGGAGCCAGCTGTCCAAGGGCAGAGATAGTCACCTGTAGGAGGTTTGGGAGATCAAGATTTCAGCTCTGGGGGATGGAGAGAAAGCTAGGATGAGGGACTACATGGAGACAGCCATGGGGGATGGGCGAGACATACAGAAAAGTTATTCAAGGCCTGGAGACTCAGTTCAAGGGGAGCTCTACAGGGCTAGCAACTTGTCCAGAACCTACAGTGTAGAGCCTAGGTTCTGTCTTGCTCCCCTAATCCACACTTTGGCTGGGAATCCCCTAACTTTGGTCTTTTGATTGTACAAGGCTGAAGGGAGATTGCAGTGAGGAAGCTCAGCACATATTTGATGTGACCAGTGTCATGGACCCTGGTGCTCACTGGGACAGCAGAAGAAAACTAACAAATGGCTAGACTACCAGCCAGTCACTCTCCATGGTGAGTGGACCAAGTTTGCTGGACCTTGTTGCCCAGGGTCTTCCAGGATTCACCTGGCTGTCACAGGGAGAATGAGAAGAAAGTCGGCCTGAGGCTGGCAGGGTGTTCTATGGGACTAGGCAGCCCTCCAAGGATCTCAACCACAAACACCCCTTTTAGAACCCGATGGCAGGAATGGTAGTGTGAGCCACTATACCCTGCCCTTTGTCACCTACAAAATCTCTCATGCTCTGCCCACATCTGTCATCTTTCTACAAACTCTTCTACTGGGCCGGCTATCTTCGTCTCCCAAAAGGGCAGGACCAGTAATCCTTGTTCTGCTCTCTCTCCCAAGAGTTTACCATCCACAGAGCAGCCAGAGGGAAGATTGTAAAAGCTGACTGGTCATTTTTTGCTTACGGGACACCTGCTAATGGCTTCCTGCTGCTCCCAGGAATGACCACACCCCGGCTGCATCTCTGTCTCTCTCTTGAACACTCTTTGCTTGGCTCCTACTTCCCAAACTCTCCCCTTCTTTTCAGTCTCTGAACTCAGAGTTGTTCCTTCCACTCAAGGCCTCTGCCCCAGACTATCTTTCTTCTTTGTCCATTGAACATCTACACAACCTTTAAACATCACTTCAGGGACACTTTCCCACCCAAGCCAACTGCCCAACAGTATGGTACCCCACCCCCATTTTCCCTGCACTTGTAATTTGTGACTCTTTGGTTAATATTTCTCTCCTAGACCAGACACTCCATGAGCTCAGGCACCCTGTTGGGACTTGCCTTCTACCCTCTCCCACACACCTGGCAGGAGTCCAACACTTCTTCATTGAATGAATGAGTGAACAAATGAATGAAGTATCCCCCAGGCAAATTTGTCTGGGGGAGTCCTGGGGACCGAACATGTGCTTTGTATGTGCTAGGTGAGCACTCTGTCACCAAGCTATATCCTTGGCTCTAAGTTTGAAGTACAGGGGTTTAGATGTGGACCTGTGTGTGAGGTGAAGGCGCTTCCATCATCAGCTCTTCCAAGTGTCTGGTGTGAGTTGAGAACAGGTAACTCTACTTCCCCTTTGAGTCGCCCTAACCCATGACCTGTCAGTCACCTCTGGAGCTTGGAAGAGAGGCTTTGGAAAGTGGCTGTCATGGTCACATGCTATGACGCAGACTATTTAGAGTCTAATGAACTCCATAGGACCCTGCATGACAACACAGGCTGCCTGGAGGGCCCATAAGTCTCTCTCCTCCTATTACCCGAAACTGTCCAGATCCCAATGCTAAATTGTTTTCTATTTCATTCCTGTCTACTTCAAGATGCCTGGCCTCTTGGCCTTGATGCTCAACCAAGGCTTGCCCTGGACTCCTGGTCTTCTGGCTTCTACCTCACAAGTACTGGGGCTACAGGTAAGGACCACCACACCTGTAATTATAGTCAGCCCTCTTCTGGAATATGAGCCTGGACCTCCTCATTCTGCCTCATTCATGCATCTTTCTTGGAGGCACCTTGCTACCCCAGGAAAGAAAGATGTGGGATTCCCCTCTGTATGCTGTGAATACCATTGGTTAATAAAGAAGCTGTTTTAGGCCTGTGATAGGGTAGAATTGAGCTAGGTGGGGGAAACTAAACAAGATGCCAGGTAGCCGCCAGGAACAGATGAGCCAGAACCTTGCTGGTAAGCCACAGCCACGTGGCAATACACAGATTAATAGAAATGGGTTAAATTAAGAAATTAGAGCTAGCCAAGCAGTAATTTAGTTAATATAGTTTCTGTGTTGTTATTTTGAGTCTGGGCAGCTGGGAATGAACAAGTGGCCTCCTACAATAGAAGGAGTACAGGAGATACCTTCTGGGTTGGAACCTCTTCCATGTCTACCTTCACGAATGTGTTCAAGTAGGTCCCATTAATACACAGGCCTTGCTTCTCTCATAACATCATTTCCTACCACTTAACAGCCATGGTCAGAACTGGGATATCCGCAGTCATGTACAGGGAGGCAAAGGAAGCAGCCAGCTTTGTAGGACAGGCAGAAACTCTGATTCCCGTCCCACACTTCTGTCACCTAGCACCTTGCCTGATCTCTGGACCCAGAGTTTGCTCATTCAGTACAAGGAGAATTGGCTTGGATAAACCCACTGGCCTGACAGTTCTTGAGGAGTTGGCCTTGAAGGACTGACCCTGAATTTCTGGGATTAGCCTTCTGAGAGGAGCCACTTCCTCTCAGGCTCCTCCCACCTTTCCCAGCTGTTGTCAGACTTACCAGACAGCAGCCATTGTAGCCTCTGCACGTAGCCCCTCATCACCTTCTCCATGGACGTGATATACGTCTCCATTTCCCACAGTGTCCAATGGATGTGCCTCACTACTCCCTGGGGAAGGCACACAGAGGCCAATACACCCCATCAGTGTTGGCTTATAGTCTCAGCACCCCCAAAAGAGTTCATACCATTGCAATAAACAACCCTCCACATATCTTTAAATATATGTTTGTTTGTTTGCTTGCTTGATCTTGAAGCAGGGTCTCACCATGTGGCCCACGCTGGCCTTGAATTTATCATCTTTTTCTGCTCCCAAGTCCTGGCATTGCAGACATAGAGCACCATGTTTGGGTCAGTTTTATTTATTGAAAAGTTATTTTTATTTAGATGTACTGCCAGATTCCACGATTCTGTGAAGGAGTGGGAACTAGGGTAATGGTGCCATGACAAACAGCACCACAGGAATAGTAAAAGTCACAACATCTCCAAATTTCAAAGCAGAAAATCCTTAATCGAGGGTCCACACATTTCAAATGGGAAGATAACCTCATGCAGAGAGGGGTCAGCATGTGAAAAGGACCCCACATTAAGTGGATAATTTTTAGGCTACTTTTAGTTTCCTCTGATGTTGATAACACGGTATCAAAGGGCAAAGAGGAAAAGAAGCCAATTTTTAGTTTGTACTGAATGCACTTATTGCAACCTCAGAATAATGAGAAAAACGTCTCCCAAATAGAAAGCAGAGAAGGAAGCTGCTCCCTTCTGCCATCCCTACTGGAGCCATGGCCAGCATTAAGGTCCTGTGATGATTTGAGTGAGAATGGCCCCCAGGGGGGTCATATATTTGAATACTGGGGCCCCAGTTGGGAGAACTGTTTGGGAAGGATCAGGAGGTGTGACCTTGTTTGAGAAGTTGCATCCTTGGGGTGGGCTCTGAGGTTTCAGGATCCCATGCCATTCCCAGTCAGCCCCTCTGTAAACTCTCAGGTCTGCCATGCCTGCCCTCATGTCACCATGCTTCCCACCACAAGGGTCACAGGCTCTAACCCTCTCAAATGGTAAGCCCCAAATAGACTCTTTTCTCTACAAGTTGCCTTGGTCATGGTTTTTTTTTTTTAAATCACAGTGACAGAAAAATAAGACAGGTACCAAGTGCTTTGTAGTGGTTACATCAGTCACTGCTGTGTGCTTAGCATCTGCTTCTAGGTCTTACCATCTACTCCAGAGTGTGATCTCAGACCTGGGGGGCTTCGCTTATTTTTTTCTACCAGAAGCCTATATCTGCCAACAACCAAGCGAAGCCCTCCTTTAGGGAGTGAGACTATACAAGCAGGAATAGATGTCAGTGCCCCCTGACCTTCTCGCTGCCACTAGCAACTGACAAAAGGTAAGGAACTGGAAGGTGAGGAACACCACACGTGACTTACGTTGATCTCTACACTGGGGATGACAGAGCAGTGTTTGGCCGACACTGCCCTGTGTGCCAACTTCTGACATCTACAGCTGGGGCCGAGGCATTTGGAGAGCTCCAGCTTCAGTTTCTTCAGCCCGCAGGTGGCTATCCACTTTAGAATAAACAGGTAGCATGGGTAAGTCAGGCCTACGTGAGCAGCTGAATCACAGGTCAAAAGCTCTTTTTTGAAATACACTCCTGGTCCTTCTGGAGCATCTATTACTTGCAGATTCTCTTCCCAGCACTGGGAGAGAGATACACAAGAAAGGCCAACAGGAAACCGAATGCATTGAGCATATATATTTGGCCCTGTTGATTCTGGAAGATATTGTTGATTCTTTAGCACCCAGTATAATCTACTATAATGGTCAGAGTTAAATGGTCTAAAGTTCAAATTCTAAAACCAATCAGGATAACCTCAGCCTCTTCATCCAACGGAGAGATGTCAGGATGTAGCTCCAATCCATTTGAGCCTGACATTCAGGGTCAGCCCAAGCAGAACCAAGGCCAGACTGTCATTGAATGGTTGGTTGTGTGAAGAGTGATGGTTTGAACCAGAGGGAGATTTCTGTTGCTTATACCCCAAAAGATCTGACATCAATAAGGACTATGACAAAATACATTTTAGTCATGCCTCATACCAACCTTATGAGATAGGCACATCTTCATTTTATTTATTTATTTTTGGGCTTTTCTTTTTCTTTTTTGAGATAGCGGTCTCTTTATTAGTCCTGGTTGTCACGCAACTTGCTATGTAGATCAGGCTGGCCTTGAACTCATAGAGATGCACCTGCCTTTGCCTCATAAGTGTTGGGATCAAAGGTGTACACCACTAGAACAAGCTTATTTTCATTTTACACAGTGAGACTGAGTGCAGTCATGTGACTTCCCAAGGATGCTAGGAAGTAGCAGACTCTGATCTTATGGCTATTATTGCATGTGTCACAATAAACAGTCATTCTTAAGAGGTTTGCCCTCTTTGCCAAGCATGCCCACCCTCCTAAAAGCCATGGTTGGTAGAAGGAATAACTAAGGGGCATGTGCTGATGCGAACAACTGAATACCTCTCGACTTGAGCAAACAATATCCTTCCTGGGCAGCTCAATAGAAGAGTTAGTCCTCCTAATCGACTTCCCTTGAGGGTACCTCTTGTACACAGAGCCTAGGAGAAGCACAGCAGTATTACCATGGATCTGCCTCTTCCTTCCTCCCTTTCTCATGTCAATTTCCCTGAGGTCAAATTCACTGCCAATTATTTAGGTATAATTTGCTGAAGATGTAGAAAGTAAATTATGAGGGTAGGGCTGGGCAACTCAGGGCTCCCCTTCTCCATTTAGCAGGGAATCCGGCTAGATGGGCACTGTGATGGCTCATCTTCATTGTTGAATTGCGTGGATGTACAGCCACCTAGAAGACAGGCCTCTGTATGTATCTGTGAGGGAACTTCCAGAGAGATTTAACTGAGGGGAGAAAAACCTGCTCTGAATGTGGGTGGCGCCATTGCATGAACTTGGGTTCTGGACAGAATAAATGGGGAAAAAGGGAGGAAGAATCAGCATTCAGTTTTTCTGCTTCCTGACTGTGGACACGGTATAACCAGCGTCCTTGTGTCTCTGCTGCTGCAGCTTTTTCCTCCACAACTTTCCCACTAGGATGTCCTATAGCTCATCAAATTGTGAGCCCCAAGACAGCCTTCCTTTCCTTGTTTTTGTTTGCATTTGGTAATATGAAGAATAAAAGTAACTAATACAGGTACCATTTCATAGTGACTCAATGGTGGGTCTAGGGAAATCTTCATCCCTCTCCTAACCGTCCTCACGGCTCAGAGAACTGCCTGTCCCAGAAGGCACCAGTGTGTCCAAAGACAGTGAAAGAGCCCACCCACACATGCTCATTGCTTTGGCTGGGAGAGCTGAGTTGTTTGAGGTCAGGCCTGCTTCAGAGGCTGAGTCCTGAGGGAGCTGGACGGGGCTACTATCCTCAGCAGGTTGCCCAGGGCCAGGAGCTGTTCAGATGCACATATCGGCTTCAGCTTACCCACACTGTTCCCTGAGTCTGTGTAGAAGAGAGAGAGTGCTGGCTCTTCTGACCTGGGCTTGCCCTTCCTCTTCTGTTCCATCATCTCTTCTTTTCCTGGATGGGCTGTGGCTGGAAGACATTTGAGTTCTTGGTTGGGCTACTCTCTAGGTCCCACTGATGGAGCCATGCTACTTGGCTATCTCAATTTCAGCTACCATCTACCCCTGTCATGGGATGCTCAGGCTCCTGGCTCCCATCTCAGGTTCCTTGCCGTTGTCTGGACCGGTAATAGCTGGAGCTACCATCCCCAGGTCCTTAGGTTTCCTGGACACAGTGTGAAGTGCTTAGTGTGCCTGCGCCATTTCATCATGGTCCCCCAGGTTACAGATGGGCTTATGAAAAACAGAGTGGAGACTCCTGGGCTTGCTGCCCTGAACCGCATGGCTATAAATCTTTTTCTTCAAAATGAAGATACGTAGTCTCAGGTTTATGAAGTGTGTGCTTTCATAGAAACAGTTATGGCTTCTCTTGATGAACCCCGTGGGCCTGAACCCGGTGAGTAAAATCACCAAACAGAGAGCTGGCTGCTGAGGACTGAGCGCTGCAGGTCTCATGAGAAGCATCTTAGATGATGGCCTGGCAGCCAGTCAAGCATCACCACCATTCAGTCCCTTTCGTTATTAATTCACACCTTAGTGGTGCCTGAGCTTATCCTCCATTCCTGCCTCTCCCCACCATGCCTTACCTGGAGAGGGGCTTCCTTCACCACCGAGGGGGTGACCCTTCAGAGCTTTAGGGTTTTTAGCTCTCTTTTCTCCATCCCGGGCATCTTTAACGCTCTAGAAAACAGGCCATCTTTCCCATCAGAGGCCTGCTGCCTGTGGTGGGCAGTTCCCCAGTCACCCTGACCTCAACCTGTCAATCAAGAAGGTTTCCAGGGAGGGATCTAAGGGACTTAGTACCTCGGACACGTTTAGCCAACCTTCTGTAGCAGATTTCACTCTGGGTTTGGGAGGGAAAAAGTGGATGAATGTGTGCATTTATGCATGTAATATGGAGGAGCATTGTGTTTGCCAGAATGTTCTATACTAGTCTCCTGATTCTCTTCCTACTAGACTAGATTTTTTTGGGCCTCCAGTATGACAAACAAGCATTTAGGTAACTTCTGTGCTCTGTTTTTGTTGCTGTTTTGAGACAGGGTCTCACTATGTAACGTATTCTGGCCTGGAGCTTGCTGTATTGACCAGTCTGGTCTTGAATTCATAGAGATCTGCCTGCCTCGACCTCCCAAGTGTTGGGATTAAAGGCGTGCACCACTCTGCCTGATGCTTCTATGTCCTCATGGGCCCCTCAGTTTTAGAAGAATTCTTTCCTAGTTGGCATAAGTAGAATGTAGAAATAGTTTAATAATGTCAGATGAGGCACCAGGCCAGCAAGAGACCCTTTTGTGAACCGTGGTGAGAAGGGCCTAGATGCTATAATTTTAGGGGGTTCTCAGCCTGTCAAGATGGCCCAATAGAGGCCATGGTGCAGCCTGGTCCTCCTCATACTGAGCCAGCTCATGGTCCACTGAAAAGTCCCACACAAAGGCCCTGAGATGCTGGGGTTTCTCCCAAAATTGGGAAATAGTAAGAGGGGTGGGAAAGAGTCTGGGATGCAGCCTCGTGGATAAGCTACACTCCCTGGGATAGACTTGCCCACTCTGAAATATGTGTGCTCACTAGTCAGCCACCTGCTAGACAGTCTCCAGGTCTCACTGACTCTTCTGGTCACAGGCAGCACTGTTTTGTGAAGGTCTCCCCTCTCAAAGGTCCTCTGACCAGTTAGGTGAACAGTGAGTATTTTATGTAAAACACATTTGATGGCCATGAATGAAGACAATCCCCAGCAGGCTGAGGTTGAGTCTGAGAGTCTCATCATACCCACACTAAGCTTGGTATGCAGCAACAAGATCCTATTAGTGACCTTACTCTTTTCCCCCACAAACCCTCCAGGTTGAGTGTTCATATGTAGAGGAGGATGGTGTAGTTCCATGGAGATGCTAGAACTGGGCTATGGAATGAAATTGAGGTAGGCATAACCAAAGTACAGGGGAGTAGGGGAGCCATATGTACTCCCTCTAAGCTAAGAGGCAGGTCTTCTTCCCAGTGACCCCCAGGGGATGTCCCTCCCCGAGTCTCTGCCCCCTCCAGTGCTAGCTCTGGGGCCTGGCCCAGTCCTTTTAAGATCTAGGAAAGACAAGGAGACAAACTGGAAACAAATCCTCTGTGTGTTATTAGGGAAGGGGGTCAAACCATTCTGGCCACCAAGGGGGCTGTGGGCTTGGGAGGACAGAGATTCTTGGGTGGAGTTTGCTTGAGCATTCTTGACTTGTCTTTCTGGAGGGCTGCGTTTTGCAGTTCTTTCCCAGAGTGGTTCTTCAGGGAAGCCACAAGGAAGGCACACTGCAATGTGGGTGGGTGGTTAGCAACACACTGGCCATCGTGGGTAGACAGACACACATGCACAGCAGGACAGAGTCCTCTGAATGCTTCTTTCTGCCCAGAGAATGCAGTTTGTGGCTGTGGATTAATCTTATGAAGAATAAGGATTCCTTTATTGTATTGGACACTGGGCAAATTAATGTTTGGGGTCACAAGCCCTCAGGCCAACAAAACTTGCTAACCCCACTTTATAACCAAGTCTTACAGTCTGAATATGAAAAGTCTTCTTTCCGCTGGCTCATGTATGGAATGCTTGGTCCTTTGCACTGCTCTGAGAGGTTCTAGAAACTATAGGTAGAGGAGCCTTGCTGGAAGAAGGTCATCTGGAGGCAGATCCGTGGGAACTAGGCCTCTCTGTCCCACCTTCTCTGCTTCCTGGCTGCCATAAATTCAGCTTCTCTGTTCCAGAACATGTCCCCACCATGGTGCTCAGTCTCATCTATGTCCCCACTATGATGCTTACCATCATCTATGTCCCCCATCATGATGCTCACCCTCACCTATGTCCCCAGCCATGATACTCAGCCTCACCTCAGGTCAATAGCCAAGGAACCAGCTTGGGTTGAAATCTCTGAAACTAGGAGCTAAAATAATTCCTCCCTTCCTTAACTTGTTTTTCCTCAAATATTTGTCACTTTGATGAAGAAGCCAAAATACTGCTTTACAGAACAGGAAACCAAAAATCTGTGAGCAAAAGGTTCTTGTCCAGTAATGAGGAACTTCAAGTCAACTCCAGGAGCCTGGGCAAGCCAGCATATAAAACCCTTGAGTGGCCACACACAGCTCACCACACCCCAGGACCAACACAGACATGGGCAGAACTGTATGCAGTGATTATTCTTTTTGTCTAAAAGTTTCTTAACTATTCCACTACTTCACATTCAGAGAATCAAGGAAGACTTTTTGAACATAAACAAACATCCATAAGTTTGAGATGGGATTGTTTGCATTTAAGAATCAGGGATTTACAGATCCCAGATGAGCCTTTTCAGGAAGAGAGCTAAGGCACGTCTGGGAGCCACCAGTTTACTGACCTAGTGGACACCGAGGAAAAGAACATGAACCGTGGTTCTTCTGTCTTGTGTGCAGATGAGTCATCCTACGACTGGCAGGAAGTAATATTTGCAGCAGGATGAGACCTTCACAGATTCTTCCCTTGGCTTGACTACGGGCCCTACAAACACCCTGGCCATCCAGGCTTGAAAAGCTCCAAATCTCTATCTCTACCTTATATATTTTCCAATCTGCCTTCAGGCCAACCATTTGCTATCTCATAGGCAAGCCCACCTTTCTCTTAGCTTTACTCCCATGCCCCAAACTCACCCACCAAAAACTGCTCCTACATTCTCTTACGGTTGGTCAGTGACACTTGGGGACTACTTTTAGGTTTCTCCTTGTCCTTCACCCTGTATGTTCCATCGGCTATAAATTTGGTTCGTTTATCTTTAGATGTTCTCCTGTCTGTTCCCTTATTCCCATATTCTCACTGCTCCTGGAATGATCCTTCCCAGCTTTCTAGTTGTACAGGTACTACTCAAATCTCCTTTGGGGAAGTAGTTTTTAAAATGAATTTTGAATAACAAAGTGCAGGCCATGGATAATCTAGGAAGAAATAGCAGGCGAAGAATACAGAAGTTGCAAAGACTGAGTTTAGAGCTGGGTGGTGCTGGTACACGCTTTTAATCCCAGCACTCGGTAGGCAAAGGCAGGAGGATCTCTGGTCTAGAAAGCAAGTTCCAGCAAAGACCACGACATAGAGAAACGATGTCTCGAAAATCCACACACACACAGGCTGAGATTAGGAAGGGGCTGAGTGTGATGAAGGAACTCAAAGGAGGCCAGAGTCTACAACATATAGATCAAAATTCAATGAAAGACAGGAAGGGTCCACGTTTCCTCTGAAGTTTTGGGTGTCAGTGGATCTAGACATGGAGAGGGAAGCTGGTGTGAGCTGATTTGTATCTCCTAAGATATGTTGCAAATGGTAATTGCAAATATGACTTTAAAAACAATGTCTCTGCAGCTGAAATTAAAGCCTAAGTCAAGATGATGTCATATTGGAGTAGGGCTGGCCTTTCAATTTAATATGACTAGTGTTCTTGTGAGAGAGAAAAGACTGGCACACAGAGGATAGAGAGCCATGTGCAGGTGGGAGCAGAGGTCAGAATTATGATATACAGCTGAGGAATGCCCAAGTATCAACCAAACTTTGGAGGCACCTTCTTGACTAGGTAGGCTATCTCAGCTCAGTTTTAGCAAAGAATTGGTTCAGTAAGTTCAGCAAGGCCACTCTCCCCTTGATAGACTTATCCCCCCTGCTTGAGTTCTAGGCCCTTGGGCTCTCTTTACCAGAAACGTCTGCACTCTTGAAGCCTAATAAACTCTCTTTTAGTGATTTTCCATCCATTGACTGTTCACTGGCTACAAATCCCCGATATTTCTGCTGTGTTTGGGGTTTTGTGTTTGAATTGTCTCCCCTATTGCAATAGTCTCAGAAACCTTCCATGCCATTTATAATAAGCATCCAACATACTTTTTTTTTGGTCAAAACTAAAGGGATGCAATAATGTAGGGTACTACCCAAAGCCTACAGAAGGAACATGGCCCTGCTGCTACCTTGATTTCAGACTTCTAGCCCCTGGAAACACAGAAGCATAAATGTTGGGGTTTTTTTTTGGTCCAAACTACTCTGCTTGTAGTATTTTGTTGCAACAGCCATGACAGTTAGATACAAGGACCATACGTATATTAAACCTGAGCCCAAGGCATACCTTTTGGGAGTAGCTGAGAGCTTTTTGTATCTCAGCTATGATGGCATTGATGTCATCACTCTCATAAATACCTGTAAACAAAACACATCTTGAGCTATAGGTGAGGGCACATGTCAACACCTGCACACAGGAAGGTCATGCGGAAGTGACACGCCCACAGGATGAGATGGAACCGTAGTGGACTGACCCGACCAGTCCCAACCCCGTATCATCCAGTGGTATGTTGTCACCAAGAGTGTAACTGACCATGGGACTCAATGTCCTGGCCCTCACAGGAAGGGCAAGTTAGGCTCAAAGGTTTTTGCTACTCTATGGAATGAGAAATAATTACTGACATGGTAACTATTTACGGTGACTAACATCTGCAGTGAACATATCAATGTCGCTCTTGAGCAGGACTCTAGTATCTGGCAAGTACACTGGGCATTAATGCTGACCTGTCTGGGTTCAGCTTCTGTCCTTTAGGCTCTGCCTTAGCTACTCATCTGCTGAGCAGGGCAGATAGTCACCTGCTTCATGGGGTTGTGGTGCAGATCAAGTTATATAGTGTCCATAAGATGCTTAAGCTGTGCCTGTCATCTCATAGCTGTTCCGTGTTTGTATTATTACTGATCATTGCTGGGAGTGTCAATGAGCACAGCCAATAAGTTCATAGCAAAAAGATCTGCAAACTGCTCCAGAGCTCTGACCCCAGGCATGTCCTGCCTCAAAGTCATTTCACCTGTGAGTCACAGAGTTTGGAAGGAATTAATGTGTCCTAGGCTCAATCCCTCCCACATTGTAAGGATTTTTCCATATATATACTACCTAAGCCATCACTTATTTTATGTATTTTAATTTCATTTACTTCTTGTGCTTTAAGAGTACTTTAAAAATGAAAATTCATTACAGCCAACAAAGTCAGAGTTTTTCTAAAATGTTAAAATGTGCATCTTAATTACCACAACTATTACACAAACACACGGACTGATACAGAGATAGAGACAGAGAGCAAGGCCTTGCTCCATGTACCATGTACAGATATATTATGGGTTCCTTATGAATATACCACACTTTGGGAACTATAATTCTAAAGGATCTTTACAATGTGTTCTAGATCTGATGTGTGTGTGTACTATAATTACCAACATGTACTATACACATACACACAAACACATATAACACACACATATCAATGTGAGGCATCTTTCATGGGGCTTTGTGCATGCTAGGTAAACACTCTACCACTGAGGTCACCCTCAGTGAAATGCATCAGACATAAACTTCACCATTTACTTTTGGGGGGATTGGGTATTGAACCTGGGCATACAAAGGACTAACCCCGCCAATGAGCTGCTCCATCTGCTCAGAGCCATTCCAGCTCTGTAGTTCAGTGGCACTAAGTGCATCCATGCTATTGCACACCCGACATCACTAGTCATTTTCAGAACATTAGCTTATCACTTGAGGGTTGAGGATGGAACCCACGGCCTACAAATGCTAAGTGTGCCTTTGACCACAAAGCTATGTCCCTAGTCTCTCATTTCAATATACATTTTATGTGTGTGTATGTATACACACACATGTGCATGCCGTGTTAAGGTCATGAGATGTGTGTTAAGGTCAGAGAACCACTTGTGGGATTTGATTCTCTTCTTCTACCATGTGTAATCCAGAGACTGAACTCAGGCTTGATGGCAAGCCCTTTTACCCACTGAACCATGTCTCTGGCCTCCTAGTTTTAATTTTTAGGATTGTTCTACTATTTTACATGTATGAATGTTTTGCCTGCATGTGTGACTGTGTACTATATTAGTGATAGATACCTTTGAAGTCCAGACCAAGGTATTGAATCCCCTGGAACTGGAGTTACATATTGTATGAATTACTCTGTGGGTGCTGGGACTCTAACTTGGGTCCTCTGGAAGAGCAATCAGTGCTCTTAACAGCTGAACTATCTCTTCGGCCCTCCTGATTTAATGTGACTTTCATATGTTGTTTCTTGGAACTATTTCGGCGTCAAAGGGAACCAGTGCTGAGACACCATCTGGAAAGAAAGAGGCAAAGGACCAGGGAACACCCACACACCTGTTTCCCCAAACCAGTGGAGGCGACCTCTGGCAGCCTGGGTGATCTCTTTGTAGGCAGCAGCTGTGTCAGTCCGGCTGGCGTAGCAGGCAGGGGGCGTGGTGTTCAGTTGTGGCTCGCCCACATAGAAGAGACAGACATTTAGCTGGAGGTCACAACCACCACAGGCCTCTGCCACATAGGTGCTGAGCAAGGACTGTGGGGAAGAGAGACAGGAAGTCTACACCCAAGGGCCGGGGAGCTGCTGACCTTCCAATAGTTCAGCTGGTCATCTTCCTCTAAAACAGTGACTTCTGATTGCGTGTGTCGGGCTGTGTGTGTGTGTGTGGTGGGTATATATGTACGTGAGCACAGGTTTCCATGGAGGCCGGAAGAGGGTATTAGATTCTCTGGAGTTGGAATTGTAGACAGTTGTGTGCCACCTGACATGGGTGCCAGGAATTGAATTTGGCCTTCTACAAAAGTAGTAGATGCTCTTAACTACTGAGCCATCTTTCTAGCTCTCTGTCATTTTTTTCTGAGGCCTGCTGTGTACTTGGTCCAGTGCTGCATACAGACAGAAAAACATGGGCCGGAGATACAATTTCTTCTCATTTTTTAACAGGGTATGGCAGGGATTGGGGCCTGAATGCCCGATGATGCCACTTGGGGTCTGTAAGCAGCAGCAAGGACATTCTGGGAGTCTGTTAGTGATGAGATTCTCACTCCCCGACTGAAACCTGCTAAACCTGTGCTAAAGTGTGAGAAGAAGTAGTTTAGATACTTGTGCTGGGTTGAGAGGGTATGGCTAAGGGGCAGAACGATTGCCTAGCAAAAGCAAGGGAGGGCTTGGAGTCTGTATTTAATACTGCAGAAAGTTAAAAAAGAAAGAAAGAAGGAGAGAAAGAAAGAAAGAGAGAGAGAGAAAGAAAGAAAGAGAAATAAAGAAAGAAGGAAGGAAGGAAAGAAAGAAAGAAAGAAAGAAAGAAAG
>LOEQ01000027.1:78066-94217 GCA_001685075.1 Bramus lutescens | reverse complement strand
TTCCTTCCTTCCTTCCTTCCTTCCTTCCTTCCTTCCTTCCTTCCTTCCTTAATAGAGCTGAGGACTGAACCCAGGACCTTGTGCTTGATAGGCAAGTATTCTACTACTGAGCCAAATCCCCAACCCCTGAACTCATGAGTCTTATGTTTCTCATCCGAATACCTGTGATTACGCCTAGGGCTATCACCAAGATCTCTCTTGGACCTTCAGACATGTGCCACTGAGCCCTGCTTTTCACACTATCTGGATAGTTGGTGAAACTCTCTTACTTCTTAGGTCCCAGACAAGGCCTCCTGATTCCCCACCCCCCAAACCTGTTCCTCCCTTAGCCTTTCACAGTTCAGTCAATAGCTTTCAACACTGGCCTAGGCACCCACAAATCCCACCTACTTAACTATTTCCTGAATTTATTTCATTCCGTCTATAGCAGCACCTAACTCTAAGCCACCATGGTTTTCACTTCGCCTGTCCTGTGTTCCTTTCTGTGCACTCAATTGTGTGCCTAGACAGAAGCTCGGCTGCTCCTTGGAAGCATGTCTTCCTGACTAGCCTCATCTCAGGTCTCCACATTGCTTCTTCTAGCCTGAGACTGCCCTGCTTCTTGCTTCTGGAATGGTACTGATATTTATCTCATAAATATTCATTGTATTCTTGATTCACCTGATATTGATCTGTAAATATTCCCATAAGATACTTATGATCCAAATGAAGGCTGGGTTTCGCCAGGGCTTTGCCAGCCTCATGGAAACAGAAGTGAAAAGTTGGAGCTCTGTCTCGTCCCTTTAAAATGTAAGGAGGGGGCTGGAGAGAAGGCTCAGCTGTTCAGGGCACTAGCTGGTCTTCCAGAGGACCTGAGTTTCATTTCCAGCACCCACAGGGTGCCTCCCAATGGTCAATCACTCCAGTTCCAGTGGACCTGATGTTATGGCCTCCAAGGGTACTAGGCACACATCTGGTGCACAGATATGTTTACAGGAAAACTCCCATATACAGGAAATAAAATAATTGTTTTTTAAAAACCTGTAAAAAATAAAGTGTAAAAAAGGCCTGAGGAAATGGCTCAGTTGGCTAAGAGAGCTTTTTGCTCTTGTGGAGGACTGGTGCTTAGCTCCTAGTACCCTCATCAGCTCACAATCATCTGTAACCTTTACTCCAGGGGATCCAACATCTCTGAGGGCACACACACACACACACACACACACACAGAGACAGAGACACACAGAGAGAATAAATATTTTAAATGTACAAACGCTATCATAAGAGTTTGAAAACACACTATCAAAATTGAAGGATTTTCCCCATAAAAGTAATTGTAAGTGCATCTGAGGAGCCAGAGCCCAGTGGTACCAGACAGTTTCCTTTTTCTAGGGAAGTCAGAAAACAGGCCCCAAAGTAAACTGGGAAGATTTTGAACTCTGGACAATTAAGGTGAGAACTTTGGAGCAGACCTGCTGGGGGCTGCAAACGGCTAGCTTGCGAGCCTGCTTTAGCTCCCTCCTCCCCCCCGTGCCGCCCAGATGCATGTATACTCTTTCCCATCTAAGAGCCCACTCTGCCTTTCCATGAATTGCCATCTGTCTTCTCAGTCCACGATGTCTGGAAGGGCTAAGCTCGCTCCTCCCAGCCCTCCAGCCACTGTTTCCCCAGTCATGAGCACTAGCCTCAGGCCTAGCCAGCTGGCATGCTTCATCCTTTGAATACGAGGAGGAACCTAGTTCGGTGGATTACATGCTTGCGTGCTAGGAAAGTCTTTGTTTTAGTGGAAGCCAACTTTAGTTGTAACGCCATCGTCTGCAGGGCAAAGGGTTCTACCCAAGCAGCCGGGCTGAGGATGCTGCCAGGAGCCCCATGTGTGCCATACCTTCTTGCTGTTTTCTGTGAGCCACCGCATCCTCTGCTGATAGAGTTCAATAGTGCTGGGGAGACACCGGAGAGGCTCATCACCAGGCATTGTTACGCACAGGGGAAAGGGGATAGGATTTTGCAAGTTCTGGTTACCTAAATTTTTAATTAAAACTTTCTCTTTTACTTTATTTTTTTAATTTTTTGAGACAGAGTTTCACAGTATAGCCCTGGCTTCCCTAGAACTTGCTATGTAGATCAGGCTGGCTTCAAACTCACTGAATGCGGTCTGCCTCTGCCTCCCTGTTGCTGGGTTACAGGTGTGAACCACCATGCCTGGCCTTTTCCACATCTCTGCAGCCCAGGTTGGTCTCAGACTCTCTCTCTTATTGTTTTTTAATTCTAAAATTTAATTAAGTACTTTGTGTGTGCTTGTGTGTATGCATGCTGGGGGAGAGGAAAGAAGGGGGAGGAGGGAGGGAGGAAGAATCTGTGTTCTGGGGCAAATGTGTTAGTGGGAGGAGTCAGCTTCCCACCACCACCTTCTGGAGTCCAGGAATTCAGCTCAGCAACCCAGGCCTGTACAGACAGCAGCCTTTACTCATGGAGCCTTCTCATGGGTCCAACCTCAGACACCGGTCCAACCTCAGGCTCTAGGCCTTTTGACTCGGCCTCTCCACTCTGGAATTAGAGGCACAACCTACCTCATTGACTGAATTTTTAATTTTTTTTCTTTTTTGAGAAAGGGTTTCTCTGTGTAGCTTTGGAGTCTGTCCTGGAACTTGCTAACTCGCTCTGTAGACCATGCTGTCTCTGCCTCTGGAGTGTTTGGATTAAAGGCGTGCGCCATTCCCGCCTGGCGGAATTTTTAATTTTTAAGGCCTTGTGGAGAATGTAAGGCAAACATAATAAAGAGAGAGCTAAAGGTATGTGTTTGCCAGGGCACCATGGTGCAGCGGTGGTGGTGGTGGGGACTGCCAGGGAGGGCAGGTAACACCTGTGTAGGGACCAGGGCTTGGCTGCAGCTCTCCTATGAAGCAAGGCAGGGTACTAATGAGCTGCTGGGACACAAGCCTGGGAGGATGGGGACAGTGCAGAAGATGGAGGGACAAGCCTGCTCTTACTCAGATGTGAGTCTTTTAAAAAATTATTTTTTGTGTGTTTTCGGGCTTTTTCCCTGGATGTGTCCACACCATGTGTATGCCTGGTGCCCAAGGAAGAGAGAAGTGGAAGATGGTATCAGACCTTCTGGAACTGGGGTTATGGGTAGCTGTGAGCATTCGTGAGAGCGCTGGGATTCAAACTCAGGTCCTCTGCAAGGGCAACAAGGGTTCTTAGCTACTGAGCCTTCTCTCCGACCCCTCAGACATGAGTCTTACAGAAGACACGGTTCCAAGTCTCCTGGGGACTGGCCACAGGGACAGTGGCAGGGATTGATTAACAGAATATCAGTTCCTAAAAAGAAGCCAAGAGGATGTAGTGACCACTGTGCCTACAGCAAAGCAAACACTACCTTGATGGGGTGGACACCAGCAGGTGACAGGTGCTCATGGGAAGGCCTCAGTCACTTGAATCTTACTGAGCTGCCTCACAGACGGCAGCTGGGAGAGAAGAGCATGGGAGGCCAGAGGTTAGTGGGTATGAATTCATGAGGCTGGAGTAGCAGGTAGAATCATGATGGAGACATGAGTGTGAACATATGGCTAAGACACGAAGCCTCATACTGAGACATGCTTGTGTTTGAGACTTTGCTTTGCCATTTACAGACTGTGTGAGCTTTGGAAGGTATAGCAGCCTCACCAAATCCCAAAGGTTCATCATCTTCTATGTAAAGATAATCCCAGGAGTCTGTCCAAGTCAATGTGCCAAACGCCTGATTAGTTAAGCAGATTCAACTATTCCTTAAGGATGTTGGTCTTTGTCAGGATGGTGACTGGTACATTACCCGTGCTCTAGTGGGTGGTCCCACACGTATGCACATATGGACAGAATTAACTGGACTTAGTGACATATCCAAAAGAAGAAGAGGAGGGGCTATGACTTGAAGTTGGGAGGGGGTGTTAGGGGAAGAATCTGGGAGGAAATGAAGGGTAGATATGACCATATTTAATGGCATAATGTATTAAATTATCAAAGAACAAATTAAAAACAAAATGTTGGATTTATAATTCAAAACAACAGAGCCAAATATTATAGAACTTTACATATTTGCAGGGACACATACTGTAATCTATCTAGTAACTTGGGAGGCTGAGGCAAGAGGATCTCAAGTTGACAGCCAGTCTGAGTTACATAGACCCTGTCACAAATGAAAGAATGAACTAACTGAACATCATGTAGTTATTTAAAACCTTCCAAACATTCCGACTCCCAAAACATTCTATAAAATTTTTAAGTATTTTGATAAACCCCCCTAACTGGGTGCTGTATGAGCACCTGACTTTTGTTTAAAACATTGAGCAACTGACTTTTGGTTAAAACTGGTTTGACTTTTGATAATTAGTTTGAGAATAATATAGTGTTTTGGGCAGTTATAAAGATGAAATAAGATTTTGTAGGCAGCCTTTAGCAGAGTTTCTGGCACGTTAATAAATGTTAGCTCTTATCATCATAACCTTTTGGGAAACCTTAGGCAGCAGTAATTATAGACCACAGATTATTCCAGCTACAGCTGGGATGGAATCTTTTCTTTTTCTTTTGTATTTTTCAAGACAGGGTTTTTCTGTGTAACAGTCCTGGATATCCTGGAACTCAGTCTGAAGACTAAAGACCAGGTTGGCCTTGAACTCAGAGATCCGCTTGCCTCTGCCTCCTGAATGCTGGGATTAAAGATGTGCACTGCCACTGCCCAGAGTGGGATGGAACCTTAAGACTATTTTGTGTAGTGATTATGGAAAGATGTTTGTGAGTTTGTGTGTGTGTGTATCTGTGTGTATGCATGCGCGCGTGTGCACCAGTGGGCATTCAAATGTGTGTTTATGCTACTTGTGCTATCCAGATTGGTTTGGGTGGGGTTGGGGAAATGGTTCCTCAGTTAAGAGCACTTGGTGATCTTGTAGAGGATCCAGGTTCAAATCCCAGCACCCACCAGGCAGCTCATATCATCTGTAATTCCAGTTCTGGGGGAATTCAACACCCTCTTCTGGACTCTGTGGATACCAGGCATATATGTGTGCACTAACATACATGTAGACAAGACACCTACACACATAAAATAAAAATAATTGGTTTGGGAGTTGGGCACATGCCTGTCTGACACACATCTGCAAAGGAGGGAGCTGCACCAGTCTGGCAGAGCCCTCAGCCATTACTGATGAAGCTGGGACATCTGGGGCTTTCATCCAAGGGCACCTGGGAGACGCTAATCTAGTGCAACGTTTTCATTTGAGAAGGGCAAATTCAAGGTAGACGAGATGAGCTTGTCTACCACTGAAATTGCTGATTGGTCCCAGTCGTGTGCAGGCCCTGAGATGAGAAAAGGCCTCAAGCACAGGGGCTCTGGAGGACACTGGGAAACTTACTCGGAAAGCCTTGATTCAAAGTGGCGGATGGTCTGGGTTGAGAAATGCACTTTGGGCACAGCATTGCCACGCTCGTCCCTGGAAGAGCAAAGCTTTATTTGGGGTTTCTCAGGCTCAGGGCCGGGTGCACCACTGCAGCCTTAGGGTGCTTGTGGGGAAGGATGGGAGGAAGTCAGACTTACAGCTCAACTGTGCCGTGGCTTATCAGGTCAGGCAAGGTGAGTTTCTCTAACTTTAAACTGTGAGTTGAGAGCCAGTCTTCAGAGTCTTCCAGATCTGAGGCCTGAGTTTCACTTCCCTGCAGCCTCTGCAATGCACAAACCAGAGTCACACAGTAAACAGTGGGAATTGGGGATACAGACAAGGGTGCAATTGGTTCCCTTCACACAGACACCCAAGGGCTGCGAACTCTGGGAGACTCTATCCCAAAGTATTCTAAAAAAAAATTCTCCCTGCTAACTGGGAACAGTGGTATATACCAGGAATCACAGCACTTGGGATGCTGATCTCAGGTTCAAAGCCAGTCTGGGCTACAGAGAAAGACCCTGTCTCAAAACACCAACACCAGCAACACAGCAACAAAGCTAATCTCCTTGCTGAGAGAGCATGTGAGCATGAGGCTGGTAACCCTGGAAACAGCACCTTCATATCAGGCCCCAAATGGGATTCACAGAGTCAAGGGCAGCTCTGTGTGCGTGATCAAACACAATGACCAGACAACCCAATAGTAGAATCACAACTTCTGAAAAAAAAAATGGCCCAGAATGGCTGGGATTTCATCTGTGACTGCTAGCTTCTCATGTTTTTGTGCCCCTGCTTCCAACCCCAGATCATCTGGAGAAAGTAAAATATGTTTCCAGAACCAATCAAGTAAGATGCCTTCTTCTGTTGAGTCTTCTTCCCGCTCTCCCATGCCGAGAGCTTATAGACAGAGGTGTTGGAGGAAGCCCTTTCTTTGATTTAAAGTTTTCTATTTCCTATCCTACTGTCGAGTCCATGGCAAACACAAGTCATGTGGTCTGCCTCCCTTGTAATGGGAGCGGTCTGGATATATTTCTGGTTTGTTCTCAGTGGGATGATCTTGTTTATTCCCACAGTCGTGTACTCTAGATCTTTTCAGGTAAGTTCATTCTAACAGAGCCTCAGCAAACACTAACTGGTCCCGCAGAGACCAGGCCATTCTAGCTCCACCCCAGACACCAGAACCAGAGCAGTGAGTGAGTGGGTCCTATTCATCACAGGACTCAGCCATCAAATGCATAATGGCATCTTGTGCCTAGTGACATCTGCATCATTCAGCACTAAGCTCAGGATGTGTGTGTGTGGTCCTGGTAGTGGAATTCAAGCCCTGTGACAAGCACTTAGCACTGATGATGTTTTCCAGAGCCAGCAAGTAGACAGTCTTGACTTAAAACTGAGTCTGCCTTCCCTCATCTTTCTCTTCTGGAGTATTTCTGAGTCATTGCTTTGAACTAGTCCCATCCTTGGTGCCCAGGCTACAGTGCAAGTGAGAATATTTTTGTCTTCTCACAGTCTGTGCTCTAGTGTGGATAGGTGGTCAATGAAAAAGAAAGGAAATCAGCATGCAGGAGAGTGTCAGAAAGGAACATTTCTGCTAAGCAGCAGGGAAAGTGGCCAGAAAATGACTCGGGTGGTTTGGGAGGCCGCCTGGCTGAGCAGCAGTCAAACAAAGCCTCTGAGCCAGGCACTGAAGGCTAAGAAGGAGCCAGCCCTGCACACAGCCAGAGAGACACATTCCAACCGCAGCCATGGAGGTATGGAGGGGCTGGAGTGTGAAGGTGAGGGGGCAGTCAAGTGTTGGGGTGTAGTTGTGGTGCTTTGAATGATTCTTGTCCCCATAGGCTCATATGTTTGAATGCTTGGTCCCCAACTGGTGAACTGTTTGGGAAGGATTGGGAGGTGTGACCTTGTTGGAGGAGGCATGTCACTGGGGGTGGGCTTTGAGGTCTCAAATGCAGGCCATGCTAGTTGGCTCTCTTCTCTGTCTCGTGGTAGCTGTAGCCTCTGTACAAAAAGCTCTCAGTTGCTGTTCTAGCACCATGACTGCTTGCCATGCTGTCTGCCAGGAGGGTCATGGGCCCTCTGTAACCAAGCTCACAACTACATGCTTTCTTTCATAAGTTGCTGTGGTCACGGTGCTTTGTCATGGCAACAGAACCCTAAGACAGCGGGAAAGCAGAAGTGGTGTGATAAAAGTACAGACTGCATGGGTACAAGCTGCACAAGAACGTGTGCAAGGCAGGGTCAGCAAGAGCTTGCTGGGTAACAGCAGCTGTCTATGGGCTACAGAAGGGTCTCAAAGACTAATGGAGTTGGACATAATTCACTTCACCTCATCTCAGGCAAAAGGCTGAGAAGCTGTTGTTCTTTAAGGGTCTGGAATCCAGCTCAGTCCCACTGTGAGACACACAGTGAGACATATACAAAACATACACACACATACACCACACAGATACAAATACACACATATACACATACCACACAGATGCATACATACCACCCAGACACACACACACCACAGACACAGATACATATATACACATATAGACACACCACATAGATGCATACATACCACCCAGACACAAACACACACACCGCAGACACAGATACATATACACACATATAGACACACCACATAGATGCATAATACCACATAGACACACACACACCACAGACACAGATACATATACACACATTTGCACACACATCAAAGATGCATACATACCACACACACACACATACACACACACACACCACACAGAGATGCAGGCACACACAGCATACACACAGACATAGATTCAAACAGACATATATATGTTGTGTATATTTGTACAATCTATGAAAACATATTGCTGTGATTGGCATAATAAAAAGCTGAATGGTCAATAGCTAGGCAGGAGGTACAGGCTGGGCTTCGGAGGTAGAAAGAGGACTTGGAAAGAAGGTGGAGTTGCCTGTCAGATACAGAGGAAGCAGTATGGGCAGTATGGAGAGGGCGGTTACAAATGTCACAGTTATAAATGGCACAGTTACATATGGCAATTACATATGGCGCCCAACATCTACGCACCTATTTCCACAAAGGTTCTGATAAAGGTGAAACAAACAAACAAACATGGTTTCTTAGTAACCTGGTACTCGTAGTACAGAGAGGCACAGCTCTGCTGTATAGCAAGCACTTGAGTAGCTCTTGTGCTAAGTAGAAGCAGCGTGCTAAGTCAAAATGCTTGCCACATCCCAACAACTTCCCAGAGATGGGGTGGTTAAATGCAGCTCCTGGTTAAACACAGCTCCCAACCATACTGCAGGCTTAAGACTGGCTCTCATGGACGAAAGAGTGGGCAGAGCCAGTCAGCCATGCTAAGCAGAGTGGCAGGGTGGTTTTAAAGCTTGGCTCATGTGATGAGAGAAGGCACAGGAAAACAGATCAGACCAAAAAAAAAAAACCCCTTTAAACACATACAGTAAAAAAAGGGGGGTATAGACAGTCATAAAAATAATTTAAAATAATAAAATCTTTAAAGACAGAGTAAAATAATATAAAAAGAATAAGCCACATAAATACAGGAAATACACAGGGTATCTGGATCCTGTATGGTACTATGTTGACTTTGAATTTTTTGCATGCTGATGAGTGAATGGCAGATGCTGAGAGACACTGGATTCTCTCTCATGAAGAAACTGCTGAATTGAATCAGCTTATATAATTTAGGGATGTCTTAACTTTAGAATGGAAATAGGTACATGTGTTATGTTGGGGGAGAGGCTATGCCCTTGTTTCCACAGGAAAAAAAAGCTATGGATTGCTTCAAAATTAATAAAGATCAGATTTGATGGGGGAGACCTCCTGAGGATCTTGGCTACAGACATGAGGGAAAAAGCCAAGAAAGACTACAGGACAGGTGGTGTATAAGTTGATCCCTTGTCATAGAAACAGCTCTGAGACTGGAAAAGACATGATAAATCTTGCTGGCTACAGAGTTCTCATGACTTATTATTACATGACATCCTTTCACATGGTATAGATAGAGATTTATATTATAGTTATAAAGTTATGGTTATATTAAAGTTATATAGTTATGGTTATAAAGTCCAGACAGAACTCATAAAATTGACAAATGCCTTTTACCTATTCGAACATAGAACAACAACAAATCACCTTTAGCTGGCTTGTGCACACCACCCATTCCATACTTGTGTTAATGCAGATATACATGTTACCTTTAAAAGTTTGTGTGTTTTCAGAAAAAAAGGATCAGACACCAATGAAGACAAGTAGCCCACGTGATTCAGCCTCTCAGAATGCCTCTGTTGCAGGCTCCTCAGAATTCTGCATCCAGAACAACCTCAAAGCTGCTAGATGACATGGTTCAGCCTCACTCATTACTCCAGTCAGGACTTCAGATCAGTACTGCACTGTCCCATTACACAGAGACTGGACAACAAACAATACAGCTAGCTCTTCCAGGACTTGATCATTATCCCAATTTTATCAGGGTCCCCTAAAGATGCTATTACCCTCAGACAACAAGAAACAGTCTAGAGAACACAATAACCACATTCCCAATAGGTGGGATGGGTGGTTTTTGGTGTTTAGGTAGATTATGGATGTTTCCCATCCTTTGGGGGGTTCATTAAAAGTCATTATTGGTCATGATCAGGAAAAAAAGCTGAACAAAGATTATATTCAGGCATCTCTTTCTGAAGGGAAAAGGGAAATACAGAATGATGGGATAAAAGGGTGGATTGTTGAGTCTACTTTGAATTACCACTAGTCTCAAATATTTGATACTGGTATGGATTTTTATATATTGATATAAATTTAAGATTATTTTCTATACTGCATTTATGTTTCTACTCTTGTTTAAGGTACTGAACCTATGTAGCTCATTTAAAAATATAATATATAATTAAGAAATATAGGTTAGTACTTAGCCACCTATAATGATTGAACTTGTAGTTATGTTAGGTATGTTTTCAAAGTTAAACAGATGTATACTTTTGATAGATAGGTGGTCTTCAGAGACCTACAGAATATGGTACTTAAAATGTTTTAATAACCTAAGGCTGTTCATGAGAGTGAGATAATCTGCTCCTGGTAGCAGCAACTTATTTCAAAAAAGGATGATGGGCATTGAAGAACCTCCATATGGAGTTTGTTTTTACTGTGGCAAAGTTAGCCACCTGGGCAAGAAACTGCCCTTGCCTCAATTGCTGACAGTATGCTGTTCAAACTGGACAAGTAGGACACAAAGAAGGCAGCTGCTGAACTTTGCCAAGACAAGGTAGGGAAGTCCTTCAAAATTCCTGCTTCACAGAAAAGTCTTGTAAGATATTCTAGGCCTGTAGGCTGAAGAAGGATACTGCCAACATTGCAGAGGAGTGTTGAATGACTGTCCAGGCAGTCAGATGTCTCTGCCATTTTTATAGTTTTGGAAGTTATTTGCACTTACTGTTTAATCAGGTCATATTATATCCCTCTTAGGTCTCTGATGGAATTGAAGACAAGATAGTTACAGTTTCCCTTGTTACTAAATTCAGAAAAGAGGCTCACAAAAGAGGTGTAAAGTATATAAGGTTGAGAGATATAAAGCTTAAATTGTGGCCGGGCGATAGTGGTGCACGCCTTTAATCCCAGCACTCAGGAGGCAGAGGCAGGCAGATCTCTGTGAGTTCAAGGTTAGCCTGGGCTACAAGAGCTAGTTCCAGGATAGGCTCCAAAGATACAGAGAGACCCTGTCTCAAAAAAAAAGCGCTTAAATTGTTTAAGAAAATGTTTTGAGGGGCTGGAGAGAAGGTTCAGCAGATAAGATCATTGACTGCTCTTCCAGAGGATCCAGGTTCAACTCCCAGCACCCACATGGCAGCTCACAACTGTCTGTAACACCAGTTCCAGGGGCACCCTCACACAGACATGCAGGCAAAATACCAATGCACATAAAATAAAAATAAAAAGTTTTTAAAAAAAGAAAATGTTTTGAGGTCTAAAATGATAGTTTTAGGATGGTAATACAAGTTATGATAGAAAAAGGTTTAGGCATAAAACTTTAAATTCATCAAGATAAGATAGATAATATTTTCTCCAAGCATGCCAAATACAAATGAACTAGACATTGTGAATGTAATCCCTTTCTGACAATTATTCTTATTGTATATAGTTTTACTATGTTTGAGTCAAAACCTTTCCTTTTTATTTAGACAAAAGGGGAAATATTGTGGGATATTTGTACACTGTGTGAAAATGTATTGCTGTGATTGGTCTGATAAAAATCTGAACGGCTAATAGTTAGGTAGGAGGTATAGGCAAGACTTCTGGAGCCAGACGTGGAGAAAGCAGCATGAACAGTATGGAGAGATGAGGTAACGAGCTATGACATAGAACGTAGTTGAAAGCAATTGGGTTAAGTTATAAGAGCTAGTGGGACAAGCCTAAGCTAAGGCCGAGCTTTCATAATTAATAATAAGTCTCCGTGTCATTATTTGGGAGCTAGCATTACAGAGAAAGACTCGTTACACTTCTACACACATACACACACATACACATGCACGCACATATGCACACATACACATTATGTGAAATGGAAATGGCCTGAATTCAGCTCGAAGGTCCCTTCTGGGTACATACTTGACCTTGGTGGTCTGTCTTTGGACTTGCATATATCAGGGCTCTCTCTGGAGTGGGCAAGGTGCTGGTCCAGGGCTGAAATCTGTCTACTGCAGAGGCATGGCACTCTGCAGAGATCAGAGGACACAGGAGGAGCACAGCACACGGGCGTCTCCGTGTCTCAGCTTTCTTGTGAAGCAGTGCCTCCTTCTCCTTAGCTGTGTGAGGCTAGGGCACAGAATGTGAGTGACCCTGAGCTCCACTGCACCTAGTTTTCAAGGGGGGGGGGNNNTTTCTTTGCACTCAGATTTGGTTGTCAGCGGAGGCTGGCACCAAACAAAGAGCGGAAAATAAAAGGCTGTTAGCACATTCCAGCTCCATGGTGTCCCTCACCTTGCTTTCCGAAAGGAAATTAACAAGTGCTCAGGATGTGTGAAAACACACTCCTAATGACTGCAAACACTAACACAGCGCCTAGGATGTGTGGGGCGCTCTCCATTTAGTAAAGTTAAGTAATCCCAGGAGAGCGTCACTTTTCTGACAAGCAAGCTGAGGCAGAGAACTGAAGTCATTTGCCCAAGGTGGCTGGCGGAGCTGGGGTTTACTGGAAAGCTATCAAGTCAAGCTTGTAGCCAGCACACTTCACGGCTTCTCTGAACATAAACTCAGTGTCTGCACGAGAGTCTTCCTAGTCTTTCTCGTTGTGGGATTCAACCCCAAGAAAGCCCCTCCTGCCTTTGAGAGGCTCGGTGCCAGAGATCACAGTTCCAGCCATACGCTTCAGGAAACCAGGCTTTGTATCCTGTGACCACTAGGTGGCACTGTTCCCTTCCAGGACACCTTGAACATGACACTGATCATGCACCCTTTTTCCAGCTTGCACTTGAAATGGTGTGCCATGTTTTAGGCCGTGGCTTTTGCCCTGCAGATACCTGAAAGTACATCTCTACATTCATTGCTTATGACCGAGGGCCCTGCCACTATTCTGTTAAAGTGCACACTTTCCATTAATATATATATGTGTGTGTGTGTGTATGCATATATGTGTGTACATATATCTTTCAATACTATATTTACTTATTTATTATAAAAATATATATTGGTTGTTCTAGACAGGGTCTCTATGTGTAGCCCTGTCTGTCCTGGAACTTGCTTTGTACACCAGGCTGGCCTTGAACTCAGAGATCTGCTTGCCTCTGCCTCCTGAGAGCTGGGATTAAAGGCATGCGCCACCATGCCCAGCTCATACAATGCATTTTCATCATGTTTTCCCCATGCCCGAACTCCTCCCAGATCTTCCTCCAACTTTATGCTCTCTCTCAGAAAAACTACAAAAACGAAAATCAAAACAAGCAAACAAGAAACCGTTAAGACAAAAAACAAAACACAAAATTCTACAAGTAATTAAAATAATTAAGTTCCTTTTGTGTTGGCCAGCTACACCTAGGCATGGGGCCTGCCCAGGGGTGTGGTTGATATGCCCAGCAACATTCCATTGGAGAGACTGACTTTCCCTTTGCCTGTGGGCATCAGCTGCAAACAGGTTCCTGGCTGGCGTACATCCCACATCCCCCGCAGATTTGAAAGCATCACTGGTGAACGAAAGCACTATGGTTGTTACCAGCAGGTCCTGGGTCTGGTTAATATGTGTAACCAGCAATCCATTATCTGGATTTTGGGCAAGTGCATTCATGGCCTTCTGGTCCAGTTGCTTCTGTGGATCTCTGTCAGTGTTTCTGTCCATGCTACAAAACAAAGTGATTCGATCAATGCTCGAAACCATGTCACCTCTCTGCCAGGAGCGTCTCCCCCACCTCCACCCCAGCCCCCGGCTCCTAAAAGGACCCAGAAACATTTTTAGTTCTGTGTGGAAATCGAAAGGATTACTACAGAGTTTTAATAAAAAATGAGGTTTATGAGGGGTTTTTTTTGGTTTGTTTTTACAATTTAGGTTGATCTCAAAGGCCCTAGTCTATATAAGTTGTTGCAATGACCATTTATCTGGTCTCTCTTCAGGATTCATTCCCCCTCAATTCTCACGAGCAAACTCTTGCTGCTATTTTCATTTAGAACTCCAGAGAATCGTATTTATTAGGTATTTCCTAGAAATGTATTACCCTGACTATGGAAGATATGCCTGCTTTGAGCTGTCATCACGAAACCACCTAACCTTCCTCTCCGACTGCTGCAAGACTAGGAAACAACCTTTAGAGAACGTTTTCCGGAGTGCACAGGAGACTCCTCAGGCACCTGCCGGCTGTAAGGCTCTGTGCTCCATGCTGAGGGCACAGCAGTCAACAAGGTGACAGTCACTCCCTTTGCACTTCATTTCTTCCGAGACAGGGTCTCTCTATGTAGCCCTGGCTGCTCTAGAACACATAACATAGACTAGGCTGGCCTCTGCTCTTCCAGGGCAATCTTACACATGCTTAAGATTTGAACAGTAGCCACCCTCAGTGACTCTCATCAAGAACCCAGACATCTATGATTCCAGATCTTGTATTCTGAACTGAAGAGTCACCCCTCCCCACCCTATCCCCTGCTCTCATCCCTCATCTCCCAAGCCACACCCTTGCTAAGAGACTTTCCAGGGTGAATTGGAATGATCACAACTTTGTGACTGTGGAGAGTCAGAATGGTTGAGATTTAAAATCAAATTATTTGGGGCAGCCTTTAGTTTACTTAGTTCTCCACTGCTGTGCCTGATCTAACATTCTTTGAACTGCCAGGCAAACCCTTTAGAATGTGTTAAGAGACTCCTAGCTGATGAACTAACCTAACTCCATTTTAAGATTAGAAGCCATCTTGTTACAAGGTCAAAATAAGTCATTCCTGTTTTCTGTAAAAAGTTCAAATCATGTCTTGACCCATTTTCCTGGAATCTGACTCAATCTCTGACTATATTCTGACCTCTACCCTGATAAAATAAAAATATCTGCC
Organism: Bramus lutescens; assembly: GCA_001685075.1. NCBI lineage: Eukaryota > Metazoa > Chordata > Mammalia > Rodentia > Cricetidae > Bramus > Bramus lutescens. The sequence continues at coordinate 79,289 of LOEQ01000027.1, read as the reverse complement.
AAATAATTTTTGAGATGTTCTGCCATATTTCCATGTAACTAAATTCCTCTGAAAATCTCAACCCTTGGAAACCTCCAAGCCTTGCAGTTTTGGGGCTACAAAACTCCACTTCTCCTATGTTTGGGGCCGACCTCTCAATCCCACAGTTATAGAGAGATAGTCACCGGCCCAGCAATATTGTGTACATATAATAAAGTTTGCTATAAATTTGGCTAATTTGGGTAACGGCCTTTACTCTCATTTGGTGGGATTAATAGAGGCTTCCACAAACCTAAACCTAAGACTGTTATCTGACAACATTTAGAGGTTTCCCTCATGTAGTTGTAACCTACCTGATGGACCAATATCATTGTAAAATGCCTTAGCTCAAGACTCTTATTCTTTGATTATGAAAGTTCACACACCATTTACACACAGGAATTTTGTTCCTGGGCCATAGTCACTCACAGCAGCTCAGAAGAAGCCATCTCACATTCCCTTTTAGTTGGGAGCTGTATCTTGAACCCAGTGTGTTCACTGGCACTGGTTCTTTCTGCTGGAGAATTCAAACTTGCCTCACCCAAGACAGAAGCTGTAACATTTCATATAGACCTGTCCCCTTCTCCAGTTCTCTGGCTTAGAGAAGCCACCATCTTTGAGTCAAAACCTTCAACCTGTTCTTGATGCTCATTCTCGATACGCAATCCATTCTCTAATCTCATTAATCTTATGTCTCCCAAATGTCTCCATCCACCCTTGGTCTCTCTAGGCATTTTCTGCCCCTCCCCACTATTTTCATAGGTTTTCGATAGTATGTTTTAGTTACATATGATAATGGGTTTCATTTTGATTTGTACATTTATATAATTGTTTTTGTTTGTTTTTTGAGACAGGGTCTCACTGTGAAGCCCTGGTTGTCTTGGAACTCACCATATAGACCAGGCTGGCTTTAAACTCACAAAGATCCACTTGAGTGCTGGGATTGAAGACGTGAGCTACTATATCCAGTTATATAATGTACTTTGCTATTTATCTTCCCCCTTATGCTTGAAACTGTCAAACAGAGGTTCCCCCCATCTCTGACCAGTCCAATTGTCTTGTCTTTCTTTTTAATTAATTAATTATTGAGACCGGGTTTCTCTGTGCAACAGCCCTGGCTGTCCTGGAACTCGTTTTGTAGACCAGACTGGCCTCGAACCCACAGAGATCTGCCTGCCTCTGCCTCCCAAGTGCTGGGATTAAAG